>JAOSBK010000002.1:20787875-20817995 GCA_027568895.1 Erythroxylum shatona
CAAAAATTTCAATTTATGCATATATGGAGGCCATATTAGGCATGACCATGCCGAGATACGTTTACACACTTGTAACCTATTCCAAATTACCAATTTACCCTTCCCATCGGTGATGGGATGTTACATGAGTAGCTTTGACACTTAGAGCAAATATTAAACCTTCTCCATAATGGTTCTATTCATCCTCATGATAACACCATTTTACTATGTGGGTACCAAGTTTTGTCTTCCCATATCTTATTTCATGTCTCGCATAATATTCCTCAAACTTATTAGAAGTGTACTCGCCTCCATTATTAGTTCGAAGATACTTAATCTTTCTATTCATCTCCCTTTTCACCATGACATGAAATCTCCTAAAAGTCTCAAACACCTAGTTTTTTGTTTTTAGCATAAAGAACCAAGTCTTACTTGTAGCAGTATCGATAAAAGTAACAAAATATTTGTTTCCAACTAAGGACTCCACTCCTTGGTACCACTTATGTTGGAGTGTACTAACTCCAACTTAGCCTTTCTTCTGGTAGATCTTTTATGGAAAGATACTAGATGTTGCTTTCTCGCAACATAATAATCACAAGGTTGAGAGAAACAATAGTCTTTGTGCAGGATATTGATTTGACAACTAGAAATTTGATCTTTCTCACTAATATATCCCAATAACTAGTGCCATAAATAAAGAGAATTGTTCCATTCAAATGCAATTAGTTCTCCAGTATAAACCTTTAAGTGTGTCTTATATAAGGTGTAGTAAAATCCACCAAAAGAAACTATCAATGATCCTTTAGACAAGTTTCACTTTCTATCCTCAAACATGTGCTTAAAGAAATAAAAAAAGAAAATTTTGAAAAATGATTGCTAAAGCTTAGTATCCTTTTTGGTCAAGCACGTTCGTAAACAAAAAAATTAAAATGCTAGTCTGGAATGTGTTGGTACATCTCTCATGATCAATAAGTATCCAATATCAACCTAAAATTAGAAGTCCCCTATGCGAACAATGCTAGCAGAGTTCTGATTTTCCATCTTCATATTTTCAAAATCATCACTCTTATAAATAGTGAAGTATACCCTCTTCGAAACATAGTGATAAGAAATCCATGTATCAATAAGCTACTTAGAATCTGATTCACTAATTTGAGAATATTAATGATCACACAAATTAATAGCACCTCATCATCTATGCTTGAGGTTGTTATCGTAGTGTTTTTGTTGTCTCCTTCTTTCGGGTTGTTTTGTTTCTTTTGGTTTCTCTTCCACTTATGGCAGAATTATTTTATATGATTAGTTTTTGTGTAGTAGTGACACGTGTAACACCCAAATACCCCCTAGGAGGATATGTGGATAATAAAACTGTCCAAATCAATCCGAAGTTTCATTAAACCAATATACCCGGAAAATGCCATGAATGCATGCCATAATACTTATGCACAATTAAGCAAATAGTTATTAAACAAATAACAAACATAATTCGTACTAACGTCCTGTAATATTCTAACCCCTAATTTGGGGCGCTACACAATCGGTTCGCTAAGACCTTAGAGAAAATCTTATAAATAACATTACACAATGTAATAGGTCTAAAATCTTTGACAGATTCAGAAACAATAATTTTATGAATCAACACAATATTTGTCAAAGTAAGATTAGAAGGAAAAGTAACTCTTCGTAGCCAATCCATAGCACTGGCGAAGATAGCATCACCTAGTATATGCCAATATTTCTGTAAGAATGTAGGGTTTAAGCCATCTGGACCCGGAGCCTTGTCCAGATGCATGTTAAATAAAGCTGTTCTGAATTCCTCCTTTCTAAATGGTGCCAACAGCCCAGCTGCATCGCTATCTGTAACTTTCCATTGTACTAAATTGAGCAAACTATTGCTAACTGTGAACACATCCGCCCAAAACAAATCAACAAAATATTCTTTAACCAACTCCTCCATCTCACCATGACTAGATGTAACAGAACCATTAGATTTCTTTAGTTGCTTGAATTTGTTAACATTGCGCCGACCATTTATTTGTTTACGAAAGAACTTCGAATTTTTATTGCCATAGTTGAACCATAAAAGCTTAACCTGTTGCTTCTTTCTAATTTCCTTAGTCAATAAGATTCTATTCCACTCCTCCTTTAATTTTGCCGAACCAATACCCCCACATTGTTACGTATAAAATATAACATAGTTGTATACAGTTATAACTAGTATAAAAATAGTAACCGTTTCCCTCACAAGGAGGAAATGAATTAGCTAATGTTGTGTGTAGGTCTCTCTCTGTCTCGCTCTCTCTCTCTCTCTCCGGCTCTCTGTTCTTCTTCTGAATTCTTCTCTTTCTCCTCCTCTCCCTCTCTCTTCAGTTCTTCATTTATTTTCGTAACAAATGGTATCAGAGAAGTCGATTCTGCATGGAATCGAAGAAAACATGAAAAACTTGATGGAAGCACAGATCAATAGTGAGAAAATGTTGCTGGAAATTCAAAGCAGGTATGAGAAAATATTTCTGGAAGCCCTAAACAGAACAACTAATTTGGAGAACAATCTGTTGCAGCTTAAAACTGTAGGGACACAATTTTTGAAGCAATAAGGAGTGGAAGTGGAAGTGGAAGTGGACGCCACTATTGCAGTTCCTCCGGAACTCACAAATAGGAACGAGCAACCCATGCAAGAGAAGGATTTCATTAAGTTTTTGGCCGTAGAGTCCACCCCTCTCATGAATAATAAAGACATCGCCTCTGATGGATCCTTAGTCGTCCCCTCTCCTAACGAGCCTAGTAAGACCGAGATGTACTCTCCGACTTTCTACGCTGCTGATACGGCTGGTGATCTTCTTAGCTATGGTCTAACCCATATGACGATTGTGAGTTTTGCAGGAGCAATTGTTGGTGATGTTGAGAAGAAGATGAGTGGTGAAAAGAAAATCAAGAAAATCAGATTATTCATTTTTTGTTCATTCTGTAAACCTCCATAACCTTGAGGACAAGGTTTTCTAAAGGAGGAGGAATTGCTACGGAAAAATATGATAGCTGTTATACAGCTGTAACTAATATAAAAATTGTAACCGTTTCCCTCACAAGCATGAAATGAATTAGCTCATGTTTGTATGTGTGTGTCTCTCTCTCTCTCCCTCTGCCTCTCTCTCTAAAGTTCTCTGTTCTTTCTCTGCGACTCTCCCCTTTCTCTTTCTTCCCTTCTTTCTTCTGTTCTTCATTTATTTTCGTAACATTGCCCGTCGAAAGTTGTAAGAGAAGGAGATGTTTACCTGTGGAATACAATCCGTTGGAAGAAGATTGGACAACAACATGGCCATTGGAACGCCTAGAAGTCACAAAGATGTCTAAGAGGAAACCCTAATCGCTAAATACGGAATGTGAAGAAGCTGATTACCTGTGAAGAAGAATCTTTTGGAAGCCGATCGAAGATCTTGTCCACCGCCGGAGTTATCACCACCTCCGGAGCCTCTCTTTAGTGCCAGAGACAGCCATAACAAAATCACCCGTTTGAATTGGGGGAAAATCTCAAAGTCGTGAGAAAGATGTGGGTGGTTTTACCCTAATATTCGGGGTAGGTAATACTTCAACGACATCATATTGTGTTAGTTATCTTGACATAAAACGTTGTAGTATTGATCTTACTGATGAGTTAAGTTGTTGCATTGTTGACTATGTTGTTTTTAGGTCTCCACTTTGTAATTTTGACCATTAATGAAAATTTTAATTTCTCAAAAAATAATTGCCCGTCGAGCTCTTGGCTGAGAATCGGAATTGATGAAACAAAATTGCAATCAGGACCTAAAATTATGGGAACAAATCTAGACAATCAATTGCCATCCCAGAATTTTCTCAATTCCTTCCTAGGAGCAAAATTGAAAGTGGATGGGAGGGAATCAGATGCGGGTAGTATGGATATGGACAAGAATAGTGAGAGTCAGTAGACTTCAAATGGGCTTAGTGAAAATGATCCAATATACAAACATGATGATGGAAACAACGAGCCAGGTTCAAAACTAACTTTGTTACAGTTTCTAACTTTAAGGATTCGGTAACAGGTATTGCTTCTAGACCAGCAGTCGAACAAGCTAAGTGGTTTGACCGAAAATCATGGGGATCATTAGTTAGAACTGCAGAGGTGCGGGGAATCCCTCTATGGTTCGTGCTCTTAAGGAGCTTGTTCGAAGTTATAGACTGGCAGTATTGTTTTTGGTGGAAACTAAAGTACATGGTGTGCGAATGGAAAAGTTACGTAGTCAGCTTAGATTTGCGAATTGTTTTTCTGTAGACAGTATTAGGATTGGTGGTGGTCTTTCTATTCTATGGTCGACTGATATTTAGCTTCAGGTCTTAGGTTATTCTTCAAATTTTATTGATTGTGTGATTGGAACTGGTAATGAACAGTGGCGACTAATTGGTTTTTATAGCTTTCCAGAGAGTACTATGAGACAAGCTTCTTGGAACTTATTAAGAGCTTTGGCAGCAAGGAGCTAGCTTCCTTGGTTATGTTGTGGTGATTTTAACGACATTACTGCTTCATATGAAAAATTGGGTGGTCCTCTTCGACCTTCTCATTTAATTTCTGGCTTCAGAGATGTATTGTGTGATGCTCGTCTTTCTGATATTAAGCATGTGGGTTCATCTTTCTTATACATTTATAGGGAAGGCTTTACATCTTATGATAAGGAGAAGCTTAATAGAGCTTGTTCTAATACTGAGTAGAGTTCTTTATTTAGGGATGTTATTTGTTCAGTCCTAGTTGCTCCAGTTTCAGACCATTGTCCATTATTGATTGAAATTGCTAGAACAGGTTCGGGTGGGGTTAACCGACAGTTTCGATTTGACAATTCTTAGCTATCTGAGCCTGATCTTCGTGAGGTGGTTGATAGAGCTTGGTTCGATAGGGCTGATTTAAATTTTCCAGATCGAATGACTTCAATTATGGATAAAATACAGTTATGGGATAAGCAAAGGAATCGGTTAAGGTGGGTTCAAAAAGAAACGATTAAAAGAAGGTTAGGAAAGGAACAAAATAATTTGGATACAGTAAAGTTTCGACTCTTAAAAGAACAATGGACTGCAATTTTAGAGGAGGAGAAAGTGAGATCAAAGAACCAGAACAGTGACAAAAATACCAAATACTTCCGTAATAGTATCAAAGCCCGCAGAAAGAGGAATTGGATCACTAGCTTAACAGATGAAACTGGGGTAGCTACAAAGGATGAAAATGCTATTTGTTGGTTGGTTCAGACTTATTTTACTACTCTCTTTCATGCCACCGAGTCATGTAGCAGCAATGTGGTTCAGCTAGTTAGACCTTTAGTAGACAAATCAGATAATGTTGCACTTACAACACCATTTTCGGATGATGAGTTCAGAGCTGCCCTCTTTCAGATGGATCCTAACAAAGCATCGGGTCCAGATGGTTTGAACCCTACTTCCTTCCAAAAATATTGGAGCATTCTAGGTGGTGACATCTCTAGTGCTTGTCGTGATTGGCTTCTACGAGGTACCCTTCCAAGTTCTTTGGCTAATACTCTTATTGTCTTAACTCCAAAATGTGATAATCCTTTGTATGTTAAAAAATTTAGACCAATTGCATTAAACAATGTGCTTTACAAGATATTGTCTAAAGTTTTAGCCAATCGTTTGAAGCTTATTTTGCCTAAGATTATCTCTTTGAACCAATCTGCTTTTGTTTCTAAAAGATTAATTACGGATAATTTTATTGTGGCTTTTGAGACTTTACATGATTTGAAACAACGATCTAGGGGAAATTCTAGATCTTGTATATTAAAGATTGATATTGCAAAAGCCTATGACAAGGTCAGTTGGGAATATTTGTTTGATATGTTGACAGCTTTGAGGTTTTCTGCTGTTTAGGTTCAATGGATGTGGATGTGTGTAACTAACATTAGCTATTTGATTTCAGTTAGTGGTAAAGAGGTAGGCTTTATTGTTCCGAGTCGGGGGTTGGTTGAGGCAAGGTGATCCTATCTCTCCCTATTTGTTTCTGATTGTTGTAAAGGGACTATCACTTTTGTTGCGAGATGGTGAAAGGCGTGGGGTGATTCATGGTTGTTGGGCAAAGATGGGTTGTCCCAGGATATCACATTTATTTTTCGCCGATGACTCTTGCTTTTCTTTAATGACTCTGTCTCTAAAGCTACTCCAATTAAAAGCATTCTGGGAGTTTATGAAGAAGCTTATGGTCAGTCCATCAATTTTGGTAAGTCTAGTATTCTTTTTAGCCCATGTGTTGCACATGATGTTAAGGATGCCATTTCTGATTTACTTGGAGTACGCCTACCTTTGGGTAATAGTAACTATTTGGGTTTACCATCTCTAATTGGAAGGAGTAAGAGTCAGATTTTCTCTTTTCTTAAAAACAGGATCTAGAAGCATATGAACAATTGGAACAACCGCTTTTTGTCTAAGGCAGGTTGGGAGATCTTAATCAAGGTTGGCATTTAGGCTATTCCAACATATTGAATGAATGTCTTTCTTCTCCCGGTTGCTATTTGTCATGAGTTACATGTTCTTATGAACAAATTTTGGTGGGGTGATTGTAGGGAGGGTAGTAGAGGTATCAATTGGTTGTCATGGGATCGTATGTTCTGTGAGAAGTCATTGGGTGGTATGGGTTTTAGAGACCTCCGATGTTTTAACACTGCTCTTTTGGGGAAACAAGGGTGTAGACTTATTATTGACACTAATACTCTTTCGTATCAGGTTCTCAAAGCAAAATATTTCTCTCGTAGGAAATTTTTAATAGCTCAGTTGGGTTCCAACTACAACTTAGTTTGAAAAAGTGTATTGTTTGCTCAAAAAGTGTTGTTAAAGGGGGGTAAGGTGAAGGGTAGAGGATGGGCAAAGTATCTATGTTAATCGGGATCCTTGGATTCCAAAGGTTTCCGTCTAGAACAAGGTTCTATGGTAATTCATGATGCTATGAGGGTATGTGACTTATTCATAAATGGGGAGAGGAGATGAGACTATGAGAAGTTACTTTCTTTTTTCAGTATTGATGATATGAATGCTATCCTAGGTATTCTGTTGAGCATTAGCCCCAAACCGGATAAAATCATGTGGACTTGTGATAGAAAAGGGATTTATTTGGTTAAAACTGCTTATTATAAGGCTCTTGATGTTTTAGGTGGTAGTGGGCGATGTTTGCATGGGGTTGCATGGAAGAAAAAATGGTTTCTTGATGTACCTCCAAAAGTTTGTAATTCCTATGGCGGTGCTGTCGTTGAGTATTACCAACTAAAGGTAATTTGCAACAAAGAGGGGTGGATGGTTGACTTGAAATGCTTGTTTTGCAATGAAAATAAATCCTTGAAGCATGTGTTCCTTGAATGTCTTATGGCTATGGAGTTATGGAAGTTAGTATTGTTTCTAATGTCCTCTGTCATCTTTTCAGGACCTTTTTGCCCATATTATTGAGACAGCAGGAAGAGATCGTGCCGCTAGAGTTGGTATTCAGGCATGGAAGCTATGGTCAGCAAGGAACGAAAAACTATGGAATGATAAATGGGTAATGCCACAACAAATTCCTGTTCAAGCTAATTCTTATTACTCAAACTTCAAAGAGCTGCTGCCCATCAGAGTTCCTCATGCTGCTGGTCCTAGTTTGCCGTTGATTTTTTGGACAGCAGCAATAATGGCGTCGTCCTCTAGCTGATTGGCATTCATTGATGGCTTGATTTTTGCAGATGCTGGCTTCCTTGGTTTTGGCATTTTGTTTTAGGATAGTGAAGGCTATTTTTCTTTGACAATTTCTGGTTATGAAGAAGGCAATGGAGGTCCTGAGATCACGGAGGCGCTAGCTCTTCATCAGTGCTTGCTATTTGCTTGTGATGGTATGCTACAAGCTGGTTCTATTTTTATTGATAGTCAGCTCCTTGTTCATGCTTTAAATTCTAGTTCTTTGGATAATTCTTATTTTGGTCTTATAATTTCGGATTGTAAGGATATTTTATATACTAGGGATAATATCTCTCTTTCTTGGGTTAGGCGTTCAAAGAATAGGGATGCCCACTCTCTTGCTAGGGCGTTTTTCATAATCGCTTTCATATTTGAGTCGGCATGCCTGACTATGTCTTGGATCATTATTCTTCAAGTTAATATATTATTCTCTCATTTAAAAAAAGGACAGAGCCCTTTTTCTTTACTTAGTAGATATTTAAAGCGTAAAAGAATTTAATCAAAGAGTTGAAGAAGGGAAACAAGTTTACCTTTTTAAATGTTTTCTTATCAGCATAACCTGCGTATTTTTTTTTAACACTATATCTTTTAAAATTTAAATATTAAAAAGCAATAAAATGTGATTCTTGTTCCTTTTACATTAATCTTAAAGAATATCAAAAACTGAAAACATAATTTAATGTGAAATTTTAAAACTTGATCATCAAATAGAAATTTTGCAATAATATTCACCCAAAAACATCTTACCTACCTAATATGTTGGTCATACTGGAGATAAAAGTCCAACTATTTTTCATGCTCATTTAATTTAACACTAACGGGACTTACATTAAATTTCGCCCTCAAATTATCACACCTAACTTGGAAAACTATACAATGCGAATTTCATTAATCCCGTTATTTAACCATGTAAATTAGGAAATAGCTTGCTAATGTAGTATGATCGATGACAGAATTAAAATCACTTTTATTTGGAGAACGATGAAGAACAACTATTTTTAAATAATTGAAATTCAAAAAATTCTAATAATAAAATTTAAAATTTAGGGGTATAAATAAAAAAGATTCAAAGTTGGGGATTTTCAACCTCATCATTCATCTTAAAACATAAGCTAAACACTAACTGACACATCAGTTATTTTACATGAATTACCAAAACCTCTCCAAATCTGAAACCAAACTATGATCGAAAGATTAAAAATTCACAGGTTGCAAAAACTTCGACACTTCTATGAATGACATGGCAACTTGGAAACTTCAGAGCCATATTTGGGCAACTGTTCCCATCAGATAACTAACCTTGGGCTTTAGTTTTAGGAGATCACAATTGTGCTTGCAAGACAAAGATCAGGGTGAGCCACCCGCTCCAGGGAAGAGTTCCGATATTTTGTTGAAAACATCCATAACCTGAAATGGTTAATACTCAAATGCATTGTCAACGACTCTTGTGAAAGTTTTGTTATGTTACTTGTATTTGCATGAACATAAGTTCCACACTGATTTAGTGGGAAATCACACTAAGAAACTAATTTCAAAATTACAAACAGGCAATCAACTGCTGCAAGTACAAAGAAAACTCAACCAAAACTATCAGGTATTAACTATTTTCCTTTTCAGACTCAGTCTTCCGCATAATCATTTGTTTCTGAAGAAACTCGTGTAAAGTTAGTTGATACAAGCATCTTTGATACCGGAACTAATGATCCAGGTAAAATTAAAAGACCCAACTGCATGACCATTATTTTAGCTGCACAATTGAACAGACAATTCTTCTTTTGCTCCAGTTATCATTAATGTTTTGTTATCATGAAAACTAGACATTAAAACTATTGACCATGATAACCATGGCCATCGATACGATGGCTCCTTAAGATATTCCAAATTAAAAACACTCTCTTCCAAGTAGCTAAGAGAGAAATTTGTTATAGAGAATGTTCCAATCCAAGAGAGTTTGGTCATACCTCCTTGTCATTCTGGTATTTGGCTATACTCAATGGGTTCTGTGAACACTGCATCACGAATAAAATAGTTGAGAATTAATCTCTAAACACACATTTAAGATACAAGCTTAATTTGGCTGGGACATACATCCATGATTGCTTGTTGAACCCTTGGATTTTGAAAAGCCATGGCAACATCAGGATTGGCCATGATTTTTTTTATCACTTCTTCAGGTGTGAGGCCAATTTGGTCTGCAAAACTCAAATACATAGGCAAATTGTCAATGATAAGAAAATATATTAGCTTCAAACAAATATCCAATCACATGATAACAATTATCAATTTATAAGCTTTAAACCAAACATATGAAAACAATCTATGGAAGTATGACAATATTATGTTTCTGATAAGAGTATATCTGATTCCTTAATATTCTTCATACAAAATCCCAGCATTTGATCATTAAGTTCAACCACAATGTAGCAGTTGTTATTAATACATCAAGAATTGAAGGCTGTGCATCAGCATGAAACTAACCAAATTGCTGCTTGACCTCAGGACTATTAAGGTCAAAATTTTTCAACGACTCCATCATGCGGTTGTCCCACTCACCGCTTCCCTTCATATTATTTCTGAAATAAACAAAGCCGCACAAAGAATTCAGACCTATCAATAACTAAGACAAAATTGTACCACGACCATAGCCCAGTCCTTCAAAAAGAAAATTGAGCAACTACAATAAGTTAATGCACTCAAAATCACATTTAATGTTAAAAGATACACACATTTGCTTGTCCCATTCACTGCTTCCCTTCAGATTAATTCCGAAACAAACAAGTACAATAAGGAAATACACACATTTGCCTGTCCCATTCACTGCTTCCCTTCAGATTATTTCAAAAACAAACAAGTACAATAAGGAACTTACAATTAACATTAACTAATGTCCTAGGCTCTGCTGATGACAAGAGTCATCTGAGCCACCCAACTCACTTGGAAAAGTTGGTATCAGACATACGTAGATAACCCATATAAAATTCCTCTTGAAGTGTAAAGGATGGTAACTGATGGTCATGGAGCCAAGAGTCATGTTGGCTGGATATGCGAAGTCAATCAAAAGTTCCCATATCCCACAATATATGAAGACTGGTGATCACAACAACATAAACTTCTCAAGCCAAATGATAAGCATAAAGTTTCTCTGGGTGAAATCAAATACATGTTCATCCAATTTTTTTATCTTTTTGCATCACATGCTTACTATAGGTCCATAATTGATTTCCAACAATCATATTTTCATGACTAACATTACTAGGCTATAATAAAATTGGAGTATGGAACGACATAAAACCCTAGGATCAGCTGCCTTCCAGAGAATTCACCAACAACATTCTTGATAGCACAAAGAAGTTAAAGATGAATAATGCTAGTGCAGAAATAATAGACTACTCGGGAGTCATTTGAATTAAATTAACCTGGATACACCTAAGATCATAACCGCACAATTGAACAGACAATCCTTCTTGGTTGGTGGCATATTAATAAAGCCTACAAACTCTAAGGTAAAGCAGAGGCAGCGGATAAAGACCTCCCTAATTTGACTTCACAGTATGACGGACTAGTTCCATAGTAGGATTACAGTGCTCGAGGGGATGCCAAACCAAGATCTTACAGTTGACACCATATTGAGAAAGATCTTACTGGCCAAATTTAATATAAGCTACCTGTCTCTGGAAGTCACATGAAATGTTTCAAGTTTCTAAAATGAGCTCTGAATGCTACTCAAGCAGAAAGATTTTCAAATTTTACATTGCAATTATGATATCCCCTCATGACACATGATGCATATGTTTGATATCAAATTGAGAAAGATTACATTCCTGCACAAGGTCCCTGTTACTAGAGATCGTATAAAATGTTTCTTCAAGCTTTTCAGATAAGCTACTAATGCCATGCAAACACAAAGGTTTAACTTTCAGTTGATTAAATGGTTGAAGTTGCAAATAGACCTAAAGTTCTGACAAGAACTCTTTATCAAATGTCATCACCAGAGATTCCCAAGGAACTTAAAATGCTTGAATAGAGTAAAAACATGAAGAAAAACTTCTAGCAAAAGAAAATCTCTGAAACCCATAAATACCAGAATACCAAGCATCAACCATAATCAAACAACACAAATATCAAAAGGAAGGAACAAGAACTTACAGCATATCTTGCAGTTGTTGTCGGTATTGTGGATTTTGTAGCATCCCTAATTAATATGCATCAGAAGTAAAAGCTTAATCATTTTCGACAAAATTCAAACATGATCCAGTGGATAAATCAATAAGCTCCACATTTTCCTCGAGAAACACAGGCTTGTGTGTGTGTGTGTGTGTGTGTGTGTGTGTGTGTGTCAGAGTGAGAGAGAGAGATCGTCCCAATAGCATACAGCCAACCACAGATTCAAACATCCAGTATACTAGCAGAAGACAAGGATACTTACATTTGAAGGTTGTAGGATTCCTCATCTCCTCTGGTAAGTACCTGCAGGGATATAGGGTTTTATATCAGTGATAACTCAAAACAGAAAACCAAAATATTAATAAACAAAAGGCATGGAAAAAGCTATCTGATTATTCTGGTGCAATCTTGCATTACCACCCCAAAATAAAAGATGTTGGCTGTGTTAATACATATGGAAAAGGTGAAGACAGTATAAGAACAATAAAATTCATTATATAACTGGAAGTAGGAGAATACAACAGTAGGAAGATAGTAACAAACTCAAGGGGGAAGGAAAAAGGGAGTTGAACAAAGAAAAAGATATAGCATGGATATTCATTAGAAACCTAGAAGCATTTAAGAGGACACAACAGTAGGAAAACACTAACAAATTCAAGGGAAAAGTAAAAAGAAAGTTTTGGATAAAAGAAGAGTTATACGGATAAACAATCTTCTGCACAGTTGGATCTTCCAACATTGTCTCCAAAGCTTCCACTGATAATACTGGGCCTGCTTTCCAGATCATAAGTTACTATTTCATTCAAATTCTTTTGAAACCAATAAATTCTTAACTAAAACCAAATGATTCAATCAAGCATAATATACCAATATAAAAGGAATAAGACCAAAACAAGCTGCAACTAAATGCAAAAATGGAGACGAATCTATATTTGCGGTTAACCGTGTAAGAGAAAGAAACTAATCAAACTTAAATGCACATGAAACAATCCAGTGCATAATTGCACCCACATATAAATGAAAGAGAATAAAATAAATAATCTTTAACTGAAGAGTGAATACGTTCTTAAACAATTTACAGATTATTTTTTTCTTTATTCTTTTAGTTATTTATTTACTGTTTTTGCAGGCAAGGACGGCTAGGGAAGAGGACTCAAAAGCTCAAGCTACTCTATACGTCTTCAAATCAAAGCTGTTGGCTGGAGCCATCCATTCCCTTTCACAAGTTTCGTACACATAACTTTATTCTCTGTCTTGAAAATTACTAGGAGTCTTCAGAAAGATCTTCTGTCTTTTGTGGGACTAAGTTCTAGCATAATTGTAACTTTTCCTTTTAAAACGAAATAATCAGACACAAGCAGATCTAAATTAGCACCAAATCAGAAACTTTTCAGTCTTAGTGCCAATAGTAAGCAGATCCTCCTATGAAAGAAGGGAAGGAAAGATGACCTAGAGTATCAGGAGTTTTCATCTTCTTGAAAATGGATTTCATCAAAAACCCAGATAGCACAGTAAAAGTGTACTCTGAAATCATTTCTTCTTGAATTTGCAAAGTACAACCTAAGAACACTGCTTCATGCTTTTATAAAGAGCATTTTTTGTGTACTTAATGGCTCAAATACTAAGAAATGGCTATTATTCCAGAACAGATCTTTGTAAAGGCAAAACAATACGCAAACAAAAGCTCTTTCATTCTTATCTCATTGTACAGCAGACATGTCAAGGTGTATACCATGTAAAATAGGTTACAAAATATTAGAACCATTCTCAAGCCTCACAAAATATCTTAAAACTTTTGGGTTAACTGTTTTTCAACTAATATAACAGCCTCTATGACCAAGATTATATCTGCCCTGCTTAGTGCCAAAACTTAAGATATTTGAATGACTTTTTGACACTAAACTGGTACATGATTATAAATAAAGAACTCAATGAGGTTTTATTTAGTGGGAGCTAGTGTTCTGACATTCAGATGCTTCCATATGGATCTTTGTTACTTCGGTGTGGGAAGTACAAAAGATATAAAAGGTGCAGAATCACTGCAGTTATAGACGTTACTTAGGGCTGACAATAAAAAGCCTTTTAGGTAGATTAAAAGTTATAAAATTAGAAGGGAGCTATTTGAATAAACTGTTTTTAATTCTTTAGCTAATTTGTTTTTCGATATTCAACCAATGAAAAAAGTTAAGTTTTAGATAGAGTTTGAACCTTGGATTTGGGTGCATCGGATGCTGACATTTATATATGCATAAAATAGCACCATTTTGACCAATGGATGAAGTGATAAAACATAAAGAAATTCAAGAAAGCAAATCACTGGTGTTTCTTTCAGCCAGAAGCCAAGATTGCTTTCGAGACTATTGACTATTATATAACTACTTTCAATTAATTAATAAAGCCTGTGTTCTGTAAGCTTCACCAACTATACACCCCCATCTAGGATTTTGTTTAATAAGCTAGATGATGTCATCTACAATTTGTTTAAGAAGATAATTGGTGGAATCAATTTAAGGTTTACAAGAGGAATAAGAAAGGGCTGATTAATCAACCTCAAAACCTAAATTAGTGGGATGATAAGGAGGGGAATTTTCTTAGGGAGGGTCCACAATCCACATGGAATTCTTTGAATGACTAGGAGAGATATGAATATAGATAATACATTATAAACATAATAGCTGTTATCCTATTATGGAATCGTTAGGCATGCTTAGACGTCCCACATCACCCAGAAATAAGAGCATAACAAGCCTAACAAGATTTGGGCAATCCTCTTCCCTTGAGGTGCCTTTTGGGTTGCAACTAGGCTTATTTTTATTTGCAGTACCTACTATTATAAAGAGAAGGACTAAACTAATAGATTATACATGCCCAAGTACCCTTGTCATCTTTGTGTCCCTAGATGTAGGCCTTACAGCCAGACCACGTTAAATCTTGTATGAAGTCTTGCACAATTATCCCTGCCTATATTCATCATGCTTGTCATTTACCAAACTGCACCTCGCCCCTTCTACATAGCAATCTACTTCTCTCACCGTGTACAAAATGGAGGAGCAGAGCACCAGACCATATATCGATATCACATATCACTGAGGTACAGACGTTGAAAGCCCTAGACTTGGATACAAAAAACATGATAACATACTAGCCCACATGTCCAAGGAGCATAAAACATGAGAAGCCAATTAGCTATTGACTTATTTCTTACCAGTAGATTGAGAACCGGGAAAAGTAGTTGGACCCTGCTTAGACGCTGCTCCATTTTGAGATGCCTTAATTCAAGGATAAAATTAGATACCAAGAGCCAAAGGATGTCATGATCTAAAACTCAATATTAGGGACTTACTTCACCAGCAAACTGAGAACCATTGGATGAGCTTGTCTCGGAGGTATCTTCAACTCTCTCAAAAGGACTCTTTAGTAAGGTTTCTTCAGGAGTAACATCTACAAAAGCTGCAAGTGCAAGTTTCATCAGGAATTTCACATCTGAAATATTCAGAAAACTTACAAAAGCAAACACCTATCGGCTAGGTCCCAATCAACCAAGTACAGAAATTTGCTAAAACATTCATCATTGAGGTAATAGCACGCAAAGCAGAACTAAAGAAAAATAATCATGTGAATTACCAAAATATGCAACCATAACCATGGCACTTGGAGGGATGGAAAATGGGTTCCCAACAAATACATAAAGGCTCATATTGAACCAGAAAAAATGTTATTAAACTAAAAAAGCCACTCTATACTTTATAGTCAAGAATAGTTCACCTCCAAAGAAAAATGCATTCTAATAATAGAACCCTATGGCATGATTGTAGCCCAGCTACTTCTTCGAGCATCAGATGAGTTCTTTATAAGTATCAGAGAGCAACCTCACACCTGACAGTGAGATCGCCAATAAAATCTCTGACCCATGCCTAATATCAAAATGGCTCACCTAACGTGCATGAAGATGATCTCAACGATCTGAATTGGGGAACTAACTACAGTTCATTAGAACTGATCTCTTATATGAAATTGAAAAACATTCATGGGTAACATGAAATTGTGAATTATATTCAAACTGGACCAAGAACAAGATGGAAGGTATGAAGGTGAAAAGTTACATCATCCAAATACATGCAAGATATCACCCATCAAACATGTATATTTATCTTCCTGTGTAGCATCAGTAGTCTGAGCCATCTAAGTGGCTGAATGAGCCGACCAAGTTTATATGGGGAAGTAGTTTTAGGCAAACATTAGACCCCATGGTAAGATTTCAAGTTGAAGCTACCAGTCAAGTTGCTTGAGGTTGTAGGACATTATGCAATTAGCATTGGAAGTTCAAAAGTAATGACTGTAAAGAACATAGCCAAGCATGACCAGGTTCACCAGGTGTTGCCTTGACAATGTGAAGAGTATGTAGACGTTAATTTCAAGCCTTTTATTGACATTTAAAAGAACAAAACAAACCCTTCAGGACTTCCACATTACTTTGTGTCAAGTGAATGTGCAACAGACTAGAAAGCAAACCGAAGAGTTTGATTGTGCATTGCTTGAGACTAGTTTGCAAAAAAAAAAAAATTACAAAGAGAAAAGAGCACAAAAATTCATCATTCTCAAAACATACAAAATTCAAAGATTGCACTTGGACTTGCAACTTTCGCATATCCACATTGTAAATATAATCAAGGGAGGAAAATCATGAATCTAAAATGGCTGGAAGCAGAACCTTGTAAAAATGGAAATGGTTAGGAGACGTCATTTCTTACCATATTTCTTGGGTTCCTCTTTTATCTCTTTTCCATTGTTCACATCAGTTACTGGTCTTGATTCCACATTTGTAGCAGAAACATCTACAGTCACTGCAGGTTGAGAAGCAGCTGGGGAAGGTGAGGTAACAGGCTCTGCTGTTGAAGATGTGACAAATGAAGATGAGGATGTTGTTGGGGTCGGATCTGAAGGTGTGCTAGAAAACCCGGGTGCTGATGGAGTTGGAAAAGGAAAGGGTGATCCCGGGGAGAAGCCAGAATTTTTAAATTGGTTATTTTGTGTATTCATTTGGTTCATCATAGTTTTGAAAGCTTGTTGCATGGCATAGTTCTGGAGAAATAGTTCAGAACATACAGGTAAGTCGCAAGTTAAATTCCTATATGATAGAGCCACTTTGCTGGAGGAAAATATGAAAAGTAGATCAACAAAGATTCATCCTCAGAAAGAATTATCATAAAATTGAATGAAAATTATGCATCTACATTATTAGCACATCAGTGAAATCATGTGAAATATAACAGACAAACACCAATTTTAAACATCACATATCTAATAAGGCAAGATAACTAGATGAAGTGCAAACAAAGTGAAATGAAAGACAAAGGTAAAGACAGCCAAAAATTTATCAATATTTCCATAAATTAAAGAATAAGGTCAAGCATCTTACTAGCTAGGGTCGATTTTAAAGATCTCTCCTTAAATAGAGTGAACTGTACAAGCTCAGAACAATGTCACGTGAAAATTTTGCAAGCTTTGATTAACCATATCACAAAATGAAACCAGCCAAAACAATCCCAGTATTCAAATGAGAAAAATTAAATAAGTCCTCCGAGTGAATGTAATATTTACATTAACAACCCAATTCAGTCCTTTTTGGCTATGCAAATAGAGGGCCAAAGGCAAAAATGCTAGAACCTTGATAACAGAAAGAATTAAGAAGATAATGAGTTATTGGAGATGCTGGGCTTCTGAAAAAAAAGAGCACTTTTTAGAAGTTAAATGATATTCCGATTTCCTAACCTGAAATACACTCCAAAAATTCAAATCTAACAAAAGATGCTGCAAAATATGCTCAAGATGGCTTGGATGTTCAAAGGTCAATGCAACAATGTAAGTGTTCCCCAAAGCACCAATAATTTTCCTAAATGCAACAACTTTCCAACTGCATTCCTTTCCTAGTCACCAGCCAGAAATTCTGTACTTTCTTTTTTCCTGCAAAGTCATGGAAGTTGATAAAGACCCTTCCTTTTAAGACATTCGGCCTGTAAGTCAAGGGCAATTGACTGGCATAGACATATTCGAACTTGGGTTGAAATGGTACTTAATCACTGAACTTCACCCAGATAATTTTGTTCCCTAAAATTTTTAAGGAAAATTAAGTAATTAAGAATTTCACAAAATTTTCAACCATTACCTGGACTTCAATTTATATAACTAAATCTATAGATCTTCCAGTAGAGGCTTAGCTCCCATAATTTTTTTTGTTAAAACAACTGACAGCTTTACCATGTTTGAGATCATACTTCAAAAAGTCAGGTTACAGGTATATAAGTCTATCTTACCCATTTAATTCTTCGACATCCTTAACTATTGATTTTCTTCCCAACATTGGTAGATACGGAGATATTAGTTCAATCAAAATCTTTTCCGGACAACTAAATGATGTACAGAAAAAATCGAGCAGGTTAAGCTCTGATGTATCTGACAATGTAATCTAGATTACTCTAGGTCTAGCATGACCGCTAAATTTGACAATAATTAACTAAATCTGACAATGTATATGATTATTAAGGCAACACGTCCTTGTTCTAGAAGGCAAAATTCCATCAGCAATTGCCAAATTACTATCATATTTTGAAGGTCTAATGATACTGTAACCAAGGGAACTCTTTCATGATGCTCGCAATAAATTTTAATGTATTTCGATACACTCCACAATCAATATCATGGCAACTTCCTTAATGATATGCCAAGGAACTAAACAGAACAAGCAAGTACTTGTACCTTTCACAGAGCTAAGACTCAGGACTCACCTTTAAGTTCGTAGCCACCTGCAATGTGATTAGTCGAGTTAAACAAGATTGAAATAAAATGATGAAAGCAACAATTGGATATATGCTCGAGAAGTGTTTAAGAACAAGTAAGTGGTTATCATTCTCACCCATGAAAAAAGAGCTGACAGCCCTACACCTACACCTATCCAGAATAGAGGCGATCCACTACAAACAGAAAAAGATAATTAGCTAACGGAGAACACAAATAAGAAAACAATTGAAAAAAAAAAATTACTACGAACATATACAGCTTTCTTTTTATATAAACTACCAACTTCTACAACTCAAAAGAACCACACAAGTGAGGACTTGAAGAAGGGAGTGCCAAGCACTAGGCTACTCCATCAACCTCGCAGAAGAAGGAATTGTAGTGAAGTAGAAACGATAAAAGCGAAAAAGAAGGTTACATATTTGAAGGTGAGGATGGGGGTGGCACTGGCAATGGATTCACTCCAACTGAAGACGTCTGCTTGCCGGTAGAAGAAGATACACTGGCCAAACGATGAGCACCTAATTTTGCAATCACTACAACCACCAAAGAAGAAGAAGATAAAACTATAAACAAGAGCACGATAGAAGTAATAAAAACTGGAATAGATGCATAAAAAAAGAAAGAAAGAAAGAAGTTACCGTAGCGGGGGCATTTGGGGGAGACGGGAAATCGGGAAGAGAGAGGCATCGGACGGAGTCGGAGGAAAGGAAGGGCTGTGGAGAAGGAAAGAGAAGCATGAGTAGGGTTTTGAAGAGAAGTAGGATTTCCCATAACCACCAATCTTGAAGACGACGACGATGACACTATTGCCATATTTAGCTTTTCCATGGAGCTCTGCTCAACTGAATTGAACAGAGAACGAATTTGCCTTGAAAATTTTCAACTACGATAGGATAGCCTATGTGCTACTGCTTTCGGAGACTGTTGAACTTGAGCTAATTAAGCCCACCGGCTAAGCCCGAGCCTACGTTTCGTACGAGGTTTGTTTTATAACGGAAGTAAATGATACATAATATTATTTTATTCTTTACATACTTTATAATATAATAGAATGGAACATGTTTAAGAGAAACATCTCATTTTTTAACAGTAAAAATAGAAAATTTTTTATTTAAGAGATTTACGATGAAATATAAAATAATAAATAATTTTATACTATATTATATTATAAATCTTTATTTAAATGAACTTTTCCATTATTCTCAAATGACAAAATTTTACAACCATTTAAAAGATGGTGAATTAAATTCAATTAAACCGACAGATGAATTCAATTCATAATATAATTAAATTTAATTAACCTATTTAGAACAAAAAAAGGTATTAATTAAATTTATTTATAGGTTTGAAACTCATTCTCTTTGTAAACTTAATTTACGATATAATTAACGTGAATTCAATCTCAAAGATACATCTCTTCTTTTCTAACGTTCAAATCCAATAATGCGCACGAATTTTCCATGTGATTGCCCTATTGAAACTAATTCTTTGCTTTTATCTGCCGTTCAACGTCAAGGAACTGAAACATTTGCCTCCTCTTCGTTGACAGCGTGGCACTTTATTAAAAAAATAATTATATTATTAGAAGTTTTTTTAGCAAGAACATGAAATTCCTCTTTCTTCAACAATTTCTTAAAAATTTTAATTTCAAAATATTTTTTAGTCTACTTTATGTAACAATTTAACTTTACTTTAATTTAAATTGAGTTTAATTAGTTTAGGTCGAATTCAATAATTATGGGTCTATTTATTTGTATTTATATTTATATTTTGATATTCTGATTTTTTTAATGATATTATTTATAATAAAATTGATGTTTATAAGTTGTTTTATGTAAGTGTGAATGTTTATTATTTAATAAGATTATTTTTTAGTCAAAAATAAATATGTCATATAAAATAATTAAATTCATTTTAATTATATTCCAAACGATATAATTGAATTCAATTCTAATATTATATTACTATATTTATTCCAAATAACGTAAATTGAATTCAATTTCATTAATATAATTGAATCCAATTCGTTAATGAATTCAATTCAAAAGTTTCCAAACACTCTGTTAATGTTACATTCATTTACAATCTATTCCATTATAAATAATTCTATTATATTCTTTTAAAAACTTTACCTCTAACCAAACATAGCCTGCTTTTCTTCAAAACCCGACTCATGCTCCTCTTTTCACATATCCGCTTTTCACACTTTTTGTCAATTCAATAATTACTTTGATGAATGTAATCTTAAGATTTAATTACTTAAATATAATCTAAGCATAACAGTGACCGAAGATAAATTAATTTAGAGTGTTTAATTTTATTTTGAAAATTTGAGTAAAATTTGAACATTATTTAAAGAAAAAGTTGTACCTTTTTAACAAATAAAGGGGACTTAACTCCATGATCGATTATATATGATAAAAACAATAAAAGAATGAAAAAACTCAACTCAATCCAAGATAAAAGAAAAAGTGACTTAGACGTGGAAGAATAATGGCTCGTAGCATTAACAAATTTAAACTATTTTAAAAGAAAATTGTAGAATACACACAGTTTCCCAATAAATCAAATTACAAAAAGAAAAGGGACCGTGGAGGAGGACTTTTGGTGAACAGAAAGCGTACAAGTCTATCCAGTACTCATACCAAGATTTTACACGTAACAAAACAAAGAAAGAACTATAACTATATGGAAACTTAAGTTAACGGTGTTGCCTCTTTGTTAACCACGAGTTCTCCGGATTCGTTCTTCTTGAAAAGTTTCTTTACCACTTCATCCCAGTTTGTATCGTTCGAAGCTGTTCTTGAGCCCTCATCCACATGCTGTGAAGGTTCAGTTTCCTTGCTTTCCACTGGGTCTGCAACAGCATGGGGCACATTCAAACTCACAGCTCTTTCCAACGCATCTTTGTGTTCCTTTTCAAACGTCTGCAACCTCTGAATGGTCTGTACTTTGGGAGCAGTTGTCGTGGCTTCAGATGCGCTTTCCTTCATCGTCTGAGAAAAGTTATATGTGAAACATCGTCGGAGGGTGTATATATATGTATAATTTTCAAAGGGAAAAAGACTAACATGCACAGCCTTCTCTGCTTCTCTTTCTATCCAAATGATTCCATGATCTGAGGTTGCATTACATGATAAGACGATGTGTTCAAACCTTCCATCCACAGGTATGGCAGTTCTCACCTCTGGAGGATACCTTCCACATCTGTCACAAGAAGAATAAGAAATGCATCACAAGTTCAAGATGCTATCAATTTATTTAAACCGCCTTCCCACCAACTCACTGTAGTCAAGTTACTACTCTCAAAACAAATCATCTCATGGCTATCCCTCTGCAAATTGGTTATGATTTAAGTCAATGTAGGGAAAAGATGATATAACATCATCTAGAACTTGAACTTGGGCAACTTTTTAAATCAATGGGAAACAGTTGTCATCTAAAGACGCTGGATGCCGGGGCATATAATGCTTATCTAGAAAAGTATCAGTACAGTTTTCTTTTTACTCTTCCCAAAAGAACATAACCATGTTAAAGAAATCTCATGAAAGAATAGTGCATCCTATCCCTTCCACAGCCTGGTATGGACAAGCAACTCAATTTCCTTTCTTTTAGCAGCTCAATTTCCTTTCTTTTCGTCACCATGCACATATATATATATATAAGGAAAGAATTCATTACATTTATCAGTATCTTGCATTATCTGTTTTAGACCAATAGCATGTTCCAGCAGTGGACCAAGTTTGATGTAGTCAGCAGGTTATGAAATTCTTTACAAATTCTATATCAACAGTACTGGATCTAGCCAAGACATATCCTATTACTTATCTAAGCTACACAAAGGACTTATTATATTAATCTCTCCCCATGAAAGTTGGAAAATATTCCAAAGTATAACTGGTTAAGACAAACTTTTCTAGGTGCACAGGACTGCTGACTTGATGGCAGCTAGGTATATATTGCCTTTCTCATTGCCAACCCTTTTGAAAGTTACTGACAAAGAATTAGAAGTTGATGACAGGAACCTTATAGAGGATTAGATGTATATCTTCACAGGGGAATTAATGGGTGTGTCAAAAAGTTATTGATTGGTTGGTTAACACATGAACAAAAGTGGATTTTAAATCAAAATGGAAGACTGATCAATGTTTAAGAAAGTGTGTTTGATTGATATCCAAATCATCAATGCCTGTTTAGCAAACAAGAAATATTAGTATCGCACAAAACCTCAAACCAACAAGGCCAATGTATGAAAAATAAAGCTACCTGCAAAACTTTCTCTCCACAATATGATACATTCTCCCAGGAGCATAAAGTCTTCTTGGATCTCTAAGCTTTCTACCTTCAGGTATAAAAGTATCCCTCAAGCAAACCAGAAATAACAAGCAGGGTAAGCTGTCCAAAGCACCAATGCCTGGTTTAAGAGATAATGGCAGTAATTCACTCTACTAAGTTTACAATGGAAATTATAGTTACAATGGAAAGACGGAGCTATGCTTTATGATGTCATTGAGAGAAGAATACTGACCAGAAAATCGATTTGAAAATATCCTCCAATGGAGTTGCTGTCCTTGGCAAGAAATCATCCTGGATAAGAAAAGAAAAGTCCTGTTAACAAAGTGCTTTGAGTGCTAAAAGTGACTTAAATACCCAAGCAAATGACCCTGATCTGTGATCCGAAAATAAAATCACTTGTCTTAGATTCTGAGTTGCATCTAACACAGAAAATATCCATACACGGAAAGGCATGATAGCAGCACATTGTAATAAGTTGCAATCAAAGTTTTCATCCACCCACTTCCTATTCTCCAACAAAAGAATTAAAAAAAAAACTATGATGTTATATGATGAAGCGCAGAAACATAAACATCGCAAAATCAAAACTTCAAATGTCTTCATTTCACATTGGTTTTGCTTTCCTTCTTTTTTTCTGACAGTTGTATAATATCTCGTTAGCATCAAACTGAATTCAGAATGCAAGATTATGCAGCAATTAACAAACAAACATCATTTCCTTGTTCCCATGGATTCAACCTTTAAATTTGCTCATTTTGGACCAGGTGACAAATAAGAACCTAAGTTCTGAGATTGTCCAACACCAAAAAGTCATGTCCAGTTCTGGTAGAATTTGAAGTAAAACCAAATATTTCCAAAATGAATGCACAGAGCATCAACCTAATCAAATGTCAGTCCTAAAACTAGTCTAGACATTCCACCGTCACTTTTAATACTGCTTAGTACCATAATACATCCAAAATTCAAACAGAAAGAGTACCAGAACAAGCTCTATCTTAAACAGAGAACCAAGCGTCATTAACTTTAGTAGTGCAACGATTAAAGATCTAAAGAAATATAGGACAAACCCATAAAGAAAATTAAAAAGGAAAGGAGATTAAAAATCTTGACCTGCAAAACAATGGAATTAATGACATCCGCATACTTAACAGCCAAGTTAAGTGACATACACCTAGCTGGAGCCACAGCATAACACCTAACTTTATCCCTAGGAATCCCACCCAATTTATCTCTATGATTCACAACAATCACAGCCATCAAAGAGGCCACACCTGACCCCAGTGAGTGCCCAGCAAAAACAATCTTATACTCTTTACCAGTCTCCTCCCACAGCCTCCTCAATGTCTCTCCCTCTTGACTCAGCAACCAAGTAGCAGACTTGAGCAACCCATGATGCACATACCCTCCATCAAACATCTGCATCCCAAGTCTGTTGTCTAAAAGCAACTGATAATCACTTTCCTTTGCCAAGTTGAGTCCTCTGATTGCCAGGACAATCTCTTTGTGGTGGTGGTCCAGGTAGATGAGGTAAGGAGGGGCTTGTCCGAGGGTCTGTTCGTAGGTGACGCGCTTGACGACGCAGTCGGGATCGAGACGGTAGCCACCTTGGGGAGGGAATTGCGGGTTGCGGAGATCAGTTTCGTAAACAGCGAGGATGAGGCGACACATGCGAGGAACAGGATCGAATTCCTCTGGGGTTGCTAAAGGCCAAGAAGCACTGTCGTCGGAACCTATGTAAGTACAGCGCTTCCATGCCCAGCGAGTGCAGCCCAACGCAAAGACGCATTCTAGACCGCAGGAAACCGACATCTTCTGTCTCGCTTCTATATTCTTGGGATTGGTGGTGGGAAGACAGAGAATCAGGAGCTGAGTTGTGCTTGGAGTGTTGTTAGAAGATATTAGAGGAAGCCATTAACGTGGGGGCTTGAGGAACACGCACGAATACGGGAGACAGAGATATGATCTCAGAAGGAAAGCGTTGGTGGAGAAAAGATTCTAGAGGGAGGTGATTGGAAGAGTAAGAGGGTTCACATGGACATGGTAGGTGAGCTGGTTCTCATTAAAGAGAGAACATATTGTTGAATCTTGTAGCTTTTTCTATTACCATAATTGTTTATGCATTTGCATACACGTAAAGAGAGAGAAGGAAGGTGAACTGGAGAAGGAAGTAGAAACGTGCCTGAGGAATAACGGGTCTTTTATACTCGCCGACATGGGTCCACTGCTAGTTGTTGTCGTCCGAATTTTACATTATGTAATTTAGGAGTCAAATCCAAATCAACTTTCTTGTTCCAAATTGGAGGCCGACCCCGCGGGGATCTTCTATCCCCTATCCTGTTTCTCTCTATCTAAGCCATCTATTCCGGTAGATTCTACATAAATGGATAGTTAAAATCGAGAGAGACAGAGTAGGGACAGAGTAGGAGGGCAGAGGATCTGGCCCCGACCCCGTGCCGTGTTCTTCCGCGTACCATTGTCTAGCAGCAGACACTAGCCTACTTCTTTCGGAATATTTTTATTTAAATTTATAAGGATAATAAACACTTCACTGTACAAATCCTATATATTTTAGGGTATAATTGTTTTTTATTTATTAATTTTTGGCTGAGTGTTAAAAAAAGTTTTTATTATAAAGTTTTTAAAAATCAGTTTATTAGAGTTTAACTAATAAATCATTTATCAAATATATCAATAACCTTTTAAGACGATCAAAACGTTAACTTTTAATTAATAAGCTAAAAAATAACTTATCAACTATTTGCTAGACACTTCCTGATAGTGATTCTATGTAGTCTTAAAATATATTATAAAAGGTAAGTAAATTATTTTTATTTACAAAAGGACAAATTAGTAGTCTTAATAATATTAATCAATTTTCTTTCAAAAATTTCTCCTTTCATCATTTTTTAATTATCAATTGCAAAACAAACTTGCTGCTTTTTTAATCTCTTATTTACATTTTCAAAACGAAAATAGATATTATAAAAACATATTTTATCTTACTATTTCTTGTTTTCAAAAAGTAAAAAACTACAACAGTGTAAAAGAAATACGAATTTTTTGTTTTTATTAATTGCAACAATTGTTTTCAAAATAAGAATAATGTTTTTCTAGTGAGATCTATTATGTTTTTTTTTGTTTGGTTAATTTCTTCTTATCTGTCTGTTCTCTCTTTTCTCTAGCTTAAACAAAGCCACTATTATTTTTGATTGGATGTTACATGTTTAAGTTGAGAATGAGAGAGAGACATGGAAGATGAAGCACGACTTACACTACTTTTAACTTCAAAATAGTGTTTAGGAACTAAGTCTTTGATAACTAAGCTTATACGCCCTAAAAAGCTTCTACATACAATGCAGATTAAAAAAAATCATCAAATGTGTTAAAAAGCACACTACCACCCTATGATAACAATACTATGACTATGCATAGAAGATGTTACTACATATATAGATAAGTCACACTTTTGCTTAATATAAGAATATCATTGTTGACCATAAAAAATGTCATGTCTCAATGCAAACTATACCACGATACTATATGCTCAATACTGCAACTCTGTATAAAAAAATCACCATTTATAACAAATAATCACACATTCAGTAAAATGTGTGAATATCATCACTTCTAAGAATACCAAGCATAACCTTCATACATTCAATACTACTCGTGTTTTTTTTTAAATCCCATTATTAATTACAGATTAGCAATACCTTTAATATGATAATCTATTATAGAATACCAAGAATATCATGCCTACTATATCGAGACTCTATACATCTATTATCACAAAAAATTTCATCACTTATGACATATAAGTCACACATTCAATTTAATATGAGAATATTGTTACCGAGTACAAAAAATATCATGATTCAATACAAATTGTATCATGATTTCATACATCTAATGTCATGCCTATATATATATATATATATATATATAATACCACCAACTATAATAATTAAGTCACATCTTCATTTTAATATGAGAATATTATCATTGAATATAAAGAATACTACGTCTTAGTAAAAATTGTACTAGGATTCCATACATCCAATATCATGCCTCTATACAAAAAAAATATCATTTATAATAAATAAGTTGCACCTTTAGTAAAATATAAGAATAGCTTCATTTAATACAAAGAATATCATGCATAACCTTTATACATTTAATATCAATCTTGTGTATAAAAAAAAATTCTATCACTCATTATAGATAAGCAACAGATTCTCTTAAATATGAGAATCTATATCTCAGTACCAAAAATATCATGCCTTAGTACTAACTTACCTGGACTTCATACATCCAATACAACACCAATGTAAAAAAAAAGAATATCATGCATAACCTTTATACATTTAATATCAATCTTGTGTATAAAAAAAATTCTATCACTCATTATAGATAAGCAACAGATTCTGTTAAATATGAGAATCTATATCTCAGTACCAAAAATATCATGCCTCAGTACTAACTTTACCTGGACTTCATACATCCAATACAACACCAATGTAAAAAAAAAACCACTACCCTTAATAGATAAGTCACACCTTCACTTTAATATGAAAATATTGTCACTCAGTACAAAGAATACTGTGTAAAACCTTTATATATTCAATTATTACAAATAATTAACACCTTAACTTTAATATAGGAATCCAAGATTAAGTACCAAAAATACCATGCCTTAACGAAGCCAGTACCAAAACTCCATCTATTCAATACCAAGTTAGTGTATACAAACACCACCATCCATTATGCAAAGAATTTTGTTCAAAGATGGTGTAGAAAAATACCATGAGTTGCCTGCTTACATAATAATAATTTGCTAACTTTAATATGAGAATATCATATCAAAAGTTAGCAAAAGCAGTACCATGCCTGGTAAGCAGAAAGAATACAACGCCATAATAAAAACCATAACACAAGTTAGTACATTTAATACCATTCCTATATACAAAGATTATTATGTTGTATTTAAAAATAGTAACAAATTCAGTGAAAAATGTGAATACAATATTCAAGTACAAACCATACCCTAGTCCAATACAAACGAACCACACTAGTAAAATATTTATCTAATGTCACACATATGAACTAAAAAATATCATCATTTAGTATAGATAAGTAATTTCTACACAATTTCAAGGGAATATTATGAGGGAGTGAAATGGATAACATGCCTCAATAACAAATAAACCATAACTTAGTACATCTGATACTACTGTTATGTACAGAAGTTACTAGGATGCATTTAAATTAGTAATAGAGTTAATAAAGAATGGAAATATAATCTCTTAGTTAAAACTGTACCCTTGATAATTGGAGTGTTTTTGGGCTGTATCAGTTACCAGACTTCCATAATTTAGACTTTTATTTCTAAAGAAAGCCAAAATTAAGGTCCTGATTAATAGGAATGAGGTCATGTGATGTCAGAAGCTATGCACCTATTGTAGGTGGTATTCCTTTTTACAATCCCAACTCCAACAAAGCTAACAAGGTCTTTTAGAAGGGAGATTCGTCAGGAATATTTAATAATAATTCCTATAATGTTCTTTTTAGAGTTCATTCCCTAAAGTTAAATTGTTTTAGCTTATCTAGTTCAAGTAAATACCTCGAAAGTCTCATATATTATTTAAATAGAAATGAATAACAAGCTTAGCACTTTAGATATATCAAGGACTTATTTATCTCTAATCTTATCTACAAACTCTATAAGCATCCATCTTCTTTTTAAGTAGCTTATGCTAGTTCCCTTTAGTTGAGCATTCAACAAATTCATAATCATTCTTGTTAAGAAACATAATGGGAAAGGATCATTTAATGTGTAATTTTTCCTTGCTACCCTTTAGTTGAGCATTCAGCGAATTCATAATCATTCTTTTTAAGAAACATAATGGGAAAGGATCATTTAATGTGTAATTTTTCCTTGCTAAATCTTTGCATATGGTCATTCTTTTTTCAAGATTACTTTTGATTGTACCATTTACTCAATACACTGGCAAAAGGATCCAAGGGTATTCAAAAATAGCAATAACAAACTCATGTGATGATTCAATGGAACTTAGCTTAGACAAGAGAAGTAGCTATGATAAGATGTCAGGAATTAAATATTTCTACAAGTATATGTTATAGATAGAATATCTAAAGCACTCAAGGTTTGTTCCTTGAGAATGCTAAATAGTTTCCTTGCTTTTGTATTTCTAGTTTCCTAGTTAGAAGTTAGGTGTAACATTCCAGATAGTAGTGTTGTTGTTCCATAAGTTTTGGGATTATTATTCTTTGACTAGGGCCATTTATAAAGTTTTGACTATTTTCCTTTGGAAATTTTAATAAATTTTAACTTCTAAAAAATTTAAAACACAAATTACTTGAATTATAATACTACTTCCATGAATAAAAAATAAACAAATGGTATAGAAATAGTTTCTCCACAGTTCACTAGCATATTTACTTGGTAGATAACACATAAATATTAGTTCATAACTAGTGACAATGATGAAACACACAAATAAATCCTTAAAAAAATTTGTCATAGAAAAGAGGTGATAATTCCCAATTTAAAGCTTCAATAAAATAAAAACTATATCTTCTGAAGGTGGAGGTGAGGGAGTTATTATAGGTTTTTAACATATTTTTCCTTTGTAAATTACCATTTTCTTCCACTCCTCTACCTATTTTAATTGTTTAGTTTTCATATTAAAATTCTTAAATTACCCTCTAATTTTCAAAATCTATTATATCATTCTATATTGTTTTTTTAAATCTTAATTAGTAGGTGGTAGCCACGGACCCAACATCAATAGGCCATAAATTAGTTACCTTTATGAAAAGTTTGTAATAAACATTTCTAACAGAAATGGAAATATATTGTCTTAATGGGAGTACATTGCTTAGGAATACAATATCTCTACTCTCCAAGTGTTCTTTTTACTAGTCAACAAACTTTAAGGTACTTTACCTTTAGAGATGGGAAACATGATTCCTAACCTTGTAAGCTTTTTTTAATGTTGGTGATAATGAAATTTACAAATTCATCCATCTTCTATTATTGAATGCTTCAAACATAGAGAGGTGTACTATTGTCATTACTAAATTCGGTGTGATGCCACCTTATGAAGAAAATGAAAGGTAATATGTGTTTTTTCCAATTTTTATTAAAATATATGT
>JAOSBK010000002.1:20870971-20887257 GCA_027568895.1 Erythroxylum shatona
GTCTTTGTTTACTATTTATTTCTTGTAATCACTCTTTGAGTGAGATCAACCAATGCCCGCCTTGACTTTTTTACTTCTTCATTATAGGTTTTTGGTAGAGAATCAATAGCCTCTGCAGCAAGTTCAGCATACTTTGCAGCTAACTCCCTTGTCCTTTGAATTCCAAAGCTCTTCCCAAGGTACTCAAGGGCCTACGTTTTACAAACATAAGATTTAACAGCTGCGTCGCTCATTGGCTCGGAATTCTTATACTCGTTTGAAAAGAAAAAAAGAGCAAGTATAACAGTGGATCATGGCTCATCCACTATGAAACAACTAAAGCAGCCAGGTTCAATCACTCTTTAAGGAAAGAAATCAAACTGAATAACAAGGGGTAAAGACTAACGGAAAAAGAAGTTTCAAATTGGAGAGACCACATCAGGTCTTCTAAGATGAGACAAAAAAAAGAAAAAAAAGAAAGAAACTTTGGACATAAAATTGTAGATCATTGCAATCTAGAAAAGCTTAGTGATAATATAACTGATTTAGTCTAGTGAGAAGTCTGATTGAGAAACTAAATTCTCAGTGTTGGCACTTTATAAGCAAACCAAAAGTCCATGAAAAATAAAACTTCTTGCAAGGAAAGATTATATGGACATTATTTTATGAGAAATACTAGCATGTTGATACAAATTGATTTAAATTAATGGTACAATTCACCATTGAAGAATTTCATCAATTCACAGCAGCAGGATATGTCACATCATTCATTTAACATCTGCAAAATCAACACTACTAGAGATGTAAGCAAGACAATTCAGTGTAAACTTACAATATCAACATTTTCAGGTTCATCAAATCCTTGATCAACTATTCCACGCAACTGAGGAAACTCCTCCATTGCAAATAATATTGGAGCTGTTACTATACCCTGTAAAATTAGCCTATTCTCAAATCAGTTATTATGATCAATCATATAATAAACGTAAATCCCTTGGCTATACAAAAGCAAATAGAAACAAGGTGTCTAGACTACAGAACAAAAGTAAATGCAACTAAGAGATGTTTGGCGGCAGCCTTTAGCAGTCAAAGCACAAGAATAATTTTAAAAGTCCGTTTACCTTAATGATTAATTATTTGAAACTAATAATGGAGAGCCTCAGAAAAGATTTCTTTGACATTACACCTCAAGATACAAAAATCATTCTTTCCAGTGTCCAAAAATTTTCACTTTGATAAAAGAAACTAAGGTTTCAAAGCAAAGAGAAATTATGTCAACCTCATTTTCTTTCCACCTTCAATCAAGCAGTGTAAATACTAGCAATCCATGATTACACTAGAATGAAGATCAGCAATATAAGAGAAAAAAATAAACCTACAGGAGTTCAGATATTTATTATGATGCTCAAGTCGATCCTTTACTGTTCACAAAGAAAAGGGAAGTGACATAATACATGAAGGAATAGCCTATGCCTAAATTAATGTAAGACATCTATCGATCATGAAGGATATACATATTTTTTCAACAAAACAAGTAATAACTATAAAAATGAGGATAGTCAATAAATCTACTTGACTAAATAAACTTGAAAACGTTTAACGTTTCTACAAAGAAAAGATGAGTTACATGACGTATGTCAGATAATGAACCCTTTCCAAGGAAAGTGGATGTGCCTGTGAAATCCAGTACATCATCTATCAGTTGAAAAGCCAATCCCTGTAAAAATACAACAGTATAGAGAATATTTGTCACAAGAATCAACTATTGTAATCAAAGAGATTCATAGTACAGGAAGAGAAACTGAAACATTTTTAAGAATCAACTATTGTAATCAAAGAGATTCATAGTACAGAAAGAGAAACTAAAACATATTTATAGAGACCAAGTATCAATATCTATAAACTTCTCCACTAAAAAGAGCATGTAATTGACTGCAAAAGAGTTCAATTATGCACACTGAAAAAGCACATATCTGTAGAACTTCCATCTCAGATTGTTCATCTTTCATAGGATTACAAAAAGCTTTCCTATTTGTTCATAGACAAATACTAACATTTCATTCATTTAATGCAAACTTTAACTCCCTCTAACTTGCATGCATAAAGACCACTGATAATAAGTCTATAGTAATTTGGTGAAAAGAATAATAAGAAAAAATCAAAAGGAAACACTAAATATAAATCTACAAACCAGATTCTTGCCATACTCAAATGCCAGCATTGCAACTTCTGTAGTTTGCCCAGCAAGAAGTGCAATTGCCTTGCAGCTGTTTGAAATCAGGGATGCAGTCTTGTAGTATGTTTTTGGCATATAATACTCCATGTTGTATTACGAAAATCAAAAGTAACACAATGAACGAATAACCCAACAACTTACAACTCATAAGAGTATACTACATAGACAACTAGGAGCTCCTGCAATCACTGAACATGTCAAACATTTATAATGCAAGAAAGAGAAGAGCAGCACACCTACAACGTTGTTCAGACATCGTAGTCGTTTGTATGGTTTCACCTGTTACAAGATGCTCTACAACAGTTGCTAGTAATGAAACAATTTATAGGCACAAAGAGATCAGTCACACAGGGCTCAACTTCATATATAATATGGTTCATGTTACAAAAACTAGTCCTTACCAACCACCTCTTTCTTAAAAAATAAAAAAGGCAAAAAAGAAGAAGAAGAGGTACCAAAGAAAATGAATCATTTTCATAATACTAAAAAGTTGCAATCTCCATTTCTGTTCCCTATAGTCATGACTTCATCCCTAAAGCAATGTCATTTCTCCATGTTGTTGACAAAAATGAATAAGCCATACATTGGATATAGGAAAGTGACCGTAATTCAAAGTAAGACAAACAGAAACTAAAAATATCAGGAGGTACAACCCAGGCAAATTTATTGGACACTTGACTAAACTTGCATTGTTTTCCACTAAGTAGTTTCACCAGGATATATCAAAATTATGTAGCAGTATACATGTAGATAAAGTCTAAGAAACTTCACAGTATTTCATTATGAGTCCACACACGCCAGATTATTAATCAATTAGAAATGTTGAAATATCAAACAAGTGATTTCATACCTCAGTGTTTTTTAATGCAGCTAGTGCTACACAAGCTCGTGAAAGAAGAAAATCTCTAACTAACACTGCTACCTGTGATAAGAAAAGAAAAAGGATAGATGGTTAACCCATAAAATTTTGAATTAGAAGATTTGTCTACATATCTATATTGAAAAAGTATATTGCTAAACTGGAAGCTTCTTTGATTTTAATGTATGTTAATGTATAATCTGAAAACTTACCCAAACTTCTACATTTTCAAAAACATGCTCTAGGATTGGAATCATTAGACTTTTCATTTACTAAATCACCATCAATATGTCTAATCTTAAGAATTCATTATAACAAACAAATCTTTAATCATTGATTCAAGGCTCTCAGATAAATAAGAATATGAAACTTCCCAATGATGGTCCAGTAAACCCAGACAATCTTTCAAAAGGCAGGCCAACCATTCACCATCTTTTGCATAACTAGCTGGTCTCAAGCCTCAACTCAGAAAGTAAAAGCCCTAGACTTAAAATTTAGTGATTCAAGGGCCTTTGATCCTTAATTTTAATATGCTTGACCATCTAATAGGAGGTTGTGATTTCAACTGGTTGTAGTGGATCTTGTTCTGATATAAACATTTATATATAATATTGTAAAACTAACGACCAAGCATCAATGATAAGGACCTCTTAAATCTTCACAACCTGATTAAATACCAAACGGAGTAAAAATCTTTGCAACTATATTTGACAAACTGAAAAAGTAAATTAAAGGAATAATACAAAATGGAGAATAAAAACTCATCTGAAATGTATGACAAGGTAAAGAAAGGTGTATATTAAACAGCCATCCAGCTAACAAGGAATGATAAAGTTGTACCTTATTTCCCATTACGAAGTTCAATGAGCCAATGCCACGTCTTGTATCTGCATCATCCAAGACATCGTCATGTAAAAGACTTGCCACCTGACATGGATACAAATGAATTCTTTCCTTAGTGCAGAAGCATTTAGAAAATAATGTAAGTTCAGAACAAAGGAGATTATAGTGAAAGAAATTGTGATTGATAATGAGACTAACATGGATCATCTCAGTAATCTCAGCTATACGCTGCTGTCTTGTACGAAGTTCTGTCGTCGAATTCTTTCCCAAGCTGTTGGTTTCTCGTTCTGGAGCGTTAATATTTAAAGATGTTGCCATCAACAATAAAACCTACATAAGACATTTCCTTATTATTCATTCACAAAAAGATATCTGTGACAAACATTAGATCATAAAACATCAACAACATTGGGTATGTTGGTTAATGTTGTTTCTTGTCATTCTTATCTTAGGGATTCTGCTATATCTTAAAGATTACGATTGATATATCTCTCAATAAATGTAGGAGATACTTATTCCCTAATTATGGTAAGAGGTATCCGGTATCCCTAATTTTTAGGAAATCCAGTTTTAGGATTTCAGGTCTCTAATCTATATGAGAGGCAGCATTGTACATACTTGTATTATCATACAATTCCAGTAAATACAGAAATATATTCTTTACCCTAAATTCAACTGAATTGAATACGTGTCTTCTGCTTGCACCTTTAGGTGGAAGATTATCTTTTTGATGTTAGAAAGTTGATGCAGGTGCATATTGTTCAGAGGGGAGCTGTAGGGCCATTAATTGATATGCTTGATTCACCTGATGTGCAACTTAAGGAAATGTCAGCCTTTGCTCTTGGGAGATTAGCACAGGTTATTATTTCTGTAATCCTGTGGTTGACTTGATCTATTTATAATCTTTTTGCTTTACCTTTTCCTTCATTTCTCTGTGCAAATGAGTTTGTGTGGATCAGTGTTGTTGCATATATTTTGTTGATTTAGGAGGCACACAACCAAGCTGGCATTGCTCATAGTGGTGGTATTTTGCCATTGCTTGATCTTCTCGAGTCTAAAAATAGTTCTTTGCAGCACAATGCTGCATTTGCGCTATATGGTCTTGCAGATAATGAGGTACAGTCCTACACTTGGTGCAACTTAAACCTTGGTTTGTGGTGAATGTTAGTAGTTTGTCTCTGACCTAAAATAGTTGTATTTCTAATTTTGGGGACTGTAGGATAATGTTGCAGACATTATCAAGGTTGGGGGTGTTCAAAAACTCCTAGATGGAGAGTTCACCGTTCAGGTATGGTTCCTTGCATGATGATATTTGAATTGCCGTTGCATATCATCCTGAAATCAGATTATATGATATGAATATCCCTGGTCTCCTTTTGACTCCCTTAACTTGGTCATTGCCATGCTATTGCTTTGCAGCCAACAAAGGAATGTGTTGCAAAGACATTAAAAAGATTGGAGGAGAAGATTCAGGAAAGGGTAAGTTCTCTTGCATGTAAAGCTTCTCCTTGCCCTTTTTATCTTAGTTCAGCTCTGTTAAGTTTGTCCAGAGTGGTAATATTATTATATCACTACTTTGGTCATTATGTTACAAAATAACTTGGAGATTCTTTTTGCTCCTCTTGACAGGTACTGAGCTATCTCTTGTATTTGATGAGGATTGCAGAGAAGCCTATTCAAAGACGAGTTGCTTTGGCCCTTGCTCATCTTTGTGCACCTGATGATCGAAAAGCCATTTTTCTGAACAACAATGGTACAGTTCCTGAATCCATAGAACTAAATACTTAGTTATTTGCTTTTGGATGTAATACAGATGCGAGACTGATTTCTTAAGAGGCATTTTTCTTCAACATTTCTCTTCAGGGTTAGAGTTGCTGCTGGGGCTTCTTGAGTCTGGAAACCTGAAGCAGCAACATGATGGTTCAGTGGCCTTGCACAAGTTGGCCACAAAAGCTACTTCAGTCTCTCCTGTGGATGCAGGTCCTTTATCTCCAACCCCACAGGTTAATTGCCATTTATTTTTGTTCAATCTATCTTTTTCATGTGACTTGTTGTCATGTTTTCTTATTTAGGAATGAATAAGTTTTTGGTTGTTTCACTTCCAGCATTTTCCTGGTTCTATCCTCTTCTAAAACTTATAATTTTCTACTTATAACAGTTTTAGAAAAATCCTATCAAGTCCTTTTGTAGGAATTGATGGGATAAAGTTTTTTGTCATTGTAATTAATGTAGTATTCTATTATAGTCTGTGCACAAAATAATCTCAAGGATTGCAACAATGTCCCCTTTTTTTCATATGCTTGTATGCTTAGCACTATAGAGTACATAAATATGGACTTCAAACTTTAGTTTACTAGATCACGAAGAAATGTACATAAATAAGCACAATTGTTGCTTGCGGTCTATTCTTTTGAATTGTTTTCTCCAGCGAGTGGTTATGTATGTCCGGTTTGACCAGATTATTTTGGCAACTGCTTCTCTTTTTAGTTTAGCAATTATCTATAAGAAAGTAATGTGGTTCTCAATTGTGAGTTACTTCCCTGCATTATCCCTGATCCCTGTTTCTACAAATGGGTATCCTGTGATTGTAAAGCATGAAAGGTTATCATTATTAGTGGTCTATTAGGACTCCGATCTGATTTATGCTTCTGTCTTTGTTAGCTAATTTTTAGCTAATAGATGAGATTTTTAGAGAACAAGAAATTTAACTTTTATAATTAATTTCTATTCAAGGTATATCTGGGCGAGCAATATGTGAATAATCCTACCCTGTCTGATGTTACATTTTTAGTTGAAGGTAGGTAACCGTTCTTCTACATGTTCAGTTTTATGAATTGATATACTTAAGATCTTTTTTGTGTTGTTAGATGTGGAAACTTTATTGTGGTAATCCTTAAAAATTATGTTAAATTTATCAACAGGAAAGCGATTCTATGCACATAGAATCTGTCTTCTTGCTTCTTCGGATGCTTTCCGTGCAATGTTTGATGGGGGTTACAGGGTAAGAATTGATTCATTCAAGTCTGTCACTGTTGCTCATTTGGTTCATTTCATCTGACACATGCATTAAGCACGCAGTTGTAGTTAGAATGTATTAAAATTCTTCCTTTTCATCACCTCTTTATAGTTGCTTTTGTGCTTGGCTCCTAAAGACATTAATTTGCAGGAGAAAGATGCAAAAGATGTGGAGATTCCAAATATCAGATGGGTTGTATTTGAGTTGATGATGAGGTGCGAGTTTGAAATTCTTCAGCTATCTAATATGATTGCAAGTGAGTTGCACTACCTAATAATTTGTTATGTGTGATTCTAGGTTCATATACACGGGAACGGTGGATGTGAATATTGATATTGCTCAGGATCTCCTCAGAGCGGCTGACCAGTATTTGCTAGATGGCCTCAAGCGACTGTGCGAGTACTCAATTGCACAGGTTAGCTATCAATTTCAGAGTTGCTTCTCAATGGTAGCTGACATTTGAAAGTTTATCTGATGATTTCCTTTTGCCTTATTAAGGACATTTCTGTGGAAAACATTTCGCTTATGTACGAGTTATCAGAAGGTTTCAATGCTGTTTCATTAAAGGAGGCATGCATACTGTTCATATTGGAACACTTTGACAAACTGAGTGCTAAGCCGTGGTATGTTCTATTTCATGTCTATGTAGGTTCCTTGGAATGACATCAAAACAGTGGCTTACGACTTTGTCAAAACTTATATTTCCATTGTTGTTATCCGACAGATAGAATTGAACCAGCTATATAAACACTTTTAGGTTAATCTAAATGTTGATTTTTTTTAAATTTTTAATGATGATCTGCATCTTATGTTTGTGATTAATTCCAAACAGTTAATGCTTTTGCTACCATTTTTCTGTGTTAGGTTATCAATGCCCATTGGTCCAATTTTTCTTGAATGATTAAATTTAAGATTCAATTAAAGCAGGTTTAGCCTTTTGCAAGTTAATTGTTTAATATTTGCAGGTGTTCATGTTTGATCCGACGGATAATGCCTGAGACACGCAATTATTTCACGAAAGAACTTACCAAACCCATCCAAGCTAACTTGAGGCAATTGTAGGTGGTTCCGCCTAAGGCATGGATATTGAACATAACATCAAATAGCTGTATATAATCTTTTAGATTTTCGAACTAACGTGAGCCAATTTTGGCTGATTGTCTTCATCAGAAGTCTCATGTTAGCTCTTTCTTCATCAACGAATATTTCCTTAGTGCAGTCAGCTGTTTCACTTGGTTGTGTTTTATTCAGGAAATGTCCTTTCGATTACTCACGCAACGGATTGTAATATAACAATAACTACAGTTCAAACATCAACTCATAAGGTTGGATTTAGATGCACATTTGATATAACTCAAAAACCTACAATGCTACTTATTGAGTTAGACTTGCGATTGTTCATCTTGAAACAGAAAATGTTATTAGCCGTAAGTGTTACAATGGGGCTTGATTAGTGATCATAATTTATATGTATTAATACTAATATTAATAAAATTAATTATTTGATTTGTATTTCTTATTTAATAGTATAATAAGTTTTAATCATTTATTTTGGTTATTTAATAGTTGCCCACGAGGTGTCCTAGGAGGGTTCTAACTATGGAAAGACACCTTTAAGCTATCCATACTCAAACTAATCTCCGTTCGAGCTGGGTAGGTTCCTTGCGAGAGGCAAAGTTCTGGTTCCAAGTTTTAAGTCTTATTTTGGTTATTTGATGGATGTATTAGATTAAAAATTATAGATATATAAATTAATTTTTTCTTTACTAATTAGGGTTATAAAAGTTTTTCAATCAAGTTTTAAGAGACTAATTTTAAAGAGAATATGGAGTAATTTTTTATTTCTATATAATAATGATGTTTTTTTTTCAATTAAGTAATGTTTTGTTCTAATTATTTCAGACAATTAATTTATTTATGATCTTAAAGTTATGAATGTTGATGTTGATGTTAATGTTAATGTTAATTTTATATTTTAAAATTATGTTATATATGTTGTATTAGAGCTGGATAGACAATTTGTCTATCTATTTTACTATGATTGTTTAATGATGATTGCTAATGTTTGGGTGTTTGAAGACTTTTGTCATTATCCAGTGTCAATGGTTTTTAATGAGAAATAGAAATAAGCTAAGTATCGAGATATGCATGCTTGGACTTTATTTGAAGCAATGTGTTTATTTTTTGTAGTGTGACAAAATTTAGAACATACAAATCTACTCAAACATAAGGATGAAATAGTTCAAAAGCGGTAATTTTGACTGGGACACTGTTGCTTGCAATTTTGTCTTAATTACATATATAAGAACAGAATACAGAAAAGGTAAATTTTTATTGTTATCGTAGTTGCATGCATTATACAATGGTGGTTGAATATAATGTGTATAAATATGAGGACTATTGTCATAATGGGACATTTAAGATGCACTACTTAAATAAATAATCATAAAGTACTTGGTTGATGAGAGCAAGTTAACATTTTGGGTTCTCCAAAGGCATGATTGATTATTCATATATCTAAGAAATTTTCTTTTAGAATAGAATATTGGCTTTTAACATTATCGCTCTTCTTTTTTATGTTCCTTCTGATCAAAGAAAATGCTTCAGATAGTTACCGCTATTAGCTAGTTTTTGTTAATGTTTTGGACGTGTAATACTATTACTGAAATTAAAAAATATGTGCTATGTTTTGAATTTACACAGGAGATTATAAAGGAAAGTTTGTTAGTCACCAATGTTGGAATACTAATTAAATGATTTTTTGTGTATAAATAGCCATTAATTCATAAAATATTAAGGCTTATTATTGAATTAATTATATGGGAGGGTCCACAACGAATTAGCCTTCATCTGGCTCTTGGCACTCGACAAAATCCCCCCTAATCAACAACGAGTTATTAAACACCAATCCATGGACCCAACCTGTCAGCGATGTGAGGAACTTGAATCCATTCTCCATATTGTTCGGGATGGTTGTAGAGCAAAGCATTTTTGGCGTGGCTTTTCCACTAATCCCATCTCAGACAAATTCTTTCAGGAAGAATTGACGTATTGGCTAATGGCTAATTTTCAGCGACATCAATGCATTCAGGGGCTCGCATGGTCGTTAATATTTGGAACAGCATGTTGGTTTCTTTGGAATTGGCGGAACAAATCCATTTTCGACCCTAACTTCTCTTGGTCGGTAAATCCGCATAGTATAGTGTTCCAATATGTGCATTCGTTCGTTCAAGCTAAGATAGTGGTTAGCAAAGCATTACCGAACCCTATAGTGAGGATAGAGACTCTAGTGGGATGGACCAACCCCCAACCAGACTGGATACACCTTAATACGGATGGAGCCTACCAATCCTCGACTTCGCATGCGACAGCAGGGGGCCTTCTTTGGGATAATACAGGTAGATGGTTAGGAGGTTTTGGGCATAACATCGGGTATTGCACCTCAGTTTGTGCTGAACTATGGGGGGTCTTTTCGGGTCTCAATCTTGCCTGGAATGAGGGTTACCGAAAAATAGAACTCGAAGTGGATTCATTAACTGTTATTCACAGTTTATCAATATTAGCTACAATATCTACGCCTCACACTAATTTAATTTTGGGAATCCAACAACTTCTCAACCGCGAATGGATCGTGAAAGCTAAGCATATATACCGAGAGGCTAATCGAGCAGCGGATTGGCTAGCGAACCATGCCAGGTCCTTAGATCTTGGTATCCATTGGTATCAATACCCGCCTGTGGGTTGCTTTAATATCCTAGTAGAGGATATAGCTGGGGTTTCCTTTCCCCGTTTGATAGCGTAATATGTGTATTCGTTTCCTTATGATATAAAAAAAAGTAACTTGATAGCATTCATCAACTTTCCTCAGGAGTATCAATTAAATAATGTGTAACTAATAACAAAATCCAAAGACTCTATTCAAGACTTGTCTAATGTTGTGAAGAAGAGTTAACATAAAGTCTTTATTAAAAATTTGTATAATGCTGTGAAGAAGGATTACATAAAGTCTAATCCATACTTTGAAGCAAGATACCATGCCTCTTTTTCACTAGGTAAACTTGTTCATTCTACATAGGCTATGGAACATATGCATATTAAGGTGTATTGTCTATGTGTATTAACTATTTACTGGAATTCTTCAATCTTTTTCGCCTGTTTTACTTATTGAGGTTGGGAAAAAGTTATTCCCAGATACCTTCGATTAGTCAAAATCTTAAATAGTATTCGTTGTAAAGTAGTCAATTTATCGAGCAACAGTTTAATCTAAGTGTAATTTTTTTGTCCTTTTTTTTCTTTTCTTTTTAATAGTATGCACTAGCTTGTCACTATCAAAATGAAACTAATTAATAACATATATGCCTATGCATTTAGCTCCTTCCTAAATGCAATTCTTGTGCATTTTCTTTCCTAAAACTGAACTAATACCATAACAAATCGAGTAGTCAGGAATCAAGAACAGACGCAAGTCAAATCAAGAAACTGAACAAACACCGAAAACCTTCGTCGTTAGAGAGAAAGAACGGAAACAGAAACCAAAGATTTCATTCAAGATGTTGGAAGAAAGAAAATCATCAAACGTCAATGGAAAGTAAAGAAGAAAAGTCTAATAGAAAACGAGAGACAATGAGATGGACAGAGAGAGCGAACGAAGGCGAAGGCGTTGGAGTTTCAACAGAAATATACCTGAGCGTACGCCAGATCTTGTATCACTTTCAAGATCCTCTGCTCTTCCTCAGTTTTAGCTTAGCTTTCCAGCGATCGTCAGCGAAAAACAAATAAGAAACGGTTAATAAAATATGAGATGAACAGAGAGAGCGAACAAAGGTGAAGCTATTGAAGATTCAACAGAAATATACCTGAGCGTACGCCAGATGTGTATCACATTCAAGATCCTCCGTCCTTCCTCAGTTTTAGCTCAGCTCATTGTCAATGAAAAACAAAGAAGAAATGATCAATAAAAGATGAGACGAACAAAGAGCAAAAACGAAGGTGAAAGCGTTGAAGTTTCAGCAGAATTGTACCTAAGCGTACGTCAAATGTTGCATCACTCTCAAGTTCCTTCGTTCTTCATCCATTTTTTCTCACCTTTTTGTGATCGCTTCTTGCATCGTAGAACTTCGACGATCTAGATCCAACAATAAAGAGATGAAAGAAATGGAGAAGTAGAATCACAGAGAGAGAGGTCGTGCATTCTGTATCAAAATGGAGAAAAGGAGATAGAGATGAGAGAAGCGAACGACGAGAGGAGAAAAAAAATATGGAACATAAATCTCAAGTCAAAATTTTGTTTCGTTTTATCCGACTGCTACTCTTCACTCTATTTGCCTTGTTGGCGTTGAGTTGGTTCGGGACAACAATTGTGGCAAGACTCTTACCTATATAAGGAGGTTGCTACCTTCTTAGTTAATGTACCAATACAAAATCAAAGACTTGTATGACAAATTTGACTCTAGTTAAATTTCTTTTTTGAGGTGAGAGTTGGAGAGTTTGTCTTCGGTATTTCTTTGTGAATGTGTTGGTGTATTAGGGGATTAGATGAGAGAAAAAATTGTGTGATTGTAAGGTTTTTTTCACATAGTGGATTTTCTTCTCAGTGCCCATAGTTTTTCTTTGATTTGGGAGTTTACATGTAAATTCTCTTGTGTTGTTATTTTCTGATGGGTTTGGGAGGTCTAAATTCCTAACAATTGGGCCTCCGATGACGTCCCTCGATCAGGAGGGACACCAACTCAAGCGAGGTCGTACTAGAAAACGAGACGATGCTTCTCCCTCAAGCCCCAAACCGACATACAGCGTCGCCTTGATCGGGGATACTCTTGCAGGCCCCACCACTGAGGACCATGCTTGGCCTCCCGAAAGTTCATTGAGCCAGAAGAAGGGGATATTTTGAAGCTGCCAGGTGAGGTGGGGGAGGGCATCACCTTGTCTCAATCCTTTAAGACGAAGCTGGACAATGCATGGAACCAAGCTGTGGTGGTTAAATTACTTGGCAGAAAGATTGGATATCAGATGATTGCGACTAGACTCAAGATCTTATGGAAACCCAGTGGTCCTATTGCTAGATCCAGGATCCACACACTCCTTTATCGCACCACATTTGGCATGTAGATTGCATTGTGATAGGGAGCCACTACAGTATGGGTTAGAGGTGACTACACATCTAGGTAGTACTACTGTCCTAGGAGAGGTCTACAAGGGGTGCTCGATTAAGATTGATCAAGCTGAGTTGAAGGCAAACCTGATAGTATTGCAGTTGAGAGAGATAGATGTGATCTTAGGCATGGATTGACTCATTGCCCATAGGGCCATAATGAACTGCTACGCCAAGGAGATAGTATTGGAATCTCTTGGTCAGCCTAGAGCAGTTTTCAGAGGAGTTAGTCAGGCAGTGCCAGCCCGGATGATATCATTCATGAGTGCACTGAGGTTGATGCAGGGAGGATGTGAGGCTTATCTGGCCCACATCATTGATACTAGAGCTGAGCAGAGGATTCAGGACATTCCCGTGGTTAGGAAATTTCTAGATGTGTTTCCCAATGACCTACCTGGTTTACCACCAGATCGGGAAACGGAGTTCACGATCGATCTAGTTCCAGGAGCTGCTCCTATATCTATTCCTCCATATAGGATGGCACCTGTGGAACTGAAGGAGTTGAAGACTCAGCTGCAGGAGTTACTGGAAAAGGGTTTTATTAGACCCAGTGTTTCACCTTGGGGAGCTCCAGTGTTGTTTGTGAAGAAGAAGGATGGGACTTTGAGGTTGTGCATCGATTATAGGCAGTTGAATCGTGTGACAGTGAAGAATAAGTACCCACTGCCTAGAATCGATGATTTATTTGATCAGTTGCAGGGGGCTCAGGTGTTTACTAAGCTGGACTTGAGGTCAGGGTATTATCAGTTGAAGATAGCTGAGGCTGATGTACCTAAGAGTGCATTCCAGAGCAGGTATGGGCACTTTGAGTTTTTAGTGATGCCGTTTGGGCTGACTAATGCCCCGGCAGCTTTTATGGCCTTGATGAATAAGGTGTTTCAGCCCTACCTGGATCAATTTATGATTGTGTTTATTGATGATATCTTGGTGTATTTGAAGAGCAGACAGGAGCATGCTGAGCATCTAAGGGTTATTTTGCAGATTATGAGGGAGAAGTAGTTGTATGCCAAATTCAGTAAGTTTGAATTTTGGTTGGATCAGGTTCTGTTTCTGGGACATATAGTAACTGGAGATGGTATATAGGTAGATCCGAAGAAGATAGAGGCAGTCATGAAGTGGGAAGCTCTAAGAAATGTGTCAAAGATTCGAAACTTCCTAGGATTGGCCGGATATTACCGGAGGTTTGTCGAGGGGTTTTCTTTGACTCAGCCCCTCTGACAAAACTTCTAAGGAAGAATGTAGTGTTCAGATGGACTAAGGAGTGCCAGAAGAGCTTTAAGGAGCTGAAACATCGGTTGACTACTGGAGGTTATGTGGTGTATAGCGATGCGTCGCATCAAGGATTGGTGTGTGTATTGATGCAGCATGGCAATTGTCATGGCAGCATCCAGTACATGATTTGGAGCTAGCTGCAGTTGTCTTTGCTCTGAAAATTTGGAGACATTATTTGTATAGTGAGACTTTCCAGATATTTACTGATCATAAGAGTCTGAAATATTTGCTGAGTCAGAGGGAGTTGAACTTGAGGCAGAGAAGATGGATTGAGCTGCTGAAACATTATGATTGTACTATTGAGTACCACCCAGGGAAAGCTAATGTGGTGGCAGATGCTTTGAGCAAGAAGTCTCACATCAGTGCAGCTCAGATTCAGTTATCGAGACTACCTAATTTGGTACATTTGAGAGCTCTAAATGTGGAGTTGAATCTGGAGCAGGATGGGGCTTTGATTGCCACATTGAAACTTAGACCGATGCTACATGACAGAATCAAGAAAGTCCAGGGCAAAGATCCTGATATGATGAAGCTTATGGAGAAAGTAAAGGCAAATCCGAATTCTGAGTTTGAATTGAGGGATGAGACATTATGGTTGAGACAGAGGCTATGTGTGCCTAATGTGGATGATCTGAGGAAGGAGATTCTGGAGGAAGCTCATATGGCCGCCTATGCTATGCATCCTGGTACTACCAAGATGTATAACACACTAAAGCAGCATTTCTGGTGGCCTGGAATGAAGAAGCATATGGCAGAGTATGTATCTAGGTGTATGACGTGCCAGCAAGTTAAAGCTGAGCTCCAGGTTCCAGTAGGGAAGCTCCATTCGTTGCCTATTCCAGAATGGAAATGGGAACGAATCACTATGGATTTCATCATGGGATTGCCCAAGACTCTAAGGCAACATGATGCTATATGGGTCATAGTGGACCGGTTAACTAAATCGGCTCATTTCTTTCCAGTGAGAGAGAATAACTCACTTGATCAGTTGGCCCAGAAGTATGTGAATGAGGTAGTGAGACTGCATGAGATTCCAGTGTCTATAGTATCAGACAGGGATCCCAGATTTACTTTGAGGTTTTGGAAGAGTTTGCAGTCTGCTATGGATACTAAGTTGAACTTTAGTACATCATTTCATCCTCAGACAGATGGACAGAGTGAGAGGACAATCAAAACTGTTAAGGATATGCTTAGAGCTTGTGTATTGGAGTTTAGAGGAGCGTGGGATTAGTATATAGCTTTGATTGAATTTGCCTATAACAACCATTATCACAGTACTATCGGAATGGCACCATATGAGGCATTGTACGGAAGAAAGTGTCGATCACCTCTGTATTGGGATGAAGAGGGTTTGAGAATGCTTGAAGGCCCAGAGTTGATACAGGATACAGTGGATAAAGTGAAGTTGATCTGGAGCTGAATTAAAGTGGCTCAAGATAGACAAAAGAGTTATGTGGATCAACACCAAAGGGATATGGAGTACAGTGTGGGAGACAAAGTTTTCCTACGAGTGTCATCGTGGAGAGGAGTTTTGAGATTCGGTAAAAAGGGCAAGTTGAGCCCTAGATTCCTATAAGTTGGCTTTACCAAATGAGATGTGTCAATTGCATAAAGTATTTCATGTGAGTATGCTCCAAAGATACCGATCAGATCTGACACATGTGATACTGACTTAGGAGATTGAGGTTGCTAGTGATTTAAGCTATGTTGAGGAGCTGATCAAGATTGTGGGATCGCAGATCAAGCAGTTGAGGAACAGAGTCATTCCATTGGTCAAAGTCCTGTGGAGGAACCACTCAACTGAGGAAGCAACTTGGGAGACAGAGGAGCATATGAGGAGACAATATCCTCACCTGTTCGAACAAACAGGTAAGAATTTCGAGGACAAAATTTCTTTAAGGAGGGGAGAGTTGTAACATCCCATCACCGA
>JAOSBK010000002.1:20910715-20938218 GCA_027568895.1 Erythroxylum shatona
AGGTTCGACTCCCGCATGCCCCTAAGAGGGGATAGGGTTCACTAAAGGACCTGGCGACCAAAAGGGACAATACAGGACCTGGCGACCAAAAGGGACAATACCTAGCCGGTGAGGGTCCCGGCCCAAACCACATCATATTAAGAAATTTTTTTTTTTGGGTTGACTTGAACCTACTCTAGTATCTCTTGAACTCCGACAACGTCCAGGTCCTGCTCTTATGCAGGTTAATTACTTTTTTGCTCTGATCGACGCTTTTTGACTAGTTGATATCGAAATTTAATTTCAAGTTGTATGGATGTCAGGTTGTTCAGCAATCAAGAGTTGAGGGACAATGCACGGTCATCGTCTTCCAGTCCCGGACCATTGTCGGCAAGCCTATCGATAGACTTTTCACTTCTGATAAGGTCTTGTTCTACTGTTCTACTTCTAAGACTTTGTATTTGGTTTTGTATGGTGTCCGAAACTTAGATTTGGGGCTACAGGTTTCTTACCCTCAGCACCGCAAAGACATCATTATGAATAAGTTTTGGTGCAACTGTTAATAAAGTTCTGGATTTCAGTTGTTAACGGGGAGTTACCTACAGAAGCTGGAGTCATGCTCAGAACTCTCGAGCAAATTTTTCAAATACTTAAAAGCCAAAAAATGCAGAATATAGTGTGAGGATAACTTTGTGTACCGAGGGATGTGCTTGCTCTAGAGGCAATTTCAGAGGTTTTTATGGATAAAAAGCAAAAGAAGCGAGTTCCATTAATGGACGATCGGAGAGGTAGGGAAGAATTTGAGTTTCCTGGGTTGTGCAATCCATTTATATCTTATATTTAGATTTTGGTTAAGAATGAATGATAAATTGGTGTGGTCTTAGGCCCATAATTGTTTCATGTATTTTTCTTTTTTAATAGAAAATAATATACCTAAAAATAAATAATTAATTCCCATATCAAACTATTTTATCATACTTGAGATTATATTTAATATAAAATAAAAATTAAGTATTAAAATATTAAAAATATAATTAAGGGTAGTTTGATAATTAACCTAAAATTATTAACTAAATATTAACTATATCAGCAAATTATATGAACCACCGCTCTAAACATTGAAACAAAAAGGCAGATCGAATTAGTTGGAGTGGAATCGGTTAGTAGACCACTTCCATAGGAAATACCAAAATCGGATAGAGTAAAAGTTGACAATTTGACTTGATTTCCCAGTTATATGGAGCAGTTGGACTGGATCGATTTCAGTCGATGTGTTTACAACTAATTATGTTGTTACTCGCAAATGACAAGACCGCTTCTAAGCCCTTGTCCTTTCTGGTGTTCCTAACTATCTTTGTTTAATCTCCATGGTTCGTTGTATTTAATTCTTTTATACTACTTAGTTTTCCATTCGTGAAAGGACGGAAACTGTGATTTGCAATTGGTAACTTCTACTATAAAGTGATGATATAGTTACTAAACATTGTAGCTTACCATCTTGTCTGGTAATATTTAAGTACAACAACTGATCAACTAGCCTCCTATGGGTATGAACATAAAAAATGTTACATTATCATCCTTAGAAAACTTCACAGAAGTGCACGTATATGAAGCCTTCGTCTTACAATCCAATAGACTTGTTGTCTCCAATAACTCCAACAAAGTATTTACTTTGACACAAACTAAGGCCATTCTCTTCTCTGCTTACTTCTAAGTCCAAAACATAAATTTTGTGTTAACTATATTTGTTTGCCTAAAATATCATTTTTATTACCTACAGCAAAGAAAGCTGTTTTGGTTATTTATCAACTGTAACTTTATTGTTAGAGTTAGGATTATTGAACTTCAACTCATATATTTATCCATATAACTCGGCATATTTATTTATAGAATTTGTTGCTCTCTCATTTTTAATTTCCTCTTCTCTGTTTTATATATGCTTAAGCTAATAAATATGTTCAATTTATTTATATATTTTTCAACTATTTTTATTGTAAAAATACTAGATTTACCAAGAATTTTATCCTTAAAATGTCTCATCAGATAAATATGTTCAATTTCTTCATATATTCTTCAACTATTTTTGTTGTAAAAGTACTAGGATTATTGAGAATTTTATCCATAAAATTTCTCATAAGAAAATTAACAATAACCAATTTTGATTTGTTGGTTTTGAAACCAACTATAATCAAGTTCACTTTGAAATATTTTTATTCTTATCATCTCAAATATCTGACTCCTATAAGCATCCATCATTATTTCCAACCTTGATCCTTTTACTTTCAATTTTTTAACCTAATATTTTATTTTATTTGTACTACATAATCTACAATAGCAATTTTAAATTTTTTGCACTATCAAACTCCATTCCCAATCTCTACCATGGTGCCTTACCAGTTGGATTATGCCTAATACTTCTACTTGGTCTTTGAAATACTTCACACATGGGTCCTTTCCACTTGGATATTCATCACTTTCAACAAAATTACTATAATAGATCGAATTAATTTCTACTGGTTGACAATTATCCAAAATTCCTACTTGAAAATCAGGTCACACATTACCAACCTATTAATCATCCTAGTCACTAATTTGTTCATCAATTATACTTTTAGATCTTCAGTGACATAATCCACCCTAATACCACTGCTTTCTTCTTCATTGCTACTCTCCTCATCCTCCCCATTGAGCTCCTCTCCTATAGTTATAGGTAATATGTCAAGTGCAGGGATTGATGTATTTAACTTATAAGTTACACACACATCAACCAATTCATGAATTTTTGTAAAATTTGTAAGCCTACTACAACTTTCGTTTGTTTTAATAAGTCTCAATGACTCATTGAAGTTGAAACATGGTACCTTATTATAAGCCTTGTTAATTTGAAGGTATCATAAATCCTTTCTTATCTATCCTAAATCCTTTCTTATCTCATATGCTTGCCTATAGTTAACATGATCAAAGCTAACATTTGCAAAGATACTTGTATCCCCATCCACATATTTCAACTCAAGCTCTAATGTGAAATTCCTACTATAAAATAACCTTATTCCTTTATTTTAAGCCATTGTAAACACAATTGGAAAATATTAAATGCAATATAATTCCTTATACGTGTAACTTGTACACTACCATAATAAGCAAAAATTGTACACTATCACAACTGATAAAAGAAATCTCATTTTATAATGCATCCCATGTTACTATATAATTGGCATAAAATGATACTTATGCAAACGTCATTCAAAATTTTATGATGTCAATTATAGGAATTGTTTCCAATTTTGTATACATTATTGAAGAGCACAAAGCCATTTTTTTGAAAAATATTATTTGACTGATCTAGATGGCAAACTAAAGGAAATTGGTTTTTTTAACATAACAAATATTCTCATAGATCCATAACACTTGATTCTGACCGCCACAATTCCACATTAACATGTATGTAATTATAGGTTACTTGTGCTTACTGAATAGTAAGAATTGTGGATTTTTGTATTCTTTGGTTTGTTGAAAATGGTTACTGAATTAGTATCTATCTTTATATCCTTGCATTTGAGCTAATATATTAAAAAGTATTTCCATCTCAAGTTGAATAAACACATGCAACATACTTGTTTAGAAAAGTTTGTCTTAAATAAACAAATGTAATTTTTAAGATATAAGTGAGCATTTTAGGATTAATTTTTGGTTTTGATGTCATCTAAAATTAGGTTTTCATACTTTTCTTGAGGAGAGACATTAGGCAAAATGACTAAGCCTCAGGATGCATGTTTGTAAAAGCGTTAACTTTTTTAACGTCATAGTTATGAAACATTTCTATTTATGCAAGTCAAGATTTGTTTGATAATATTTATATTTTCTAAAGGAGCTCTAGCTATAGTAAGCCACAATCTAAAAGAAGCTTTATTAAGATTGAATAGACCAAAAATTGTTTTTAGCAGAACAAATTGGTGAAGGACCATATAATTTAATGCTTGAGACTAGATATTGTTCAAACATGATGTAAAAACATGTGCAAAGATCACACTTATGTTCAATTTAACACAATTAGAGACAATAGCAGGGACCTACGATGATGCTGTCTTCATGTTATAAAGATAGACGATAGAAACATAGGAGAACATGAAGTTCTCTCCATGCTATAAAGAAATCAAGCCAAACAAAATTGTAGTAGACAATTAGGGCTCTTTGGCATCAATGAAGGAGAACATTTCACTATTAACAAAGGAGAAGATGCCAAAAGTAATTCTTGCATGATTAGAGGTCAGTTTCTATCTCGAGCTTAAGGTAGTTTAAAAGCATTTGGAAGTTCTTTAGCTTGAGATGGTCCCTTAAAATTGGGCACACTAAAGTTAGAAGTTTGTTTTTTGAGGTCTACACTAGTCGTTGACGTGGCACACATAGATCTTTTAAATTTATAAAGAATACCATGCCTCTCGTAAATTTAAAAAGAATACCATGCTATCATAGTTCATAATTAATGTAGCCTTGACAATTCTATCAATTGGAGGGTTATTTTAAACATTTTTAAATATTAGTATAGTTTTATATGTTTTCAAATATTATGGATAATAAAAAATTGACGGAAACATTAAAAGACAAAAAAATACCTTCAATCACTTGTACTTTAATAAGAATGTTAAAATCAAATTTACGCTTTTTACCTTCTTTACTATAAAACTTTTCATGCAAGTACTATTTGAATCATTGAATACGCATATCGTGGTAGCATTTATCAACTCATCTACATAAACAACTGCCATGGGAATGATTGGCAACTATGCTTAAATCTTTGTAACCCAAGCTGTATTTAGCATATGTTGATGCTTCCTTTTCACTACATTATTTTGCTGAGGAGTTTGATGAGTAATTCTCATTTATTCATTTTGAACTTCTGTCTTTGATCTTTCCTGATACACTTAACTAAGGCATGAAACTATGTTGCTATAAACTTGTAGAACTGGTGTATGATAGGTGTAGATTATAGTATTTTTCTAGGTATTTAAGTATACTTTTAAGTGTTCTCTTAAATAAAAATCATGTGTTTAAGACTTAGAACTATGTTATTGATAGTTATTTTATGCGTTTTAATTGTTTGATTGGTTTAGAGCATGAATTTGATCTTAATTTTTTTTAAAGGTGTGTTTGATATATTTGCGAGTGAATGGAAATAGAAAAACTGAAGAAAAGAGGAAGAATTTGAAACATGGAAGCATAGAAGCAAACCACAATCGTGGAGGCATGAGAGAGAGCAAACTTTAGCTTTTCTAGCTTGTGAAATTTTTGTATTATTAATGTTTTGGGGCTATTGTTGGAACCAAATTAGGTGGAAAAAAAACCCTAAAAACAATCCTAGGAGCCTTAAAAAGTATTTAAGGATAAGAAAAAACACCACAAAAGGGAGCAACTATAAGATTCAAAGAGGAGACATCAAGAGAAACTCTATAATTTGTAGATTTTTAGACCAAGACACAACTTGTTCTTCTTTCTTTCCTCTTCATATATTTCATTTCCTTATATGTTGATTTAGATTATTAGCATGTTAAACATTATTGTGGGTTTCTAAATCCATATCAGGGATTGTTTTTTATTTGTTTTATTAAACTTTATTCTTGTTGAATTCAATTGATATACGAATATACTTTGTAATATTTGTTATGCTTATATTTGGTAATAAATGAAGAGAGTGAATCAAGTTATTTGTGTTAAGGTACACAATGAGAATTGATAGCTTAATAGACCTGCCAATATGAGATTAATAAATAATTAAAAAGAGATCTTAATTATTTTTAGGATTGTTTCAAATTCAATTGAATAGTTAGGACTAGCTAGTTTTGTGAATCGAGAAGTTGCAATTCTATTATTATATCGATTTCAATTGGACTTACTTGATTAGATATCGAGAGAGAGTACTCAAAATTTTAGGATATCTAGGATCAAACATAAATTGAATCAACAAGATAAAGAGAAGAAAAACAAGCATAGAGTAATTTATAAGTTTTCAGCTTTGATGAACTTTATTCTTATTGGTAGCCCAATTATTCAATTGTTTCGGTTTATTAGTTATTTCAATTTCAATAATATATTTTAATTCAATTAATCTTTTAGTACTTTAAAGAAAGTTTTGTTAAAGTTGTTAGGTGTTTAATTAGCCTCGTGAAACCAATACCTTTTTTCATCAAATAAATTCAAGTCCCTCTGTTATAATCATCTATTATGTTCAATAAATACTTCTCATCAGCATAAGTAGAAGCTTCCATAAGGCCCCAGATATCTATGTGTACTATCCCGAAGCAAATATTTGAATAGCTAGTACTTGTTCCAAAAGGCATTCTTTTCTGCCTAGTACAGTAGCAAATTGCACAAACCATACCTTTATTAACAGTAATAAAACTTTCTACAGCCTTCATCAATTGTAACCTTGACATTAACAAATGATTTAGTCTTTAATAAAATGTTTGTAGTAATATTTAAGACTAATTAAAGAGGAACAAGTATGTGGAATCACAAGTAAGGAATCTGATTCCGAGCCAACAGAAGATATAACAGACTTCCTTTTTCAAGTTTCCTGACAGGTATCATCGAGTGGTAAAGCCTTTGAACTTCCTCACCCAATCCTCTTCCAACAATTCAGATCCTGTATCGAGCAGTATTGTGATTGACAGAGGACCAAAAGGAAGTATAGTTGTCAAGTTACATGTGGAAATAAGATTAAAGGAAAAAGATGGTACGCATTGATCAAGTAAAGGTCATTAGATAGTGAGATAGTACCAATATGAGTCAGTGATGCTTTGGTGCCATTTGGCATATTCACAAACATATTCCTTATGATCGAAAAGGAAAAAAGGAACACATACTATGTAATCTGTGTCTCCAGATTCGGTTATTCACATATTCCTAAAACCCACTTGTGGTTCAATTGTACATAAACACGTACCTGTCACGGTTGATGCTGCTTTCCTTTCTCCGTTCTCTTCACTTCTCTTTGTGTGCTAGATTAATATGCTAGAGATGCTCTATATTATTTTTAAAAATTTTCAGGATTCTTCAAGATAAGATACAGTATCTTAGATTATTTATTTCTCTTGTCCTCTTTGTGTAATTATTTTTCTTTTCATGTATTTTGTTGTATTTATGATCAAAGGTCGAAGAAGACTAGAGTAAAGAAGAAGCAAAGATCGAAATGCAGCATGTGAGACGTGATAACCTGCAACAAATATAAGCTTAAGTGTCAAATCGGCGTATAGTTGATGGACTATGAAATTGCAGGTTTAATTCATTCAAAAGGAATTCGCGTTTTGAGGATTTTATTGTCAGGATGTAACGCTGTTTTACAGTACGTACTTTTGTCATTTTAGCTATTATTTGCTTCTTCGTGGGACTATCTAAACTTAATTTTCCTTCCTAACTAAGCTACACACCAGAAGGGCACATGCATGCTTTGCAGTGTTCGTAAAGGCGACGGCACTCCAGCTAGTTCTTACGTAATGTAAAAATAAATGCATGCATGTTATGTGAACCATTTTTCTTATATATACAATTAACGTGCCATAATTTTGATGTTGCTTCACCGTGTTTGACCAGGAATCACAGCTACTACTGCGTACAATTTGTGTGATATATAGACTGATTGCACCAAATGTACAGAGACTAAGGTTGCGTGCGAATCCCTTCGAGAAAGGGAAATGCAAAAACCAATCCCGAGTTGTGCATGTATTGGTTTGGGTGTTCTTATTATATCCAAATCAATCCAACCGAGACCTTGAATGGCGTATTATGTGTTGGATCAGCACGTGAAGATGCCACACACTTTCTGCTCTTTGTTTTTCTCACAGAGTGCATGTACGTCTATACCCTCCAAGCAGCCCAAATTCACAGTTTCTTAGCCTTTTCATATCCATTATAATAATATATGAGATAGCTGTACGTGCACTTTGTTTTCTGAGGAAAGGCCTAATTTTTGAGTGAGTTGACTATTTAATCGGGGTCTTGTGAGTTCAAAATTCGCAAAAAAGGGGAGAAGAAAATTATATTCGTTTAAATTCTTTCGTACGGCTACTCATTCATTCAAACAATCTAAAACCCTAAATTAGTTAAAGGGAAAACTTAAAAAGAACAAGCCAACTAATGATATGTACATTGTTTAGAAGCAAGTATGGATGAAAACTTCTTTTAGGAAGAACCTATCGAGGTTTGTCTCTTAGTTTGATACTGATAATGGCAATGAAAATTATCAAGTGGTCATTTACAATAGAAACTTGGTGATAATTTCCTCCCACTCTACAAGGCTGAGGTTGGAGGTTCAAGCCTGAATTAAAAATGACTAGGTATTCGAATCATCTTCGGTCCTATTTTTATATGTAAAAGAAAAAGAAATAAACACTTGATTTGACCCTTTCGCTCATTCTTTGGTCTAATATGCACATTTGCACTGAATCTCATGCGATCAACTGACTAATTGAGGAAACGAATTTAATTGGTATGAGTCATCGTCCTTTGTGATGGAATTATATCATACATGTTCTCCTTTCTCGATGGAATTAGATGCAGGGTTAAGTGAAATATGCATGTGCAAGCTGTAATACTCATAAATAATTATTTAACAATGGGATTACTTACGGATTCCCCCATAATTTGAATGCATTTAGCATGAATTGGGATGAAACTTTCAACATATAGAGTAGTTGTACAACAATTATTGAGTCTTTTCACAGCCAAAAATGTCAAGGAGTTGGTTTAGTTGAGCAGATAATAAGCTGTCTGTCACCAAGGTCTCGTAAAGTGTGGGTTTGACTCACTCGTTTGGTCATTCTGAATCAGAGAATAAAAGATGTTGGCATGTAATTCATCAAGATAATAGGGTTTTGGTACTGAAATAATTACTTTTGATGGATCGCAATGAGCCTATAATATATATAATTTTATATATTGCATTACACCTTGTGCTAAATTAATTAACAGATAAAAACAAAATGCAGAACAAAAGAATGACAGAAATAATATAATTTCAGAGTTGGGCGGTCTGAGTCTAGATCATAACCAAAATGTGTGTAAAATTGTTGACAAAGCGGATGAAAGGGAGAAGAAGAAGAAGACAAATATATATTTTATTTGCAAGTGTAGGTTGTTGTTACATGAGTAATTGACAGTTAAGCAGATTTTCTTCATTCTAGTGAGGCGATATTTAGGACCAAGGTCTCCCATTCAACGGACATTATTTCCCACATACCCCTTCTTCACTACCAGTTTCATGCAATTAGTCTCTACTCTATGCATGTATAAAAATCACCTCCCTCTACTTTCTTTATTATTGTTATTATTTAATTGCTATATTTTCCTTTATTTCAGTTCCTTCTGTCATCTTTAAACTTTGTGCAGTTTTCGCTGATCCACATCGCCCCGTCCCTTACTCCAGAAAGAGTCTCTTAATAATTAAAACCCATCCCACTACGTACGTACCTCGAAGCAGCTAACAAGGATCACTTCCCAGCTCTCTGCAAGAGAAGAAAAGGTTTGTTACTTCCTTCATCTTCCCATTTTATAACCCTTTTCCTTCGTTTTGTTGGAAAGCATTAGTTTCCGTCAAGATTATATGATTGATTGTTAGTATAAGACAGACTTGATTATATGAGAAGTTTTGGCTTTAATTTGACATCAGTTATCTGCTTTCCACTTCCATTTCAAGTTATCTAATCTATGATATGTCAGATATGATCACAACATGCATGTAACAAGATAAACGAAAGAAGCCTTCCTTTTTAACAGAAACTGATGAGATTCAACGCCTACTGAAAATTGAGATAACACCACAAACTCTTGCATACCGATATACAGTAGTTCTCAAGCTTACTACGACATAAATATCAGCCATGGGTGAGGTTAAACGTATGTAGGTTAAGGTTCTATGCAAGAACTCTTGTGTATGGACTGTATTTTGGCAGACACATAAACCTGTATATTCTAAGCGGGTTTAGAAACTAAAATTCTTTGCCTAGTTCCTGCATAACATAGTGAATCACATGTTTAAAATTTAAGTATCGGGTCTTAATTGATGATGATCACTGATTCACTATAGAGATGGGTTGGCTACTTTTTGTGCACGTTACTTTCATTCTTTCGTTCTGATCTATAGTGTACGTCGACCAGGTCAACAGGCAGATTCAGAACAAGAGATCCGTGATGGCTGGAAACGGTCAGCTGTCAGTTCCACCAGGTTTCAGGTTCCATCCAACAGACGAGGAACTCCTGTACTATTACCTGAGGAAGAAAGTCTCTTACGAAGCAATTGAGCTCGACGTTATCAGGGAGGTGGATCTCAATAAACTTGAGCCCTGGGACCTCAAAGGTTTTGATCCATGTTTCCCCGCTCTTCTTTTCTCTACCTATTTATACATGTCTCTTCCCATTAATAAGTAAAGTTCAATTTCAGATTATCAATTTGGTGGTCATGTGGATTATATACAACGTTTCAATTATATATTAAATGTATTGTTCTTGGTTGATGATCACGAACTAATTTCTAATATAAACATCGTGGGAATTCAGAAAAATGCAGAATCGGGTCAGGCCCTCAAAACGAGTGGTACTTCTTCAGTCACAAAGACAAGAAATATCCTACGGGAACAAGAACAAATCGTGCAACAACTGCTGGCTTTTGGAAAGCAACAGGAAGAGACAAAGCCATCTACCTAAGCAACGCCAAACGGATTGGCATGAGGAAAACCCTAGTTTTCTACACTGGACGTGCTCCTCATGGACAAAAGACTGACTGGATCATGCACGAGTACCGCCTAGATGACGACAATTCCGAGATTCAGGTAGCAAGATATACAACTCACGATGCGTATCCTCTTTTTCTCGTAAAGTAGCTGATACTAATTAACAATTCTATGGCTATTTAGCAGGAAGATGGGTGGGTTGTTTGCAGGGTTTTCAAGAAGAAGAATCAAACTAGAAGTTATATGCCTCATGAAGCCACCGAAGAAGAAGATTACATTATTCACATGAAGGATGGAGCTACTTCTTCTGTTCCAGTACAGGAGACAAAGAAAAACCATATGCAAGCACCTTATGATTGTTCTTTTGACGGTTCCATGCATCTACCGCAGTTATTTAGTCCTGAATCAGCTGCGGGTGGTCTTTCCTTCATATCACCCGTCTCTTTGAGCACCATGGATATGATTGGGTGCTCGCAGAATTTGTTGAGGCTGACATCTTCATCGTCTAATAGTTGTGCTCCTGCCCAGCAACCAGAAAGATTTACCGGTGATTGGTCGTTTCTGGACAAGCTTCTTGCATCTCATCAAAGTATCGACCATCTCTCTCAAGGGAGAGCCCAACCATCATCACAAATTCTTGGTGCGGGGACTCCAATTCAGAAGTTTTCTCTACCTTGGCTCTAAGGATAACATTAATTTCTGACATTGTCCATTTTGCTATCTGCATGTTTCCATTCCTCAAATATTTCATATCATGTCATGTCGTGGAACATATATACAACTTCTTCCGCAGTTACAATGTATTATGAATGGAAGCCTAGTTTCAGAAAACCTGATAGAGAAACCAAAATTGATCAGAACAACACGACGAATCCTTCTTAATTTGTTAGTGCCTTTAAAAATCAAAATCATGTTATCATCCTTTGTTTAGTATACTATTATCTAAGTACTCTCATATTTTCTAGTAATATGATTTATCATGTCAGAATAAAAAATAAACAATTATATTATAAAGGATACAGATTTTAAAAATACTATAGCACAAATTTCATCTAATATAGTGATGTCAATATAATAAAACATTCTATATCGAAGCAAATTTTCTTTATAAGAAAAGTTTGGATGTATTCACTATATTACAATTTAAAGAGCATATAGGATGTGATCTTCTAAATAAGCATTAAATTATATTTTATTGTAAATTTAATACTTATGCTTATTAATTGTGTAGATATTTACATTGACAAAATTTTGGGGATATAGGTCGTGTGTTTCATTTATTGTGAAATTATGCGAATATATATTTTCAATCAATTGAATCATAGTATTATTAAACAATACTAGCTTTTACTTATATCAATCTATGACACGTTTATTTTTAAGAGCATTAGTATACTTTTATGAATAAACATTTTTTGTAAAGAGAAGAAAGAATTTGACTAAAATTACTTTAATTAGTAAATAGTTGATAAATTTGATATTCCTAGAGTAAATCTCAATACTTAAATGTACGATTTGCATCAAAATTTGAAAATTTTAAGAAACGAACATAATACTCTCACTGGACTAAAGGGCTTAGTCGAAGTAGATGATTAGATATAATCTTCTCATTTAGGAAAAAATATAAAACCAAAGTTAAACTACGAGATTGGTTCATGAGTCAACTCACCTTACACATAACTTACTCATCCCTTAATCTCTATAACTACTAACAAAACTTTAAAGGCTGCCAGAATTATACCATTTTTGTTGATTTAAAGTAGAATATGAATCATTCTTATTGAGAATAGATTGTTTTCAATGTAGAATTTCACTAAAGAGATTATATCATCCTATAGGGAAACCAACTTTAGTTGAATAGGAATTGATGAAATTGAATTTCTTTTAATTATTCCTTCACACCCATTTCAGGGATACTAATTTTGTTTTTGTTTTTCCCTTTATATTTAGTTTTTTTAGAAGATAAATAAATAACTATCATTGTCAATCAAGACAATTACAAGACTATAGAAACAATAGTTATGAAACTATGAGGTTAGGATACTAGTCCTCATAGTAAAGCTAGAATTAATCAAGAACATACAAGACTTGATTACTTCATGTCCCAATTATACTTCATAAAAGAACTTAGGCTATCAGTAACTTGATTGGTTATCAAAATTTATTTGAGCTAACAACAAGTCATATTTGCATCAACATATTTTTTTGTGTGTAAACATCCCTCAAGCTTATTTGGTTTCTTTCAAACCAAATAGAATAGACAGAATAAGTTACCATTAGACTCAGGCATTTCCTATCTCCTCCGATCCTTTTATAGAGATTTTCAGACCAAACCAAAATATATCCCTAGTCATCTTTAGAGCAAACTGAATTTATTTTATTCTGCATCCTTGCCCATATTATAGAAGAAAACCAACATTTGAATAATAGGTGAAACCAACATTTGAAGAACATGTGGTTAGCAGTTTCGGGTAATGTGTTACATAGGACACAAATCTGATCATTGCTTCCCTTCAATCTATCTTTGGTCTTCAACCTTCCTCTAGCTACCAACCAGGTTACAAAAGAAGCTTTAGGTATCAAGGCTCCTTTCTATACTACATTATACCAAGGAATACTCGGATAATGAGGCCTCATAACTTTCAAGTAAGAAGAGTTGGTGAATTTTCTATTACTGCTAACAGGCCATATTTGTTTATCCTTGATGGATGAATTATGCATTTATCTAGGGAGATAATCTTGAAATATGTCAACTCTTCTTCTTGTGGTCGTCCACTCATTGTCAACAATAATATGTGAGATCTTAGTGTTAATTCTTCATCTACTTAGTAGAGAAAGTAGCTCAACTCTCTTAATCAGTGGACTATAAGGAGTTCACTTGTCAAACCAAATTCAAGAATCTTCACCATTGCCAATTTGAATTTTGATGAGGGGGAAATATTGTATCTATGTCTTAAAATGTTGATAAAAGTCCAAGAATGTTACATCTTTTGTTCCAATTGCCAAAATTTAGAATTGCTCAAATAGTCGACATTTATCCATTTGCTCCATAAAGTTTCTTTATCATTTAGATCCTTCCAAATTCTCTTGGAAATTATCTTGGTTTGGAACAACTAAAAAGAAACTATTCCCATGCCTCTTTCTTGCTTCCTCCAGCAAAGATGGTCCCATTTCACCTTATTACCTTATTCCCTTTGGAATTTTCTTTTTTTCTATAATGGAGGAAATTCTTCATGCATCTTTCAATATCTTTAATGATTTTCTTTGGAAGAATCAGGCGTGAGCTCTAATGCCAGTGTAGGTTGTTTAGAATTGAAATAATTAGTTGAACACTCTCTACTTAAGAAAGAAATATGTTTTGTTAGGCATTAATCTTACTTTTATATCTTTCCAACAACATCAAGTAATCATAGTACTTCAACTTCTCGAAGGACAGAGGCAACCTCAAATATTTGAAGGAAAGAATTTGAATATTAAACTAAATATCTCCTATAGATTATTAGTATTAGTAACATCCTAAGAAAAGTACATATTGCTTTTTAGGAAGTTAACTTTCAAGCTAGAGATTCTACAAAACTTCGTGAGGGATTTGTGCAAGATTGATATTAACTTTTGATCAGTAGCATAAAACAATTAAATCATCAGCAAAACTAAAGTGATTGAGTTACAATACCTCAAATTTGTGGTACAATAGGAGAATTCTAAATTTTTCAAAGTTTTCTGATAATTTTTTTGAGAATTTCCATAGAGATTGTAAACAGATATGGTGATAGAGGATCACCTTACCTTATCCCATTAAAGCCTTTAAAGAGCTTGTTGGGGGATCCATTTAAAAGCACATTATAAGAAGGTGTTGTGATGCACTCCTTAATCTAAAAAATGAATTAAGGAATACCAAATCATTCCAGACTGATAGAGATACAAACTATAATTGATATTATCAGAAGCCTTAGAGAGATCAATTTTGGTAGCACAACCATTGATTGATTTATTGGAGTTGTAGTGCTTTATTAGCTCCTCAATTAGTAGGATATTATAAAAAATTACTCTACCAAGAATGAAAGCACCTTGAGATTGATGAATCATAAAGATAAGAGGAACTTTAAGTTTATTTGCCAACAATTTCACTATCACCTTATAAACTATGTTGCAATAAGACGCAAGTTTGAAGTTATTTAGGAAGACAACCTATGGAACTTTGGGAATAAAGCAAATGTATATGACATTCATATCCCTCAACATCCTACCTAAATGTAGGAATTCTTGCACATTGCAACAAGAAAAATTCCAGTTATATTCCATGTGCATTAAAAAAAGGCATTGTATCCATCAGGACCAGGTGCTTCCTTGGATTTAAAGAGAAATGAATATCCTTGATCTCCTAACTAGTGGCAGGCAAATGCAATGATTCCTGATTAAATCAAGAGGTGACCCAATCACATCAACCAAATCTTATAGGCAAGTCTTTCTAGACTTGTTTAAAGCTAATATATCTATATAAAATTTGGCAACCATCTTTTCAATCAAAGAAAAATTAGTAACCAATTGGTCATTACAATCAAGTAAACTCATAATTTTATTAGAGTTTCTCCTAGCAAAAATAGAGTTATGAAAGAACTTTGAGTTAGAATCACCCTCCTTCAACCACAAGTTTCTTGTCTTTTGCATCAACATTGAGTTATGATATGCAAAAGGCTTGATATGCTCCTACAATTTCATATTTTCTTCATGTTGCAAATTTAGGTTATAAAGTGCTAGGTAGGAAGCCCGTTGAACTCCCTATAGATCCTCCTTAGCCTTTGGTAGAGAGAAGCACTTATTTTTAGGAATATATTAAGTTTTGATTTTAAAGCATGAAAGCTTCCTTATGAGCTGATAAGATTTATAACCCTGGACATCACTGGACCATGTTTCACTAACCAATTCCGTGAAACCATCCTTGCCAGATAGGAATTTCAAAAATCTAAAAGGCTTATTTTCCTTTTGGTGAAGATATCTATGATCTCCACGAAGGAGTGATCTAAGAATAATGATGATTCGAACAGTATATCAGAATTTGGAAATGATCTCAACCATACTTGGTTAGATATGGCCCTATCAAGCTTCTTACTGATTAATGTATCGCCTTTTTGTTTGTTACTCCAAAAGAGCATGTTGCCTAAATATCTCAAATTAGTGGTATCAATCTTTGACATTACTCTTTCCAGCTCACTACTCAGTTTGAAAAGGTTAATTCTATCATCTTAAGCTTTAGATGGAGACAAAGCACAATTTCAGTTCCTAACAGTAATCCAGGGATTGACCATCATACTATTGATACTATATAGATCATTCCATAACTTACACCTTTGGAACTCGAAGTTAGAAGCATAGATGATGATCAGCTCAAATACTATATCAGAATCATCAAGCCTGTATAAGAGATGAACATATTGATTAGTAGAATTATGCACAGACACTTTAACTCTCTCCTTATTAAAAGCATATACTATCCTTCCATTAAAGCATATACTGTAGATTAATTAAAATTATTCTATAGTGTCACTCCACCTCCACAATTCCTCGCTGCTCCTCTCGCCAGGCTAGCTAGTCCCCCTTGCCTCTCTCGCTCGTCATTCATCTAGCCATATGCTCGTGTTTCACCACCTTGCCAGTCACTCATTGTTCACAACAATCACCTTACCAATCGCTAGTGTTTTTTATTTTCTTTTTTCTCTTTTTCTTTAAATTTTGTCATTGCTTATTGATAAGCTATCTTTTTCTTTTTCCCTACCTACAAATCAAATTTTGACATTTTAGCCCTTAAGGTTTGTTCAGATTCCTTTCTATTTAGTTTTATTACTCTATTTAATAATAGAAGTACATAGCTCAATATCAGCCAAGTTATTTGACTCTATCTTATATTGCCACCTTAGGAATGCTAATAAATAAACCCAAGTTATTTGACTCTTTCTTCTTTGCCACCTTAGGAATGCTTCTAACATCATTATATTCGTTCTCAACGTAAACATACAAAATACGTAATATTGTTTTGATACATTTCAGAAAAGAACCTGCTTATAAGAGCACTACTCAACATTTCACAACTCAGATACCTAATTAGACCAAGAAAAAAAGATGAAACATTTATTGTATTGTGATGTATTCGTAGCTCCAACCAACTAAAATGAAGCGAGCGACATGAAATGGATCCGTGATAATTGATACTCTTCATCCTAAGGCAAAAGAACGCAAAATTCATGTGATCCCCTAAAATTAAGCTGCACATTAAAACACTTGGAAGTTTTAATTATATATTCTCAAATGAAAAATCAGTTTGCCTTAGATGTGAAGTACTTGGTCCTAAAGTTATCAAACCAATATTTCATATATTTTCCCAGAATATACGGCGTCATACATATTTCATGAATTAAACAAAGAAAAAACATCCAAGAATCGGTATCCTTTCTCAGAGTAGCAATGAACTGATAAGTAAGTTAACACGTTGATTTTTGATCAAAGTTGAAATGCGTACATATCACTTGAACAACTAACTAAAAGTTTGTCTGAAAGTGAGATCCTAATTGCCATCCAGTGTGTCAGAAAAAGCCCTTTTTTATTTGCCTTCCTCGAACCTACATTTAGAAAATGGGATGCAAAAATCTCCACAAGCTGCATATAATGAGATTTCTGGCATGCAACGAGAATCACTTGGATATTAGGGATCCTAGTTCTTCTTATGGCAGCCAAAACGCCATGGATATGAAATCAACGAACAAGAATGTGATGCTTCACCTTGAGCCCCGTGTTCCAATCATAGACTGGAAAACAACACAGACCGTGTATTTTGGATCCACCCTGTTCTATAAAACAGTCCTTTTGGGAGTTAAAATACCTATCCATACTCAAAGACTCTATAGACAGAATGTAAGACAACCTAAAGGAACTTCAAAATTTGTTGCAACAATAAACGCCATTGAAATCGTTAAAGATGCACGCCATTGCCATTCTCATTACCATTGCCATTGTCGTTGCCGTTGCCGTTGCTATAAAAACCGTTAAAATGCAAGGACCCATTGGAAGGCTTAAATGTGTTGCCATTCTGGTAACCTTTAAAAGTTGATTTTCCATTACCCATTCCATTTGGCAAAATCTTGACTCCAGACCCATTATTCTGCAGCACTGTATCCAGTTGCCCACATGCCGCTGCTATAAGTCCTGTACAAATGCCGAAGGAAATATGAAGTTATGATCTGCCCAAGTGACCATAACAATCACAAGATCATGCTTGGCCTAAATCAGAACAAACTATTCTCAGAAAGCTCAGACCAGTTAACAACAATGAGGTGTAATGGTCCTGCTCCATCCAGAAAAGTATTAACAGAAATGGAGGATTGAAGAGATACAGATAGAATACTTTTTGCAATTAAATTCCCATAGAAAGTCCTCCCACATTAACTTGTTCACAACTAGTCCGAAATGAGATCAATAACCAGTTTACAGGCACTATAGCCAGAGTGCTAATCAAACCCATAGTTACAATAAACTTCATCGAAAGTAATCAGCATTACCTAAGAAAAGAGAAGAGGGTTTTCCTGGCCTAGATTTAAACTCCGGATGAAATTGAACGCCAACGAAGTATGGATGGCCATGCAATTCAACAATCTGGACGCAAAACAAACAATACAATGTCTTTAACCACCCAAGACAATGAAATGGAGATTCAGACACTTGTTACATCCATCAATCCAAGTTATACTCACTTCCATACGTCGGTCAGTTTCATCTCTACCAACAAATGCAAGGCCGGCACTTTCAAATTGGGCTATCATTTCAGGGTTCACCTACAGATCACGAAATATAAGATCAAAATCCACCGCGTTCATTCTCCACTAGAGATTATGGACAGAAATTACCTCATATCTGTGTCTGTGACGCTCATCAACAAACTTAGCATTGCCATACCTAGTCATGATTCCACACGGCAAAATGTTAACAAGACAGCAAATTGCTTGATCTTTACATCTCTTAAAATGATATTTTATCGATGTATTCCACATGATGACATGATTATGAAGTCAGAAAGATTCCACAATAATGAACCATATACAGATAACAAATTACTGGAGACACATGCTGCAACTCTTACATTTTTGCATATTTACAATCAAGAACTTTGAAAAATGTCCTGAGTCTTACAATTTTGCAGATTTACAATCAAGAACTTTGAAAAATGTCCTCCTGGATCCTAGACGCATAGTGCCTCCCATGTGAGTTTTAGAACCCTATAGAGAAGAGATTTGCATAAAAAAGCTATAACGGAAATTTCATATAAGTCAGTCCAATACAAACATGGTCAACACTCAGTTAAACAAATATACCTCTGGCATGAATATTACACAGGGATTTAAAGTATCAAGATCAAACTCTGTGCTGTTTGCATCTTGCATGCCAAGAACCGATCGTGCAAATTCAATGACAGCAATTTGCATTCCTAGACAAATGCCCAGAAAGGGAACTTTCTTTTCCCGTGCATACTTTGCAGCAAGAATTTTTCCTTGCACGCCTCTATCCCCAAAACCCCCTGGAACCAGAATACCATCAGCTCCCTGAAAAAGAATAATTTAAACACAAAAAAATGTGGATCAGTGGGAAAGCAGCCGCAGAATATTGACCAAAACGAAGGTAGAAAAACTCCACATGAGGGATGTCATGGAACTAACTTTCAGGAGATCCCAAGCAGCTTTATAGGAATCAGGTGCCTGATAAGAGTGAATACTAGTTAAAAATATGATATTGGTAATGACTATAAACTAGTAGAAAGACTTCTTTACTCTTTCTTCCTTGTTTTCTCACTGACCTCAGTTGCAGTAACGTCTTCTAGATCACCAGCTGGAACCCATTCTATGATAAGCTTACGCCGACAAGAAACAGAAGCATGCAAAAGAGCCTGTCACAAAAGGACTCGTCGCTTCAGAATCTGATATTGTCTACATGTTGAAATATATCAAAATCCAAAAGACGAGCACATAATCAAATATATCACGTCAAATCAAATTAAAAATCCTAATTCCTACAGAAAGCAATGGAAACAGAATAACTTGCATAGTTGATTAGATGTATGAATTAGAAGAAGTTCAAATCTTTTCTTAGATGACATTACTTAAGTGCATCTAAGCTTTACCATTTCAAGTCTTATGGAAGTTAGAATCAATCTTTCAAGTTTTTCCAGTCTATACACAAGACGTTAAGGGACAAATTCCACTAACACTTACTCTAGTTGAAAATCCTTTTTATTTCTTTTTCTTTTCTTACAAAGAATGAAATTATTTTGTACTTTCTTATACTACATTGAACACATAACTGGACAAGTGCAAGTGATTAAGGGTATAGCCACTACCGCAACTAGCAGTGTATACAAAAGAAGACATATGTGACATTCCATAGTCTGTCAACACCCCCGCAATATCTTAAAATTCCCTCCCTAACACCTTATGTGAAAGTAACTGGCAATAAAAGGTACAGGATTATAATCATACTGCAGCAAATAGCAATTGAAGCAGATAAGAATCAAAAACTTTGTAATTTGAAAAAAAATGTAGATCTTGGTTTTCATTATTATGACCATTCTCAATAATATATCTGATGGCTAAACTTCGATTAAAAAAAACCAAAGACAGGAGAAGACACCAATAAAAATCCATCTGGTAGAACCTCCTAAACATGTCACAAAAACTCAACAGACAAAAAATTATCTTATGGAGATGCCTGCAATTGTTAGGATGAAATCAGAAAAGCAGCTTTTGAAAAGAATTGAGAAGAAAGAAAAGAAGACTAGGATAAGCACGGTACATATCTGAAATCATTACCTTCAGAACAGAGAGGTAAGAATCTGAAAGGCCAGTGTATTTTCCAACCATGGCAATTCTAACCTGCAATTGATGATTATGGTATGACTACTTTTGGACAATAAACAAGTTTCAGATTACCCTTGAGATGCTTATGCCTTACAGGATCATGCAGGATGTCACAAAGTTTTGTCCTTTTTGTCCACTCCAGTAAATCAGGTTGCCTGGCAACACTGCAAATTGTAGTCATGCATTAGTAAAAGGAAACAAGCAAACAATGTTAAGGGGACCATTATCAGATAGAATGACAAGGCAAACTAGAGCAGAGCAAATCATAATAAGGACAAGGAATGAGTTTATGTAACAAACCCCAAAAGGTTTAGCTCCTTCAAGATCGCTTCATGTGCTTTCTGATCCTAACCATTTAAAATGGAAAAATCAAAAAGAGAATAAAAGAAAGATTTCAAGCTCATGTTCAATGACTAGTTGAAAACACCTGTTTAAAAGCATTAAAACCAACTTACTCTCAATAGTAAAGGAACATGCCAGATGTTTGGAACATCATAAAGAGTGAGAATGTTTTCAGCCTGTATAAAAGTCAAATATTAAAAAACCAGTATGATTGCATAATAAGGATGACCAAAAAAACAATGGCATTCAATTTCTAGTACCGGCACATGGCAAAATTGTGAAATTTTTTCTTTAACATTGTCTTCAAGTGCCTGTCAAGAATTTTAGAAACATGAGAAATAATAACCAGGGTAAGCAATATAGGAATCTTAAGTGCAAAGAGAAAGAGAAAAAACCTTCGTACTACGACAAGCTAGAATATTTGGTGTCAGCCCAAGGCCTCTAAGCCCTCGCACACTGTGCTGGGTAGGTTTTGTTTTCTTTTTTAACAATCAAAGAAAGAACAAAACCAGTGTGTTATAAAGTACACAAGTCAAAATGATCTGGAAATGTATACTGCAGTCAACCTCTCAGTAGGGAGTTAATCTGTAATCAATGCCATCCAAATAGATCTAAAGTTCAAGCTATACCTGTTCACCAACAACATTGAGAACAGGAACAAGGCTGACATGGATTAAGCAGAAATTGCCAGGACCTAGAAAAGTAGCAGCCCAATATCAGAATAGCACTATCAATGCTCATCTGAAAAAGAAACTGATTCAATTTAACTCTTCAATCAGATGACGGAGCTTATCAAATTACCTACGCGATAAGAAAATTGGCCAAGTGCCTCAACAAACCACATAGATTCAATATCACCTGCATAAAATGGATTGAGTTATATGCAGGAAGGTAAAGATGTTATCTGGTTAAGCACAAAATAGAAAACCAATGAAGTACCTATAGTTCCACCCAATTCGATGACACAAACATCAGGTGGACCTTCTTGCCCATCAACTGGAATAAATGCTACTCGTTCAATCCACTCTTGTATAGCATCTGTTATGTGTGGCACCACCTGGAATAACAGCAATAACAGCACAATACTAAGCATATAATATATCAAGAAATGCTCAAAACAAGGAAGACTAATAAGAAACAAACCTGAACAGTCTTTCCAAGATAGTCTCCTCTTCTTTCTTTGTCGATAACAGACTGTCAGATGAAGAAAAAAAATAAAAAAAAAGAAAGAAAGAAAGAAAGAAAGAAAGAAAGAAAGAAGAAAGTATGTTGATGCAGTAGGCTTCTAGTAACAGTCTGCTAATGACCTGGTATATCTTTCCGGTTGTAATATTGTTGTCACGAGTTAATTTGATATCTAGGAATCGTTCATAATTGCCAAGGTCCAAATCCACCTTTTAGTCACCAAAACATCTCAACATTGAGTTTGTAAAGTACATTAAAGGAGTATCGTCAGCATAATTTATTTGGTTTTAAATTTACCTCACCACCGTCATCTAAGACAAAAACCTCTCCATGCTCAAAAGGAGACATAGTTCCAGCGTCAGTGTTTAGATAGGGGTCTGCAAATTTTTCAAAGTCAGGGATAAGACAAAAGGTCGACATCGTAAGAGAAATGATGGTGATGATAAAAACTCATTCGTCAGGAATTACTTTTAAGTACACATAATGATGTGATTGCCATCCTAAAAGTGAATGGGATCCCAAAAAGGTAAAGCACAGAATTAAGTTGTTGAAGAGGTTTCTGTTGCGTACCTACACTCTTCATTGTTTTCAAACTTATTTGCATAAAAACTTAAACTAGAGAAAAAAAGTCTTGGATTTAGAAAAAGTGGAGAAACAAATTATTGCAACTTATTTCCTACCCGTCACATGATTTTTTTCCTGTTTTCCTTAACCCGAAAGGAATACTACAATAATGTATTGATAGTTTAGGAATAAGAACACCAAAATTTAAAAAGGAAAGATGATTTTTTTTCCTTATTCAAATTACTAAAATCACTTTCAAGTTTCAACACAAGAGATTTCATCTTCTTTTTTCATAATAGTTCTTCCAGACGCAGAAAGCTCTAGTTCAACAGGTAGATGCGATTGACTTTATACAAAATGATGAAAAGCAACATAGGATTAAAAAAAATAAAGGCACAGAAACTTCGATGGTAAGCTTCAAAAGAATCTTAAAGAAAGCTCTCAAATTTTCCTATCAAATTAAGAAACCTAATAATTAACCACATAATGAAGCAAAAAAGAAAACGAAATGGCAAAGTTGGTAGACAATTAGAAATGTCCATTGCTTAAAACAACACACAATTAACAATGCTAAGCTAACATATAAAAGAAAAGAGCACTAAGATAAAGGTAGGAGTGGTGTTATATACCAATTTTAATAGAAGTAACACGAAGACCGCAAGCTTTAAGAAGAACTCCGATGCTGCTGGCTGTAACACCCTTCCCAAGTCCACTGACCACTCCTCCAGTCACCAATACGTACTTCATTGTGTATTTCCAAAACCCAATTAAAAAAAAAAACTCTTTTTAACTTGATCACTGCTGCTGACACTGACGTTCAACAAAAACAAAAACACAACATATGAGTAATTGATAGTTGGATTACTAAATTGCTCTGACATCGATTTAGACATTAAAAAAAAGTCCCCAAAAAGGAGAGAAACTTGCAATAAACAGGCAAGCAATGCTAATAACAACAATAATGGACTGCTTATCTGTACCCAAATATGAAGGAAAAGAGTCTGACGGAAGGAATGAATGAGGAGGAACACATAGAGATACTTATATATACATCGTAATAAGTAGATGACAACAAAAAACAAGAGTAAAGATGAGGAGAAGAGATATTATGAATACTGTGAGTAAAGTTGGCAAAAGATAATTAGAAACCACCTTGTGTCTATTGACGGTCTTCACAAAGTTCCCACAACTCCACCACGCCAGCCTCCAGTTCCCACGGGAATCGGAATGAAAGCAAAAACAAAATACAGTACGAGTCGAGAACAAACCACAACAACTATCTTATTTCAATTTTGTGCAAGGGGCGGCGGCGGGAGGATATGATGTGATGACTCGACGTCTCCCTCCATTTCTCTTTTCTTTTCCTACTTTTATAATATTCTTCGCTTTTCCTAGCCAGTAGATATTTTTTTAGGGTTCTTTTTTCTTTTTAAACCAACAATATTTTATTCCTCCAGAAAAGAAATAAAGCATTTTTCCTTTTCCAAATTAAATAAAAACCAATTAGTTTTAAGTTTTAATTTATTCTTTTTCATGTTTTAAATATAATCAATATCATGCATTGGCTTTAAATAAATTTAAAGCCAATTACCTTAAAAGCTAATAAATTTAGTTTAATTAAATGTTGTTATAAATTTATATTTTATAAAATATGTGAATTTAATTTTTATAGACTATAAATATTATTTCATGTACAGTAATATAATTACTAAAATTTTAAGAAGTACAAATTTAAATTTGAAAATTAGACTTATTTCTCAAATTAAAACAAAATTTCCACGTATGCGTGACAAAGAGTCGGTCATAGGCAGAGTACCTATCTGTCACCGACCATCCTGCTTTCTACTACTATATTATAAGATTTTTCATCGTCCACACCACAAGCCTATTACATTAGTTATCCTTTTACTTAGATCACGTCCTGTCTTGTCTCTCTTCCTCTACTTTACCTAAGATTTCACAAATGAACCAATATAGTATTATCATACAAATTAAGTATGGTCAGATTCATGGATTTGGGTGTTGATTATGATAATGAAAGACAAAGAGTGAGATATATATACTTAGCTGTTAATATTTGGACTCGACTCAACGCTATACGGCTAAATTTGGAACTTGGAAGTTTTAGACAATTCGGATATATCATTTGTGCCCTCGAGTGTTGGAGCAAACGAAACGGACATGAATATTGGATTATGTTTTACTTTAGGATGCCATTCAGTGTTCTTCCAGAAAATATAAGTTTATCGAACTCCAAGTTGTCGAAGGATGCCTAGTGCCTACTCTCTGACTGGAAAATCTATACCTTTCGCATAACGACGCCCCACTTCAATTGCATGATGTTGTGGGAAACAAATAATGTACGTTATATGGAGATCCAGAAATCTGCAGACTTCTTCCATAAAAATGCATGTTAACTGTATCCTGGCTGGATGTGTATTTGAGGCTGCAGGATGTCTTTCATTTTGAACTGAAAAATAATGGATATCTGTAGCTTCTTTGACCATATAGCATAGCTGTCAGGGATGAATCCTTCAGCAATCCAACCAAATCCAAATTCTCCTCAAAGTTCTCACCCAAAGATGTCCTAATCCCCAGTCGTACTCTGCTTTTAACTTCGGAAGCGACAACCTTATCCTGTCTCAAAAGAGCCCTACTATTGGTACGATCTGTAGTACATCTTGTACCGGTTCCAGTCTTTCCTCCTACTGTCGACAACTAGTTCTAGATTTTAGCGCCATTCGCAAATGTATGCTCGTCACGCAAAACTCCAAAGTTCAACAACTTCAATACCAAGTAACAACGAAAATGCAAAGAATTGTAAGATATAACAACATCAACCAAACAATTGTAAGACATTTCAACGTCAGCCAAACAATTGTAAGACATTTCAGCATCAACCAATTATATGCTCTTCTACTTATATTTCCATTCTTCATCTTATCCACCTCTCTCATGTCAACAATTGCAGTTGTCAATAATTATTGGCTAGTAGGCACCAAATTCGGTGCCTATCATGCCTAACACAGTCAAAGGCACTCCTGTCTATAAAAAGGTAAGAGTAATATGAAGAATTACACAGCAAGTAGAGAAGAGAAAAGAGAAGTGAGGTGAGAGAAAAAAGAAAGAGAAAGAGAGACAAAAATATTCTGTATATTTTTTGATCTAGTTTTATCTTATAATTCTCCAGTTTTTTCTAGTATTAAAAGTCTTCTATCCTTACTCGTACTTTTTATCCTAATTTGGAAGTTTTTCACGTAAAATTTGTGTATTCATTATCATTCTTTTAATTCTATTTAGCTGCGAATCTGCTCTAATCCAGTCGATTTTCACAATAAATTGTATTAGAGCAAGATGAGAAAATTATCACAAATTTTTTGACGTAATCCATTCGGAGATCCGGTGAGCAAAGTGAAAATTGGTGAATAGTAATCTAAAGTTGACAACTGTTCATTCATTTATTTTTGCATTAAACTATGCAGTTACTGTAATTTAAGTATATGATACTATTCACGTGTACGGTACTATTCATTCATATGTGTATTATTTATGTAAAATAGTGAGAGCTAAATTATGTTCGTGATAAAAGCAATGACAGCAAAATTTGAGATTGAAAAGTCCAATGGGAGTAATTTCTCATTATGAAAGTTGAAGATAAAGGCAATCTTGAGAAAAGATAATTGTCTGGCAGCTATTAGTGAACGACCAGTAATGAAACGAGTTGGACGGGAATGATGTGGTTAATCTTCACATATCTTTAGCTGATGGAGTATTATCCAGCATAGAGGAAAAGAAGAATGCAAAGGAAATATGGGATCACCTCACAAAATTGTACGAGGCCAAATTATTCCACAACAAAACTTTTCTGAAGAGGAAACTATATACTTTATGCATGGCGGAATCTATTTCGATAATAGAGCACTTAAATACTTTATTTTTCCAATTCACATCATTAGAACACACAATAGAGTTAAGTGAATGTGCGGAACTTCTACTCCAAAGTTTACCATATTTGTATGATCAATTCGTCATCAATTTAACAAATAATATAGACACTCTAGTCTTCAACAATATTGCAGCTGCTATTCTGGAAGAAGAAAGTCGGCGCAAAAGTAAGGAAGACAGGCTGGCAAATTCGTAATAAGCAGAGGCTTTAGCGATGACTAGAGGAAGATCAATGGAACGTGGCCCAAGTAGGAGTCATAGTCATGGTAGATCAAAATCCAGAAGTAAGAAGAATTTCAAGTGCTAAAAGTGGTAAGAAAGGCCACCTGAAGAAGGATTGTTGGAATCTGAATAACAAAGTTTCTATTCCTCAAGGAAATGCGGTAAATACTCCAGATGATGGAGATGTAATGGTCTGTGAAGCAGCAACGACTATTGGAGATAAGAGAAGATTTGTTGATGTATAGCTTCTTGATTTAGCAGCTACTTTTCATATAACCTCTTAAAGAGAATGGTTCCATCAGTATGAATTTGTCTCTAAAGGATCTGTGTACAGTTGTAATGATCAAGCTCTGAAGATCGTTGGTATCGATACCATCAAGCTAAAAATGTATGATGGAATAACTCAGACTATTGAAAAAGTGCGACATGTGGTGAGCCTGAAGAAGAATTTTTTTATTTATAGGACAACTGGATGATCTCGGTTTTATATTCACTACAACAAAAATGACATACGGTAACAGGTGATAAGTGTTATTAAATATAAATGGTAACGCTAATGAGTATGCTATGATAGCCCATGTTACTAAAGATATGATGCTTTAGTAACAGTTTTGACATGTTATTGTCGAGTTTAATATGACATTTATTG
>JAOSBK010000002.1:20948623-20964984 GCA_027568895.1 Erythroxylum shatona
GCAAAATTTAGAATTTTCGGGATTGAGTTGAAATTTATAGATTAAATCGAAGGGAGACAATTGAATAGAGATATTGAATATGATTCCGTATTTGGGCGATTTCTCGATTTATAGAGATCCGATTGAGGGGATTTTTGATTCTAATTAACCTAGAGACATGAAATTTTCTTTTTAGCTAGAAGTTGGATTTCAATTTGGGCCCTAAGGATTTCAATTTTCAGGAGGAAAATTAGGGTGAACTTTTTAAGATCTGTTCGAAGGTAAGTAAAATAAGTTCGTTTTTTAGTTTTGGCGTGGTGGGGAATTCCTCCCTCGTGGGTTGCGCGTCCAGATGTCACGTAGGACGTCGGACACGTGATCCACTAGGGCAAGGTTTCAACAAAAAATGTCACTTATTTTTCCTCTATTTATTTCAAAAAGCTAAATATACATAATAAAGATGTTTCAATTGCCATGTAAACAACTATTATAAATAATGAAGAAATTAACAAACTTAAATAAGAAACAATATAAAATAAACCAAAATTTGACACCTTAATATTCAGTTTAGTAACTTGATTCTTCTTCTACGTTTTTTAAACCAGAAGGTAGTATCTCACATCTTATGAGAAAAGAAGTTTTAAAAAATGAATCCTACAAATTGATCCCATAAATATCACCCCTAAAAACTATATTTTAATTGTTCCTTAACTTTATTAAATGTACTTGAACTATTGTATAATCTTAGTCAATAGTAAAATCACTACTCACATTGCTATTATAGAACTAAATATGACATTTGCACCTCTTATGGCTCCTTGAAGGTCATAAAATATCTAAAGCCTAGATTGCATTTTTATTTTGGTATTTTTGTGTCGTAGATAGGATCAAAATTCATCGATTATCCCCAAATTCAACCAATGGATTCTATTTCTTATAATATCAACATTATAGAAAAAGTGCTTCTAAATTGAACTTATCCTTTAAGAATGGCAACTTTTATTTTCTTTAATAAATCTCTCAATAAAATACATCTTAAAGAAATACCATTTCATACTTAATCTCATAGTTTTTAATAATGAGAAAAAAGGCATTCCCTTTCCCTAGTTTATGAAATCAAATACAAATTTGATCTCTATGACTATAGATATTATAAATAAAAAAGATAAAAAAGAAAAAGTGAATGGATAATAAATAAAGAGAAAGGGTTATTTCATTCATGATAGTTATTTCTTTAATCAATGGTTGACATTATACTTTAAGTTGAAATTTGAGCAATATTGCCCCTAATTGTTTCCACTAACTTTTTGTCCCAATTTATATTCTTTTCATAATTAAAACTTTGAATTTAAAAGAAAAATTAAATTTATTAATATTTTCTAGTTAAAATTTAATATTTATATATTAAAATCCAATATTAAAATCCTTTTTTGAATAAATTAAAGAAACTATATTATTAACATGTTGCACATCTTAGTCTTCCTATTCATCCACTCATTCTATTCTTTCTCAATCATTTGGTAACCTTAGAGTAATTCATATAAATAAGTGATAGTAAAAACTCAATAAGAGTATGGGACCTACTTTTTGAGCCCATTTAAGTTAGAATGATTAATTAACGAATCTTGGTGCACCATATCTAATTGTCTTATGTTTATATTCATTTTACTCACTCTTGTACACAAGAAATGAGTCTCCATTTTTTTTAATGCACATTTAGAAACTTTTTTCATTTAATCACCATCTAATTAAATTCGTCAACCTAAAAGGTGAATAAAAATGAAGATGTCCTATACAACCCATTTTGACTTATTTTATTTCTTCATTCTAAGTGAAAATAGGTAAAACTTATGTTTTAATGAATTACAAATAAAGCTAGGGATTATATAGAGAGAGAGAGATAAGGGTCTTTCATAACTAATAGATTGAGTAGTAACTCATTGACTACCTACAAATGAATATTTATTACTTGATTTGTATCCTAACATAAGAAGTATAAGTCTAATAGATGCAATGCTTGAAATGAAAATAAAAAAAAATTAATATTTAGATCAACTAAAATTATGCAATAGCTAAAAGGAATGATTAAATAGTTTAATAGAGTTGACATGACTACTATAAACAACTTGATACTAAAAGAATGGTTGTCACCTTTAGATGGAAAATGTCTCTCTTTGAAAATTAAATTTCTTCCATTTGCTAAAGCTTAAGGACTCTTTGGAAATAACCTCTCTATTGGGCCTTCACAGACTATACATTTAAGTGGGAATCTCATTGGGTGTTGTTGTTCCTTTTGTTGTTGCTAAAGTTTAATAACTTCCAAAAGATTGACATATTTTGATCTAATATATTGTTGTATCCCTATAAATATTTCTCCTTTTGTCCACATAATTACTAATATACCTATTGTACTCCTGATATAAGAGTAAAAATATGTACAAACATCTATAGAATTAATTCCATAGATCCTATTTGAATTTAAGAATTCCATTTTGGAAAAAGAATTCATACCCTGTACCTTTTTTATATTAATTGCTTTTATTGTATTAAGTATCATTTTAACGATCAACTTCACCTATAATGATATCTATGATGCCTAATATTATCCAATTTCAAATTAATAGAACCTAAAAGACTAATTTTCCATCACTATATTGCCTTATCAGGAAAAACTCCCAACTTTCTTTTGGGGCTTCAACCGTCATATGAAGTTCCTATTTTGGTAATTCAAAAATAGGCAAAAGTTTTTTGCTAATGAACCAATATGTAAAATCATGCCACTCTCTAACCCTTTCTTGAATAAAATGCCCATTTTCTAAATTTCCATAAGCTTAACCCCAAATTCGTTTCACAACTTGTTGAATAATTTTAGTTGACTATGTCATTTCATCAATTTGAACTAGATAATGAGCTAATGAATTGTCTTCTTTTTGCTATTGGATTTTCCTAATGAAAATCTTTGTAACACAATGATTAACTTTACAAATATCTCACTGTCCCGCAGAAGCTTATAGAATTAACACATATAACCCCCTATTTATTACTTCATCCACACCTATAATACCTACTCCTTCAACTCTTTTTTAAAAAATAGGATTTTGTGTAATAAGTTTTTTATATTCAACAAAAAATAGGATTTTTTGTAGTAAGTTTTTTATATTTAACGACAAATATTTAAAATAATCATAGAAATCTAAACATTTATCTATCTGACCATGAGGTAAATTAGTAGTTATTCCTTTGATAAGAAAATCATTATATATCATACTCATAATGGTGGCAACTCTGAATAAATCAAATATTAACTCTCTTTTTATGAAATTATAGAAGAAAGGTCTTTGCCAATATCTACTATAAAAGGGCCAAGCTATAACAAATGAGAAGCTATACAACTTGACTCCAACATAATTACTCTAATATAATTGGATCTTTTTGGTACTTGAATATTTCTCAAGAAATCTAGTTTGTTTATTATTATTGCTTTTGTAAACTTTTAGAGCTAAATAATCCTAACGTGTTACATAAGGTACATATTATATAATTGTTCGATTTTCTAAAATTTGTTTACTCCTCTATAGAAATAACCTAATATTGGTTCACAATCAAATACTTATGTACTATCTAGAGTTAAGACAAGTTATAGAATGCCACGCATTCACTATAATAGAAACTACATTTGACTACGAAAAAAAGTGTAGCTAAAAGTAGAAAAATCATCGCAAATGACTTTTATTGACGATTTATATTCGTCGTAAAAAACATCACCAAATTTTCGTAGCAAAAAACTATAGACGACCTCTTTTGTTAATCGTCGCTAATAATTTTTTTCTAGCTTTATCTTTATATAAAAATATTAGCGACGTTTCGAGAAATCATCGATAATACCTTTTGGCTATGCTTAGTTTTCACAGCCAAAGGCTTATATTTACGTTTATGAAAATATAGTAAAAAAGTTTTACCTACATTTTTTAAAATGCAGCCAAACATTTTTAGCTATATTTTGTAAAATGTAGTCAAATTTTTAATATACATTTTAATGAAATATTATACCATGTAATTATTATTATTTGTGAAATTTTAATCCATATTATTGTATATAATATTTAGATTTTTTGTTAATTTATTATACAAAAATATTATAAAAATTTGATAATTTAAAGCATTGTATATAAAAAGTAAAATATTATTAAATTATACCAACAAAAAGAATATTCTTCGTATACAAGATTTTAATTACAACCTTAACAATTCTTATAGACAAAATAATAAATACAGAGACTATTTTACAAATTATAAATGCTGAGATTATAAAAAATTACAAGGTAACTATGACGACTAGTTATGTGACACTAATTATTTGTTAGAACATTGCATCATAATTAGTTGTTTGTAGTTTGGATTCATGCATTTGATCTCTTCTCGTGTTGGATTCAACCAATAGACCATATATCAATGGCTGTATTATATTCTATAGCCCCAATTATAAGTTCAGGTGCCCTATAATATCATAAACATATATAAGAAATGTTAGGTTCTCTTGGCACCTAAAATAGATAAATAAACAAAAATCAGTTTCTCTTTATATAGGCAAAACATTAACACTTTTTAAAGTAAAAAGTAAGTAACCATAACAACATCTTTTCACTCCCAAAATCACATATCTTTAGCTGATGATTGGAGGATTGACCTCTAAAATGCATCAAAGCCTCAAGAAATCAATGGAACCAGATTTCTAAGTAAAGAAGAGTTGTTTGCTTTTTTCACAACTGATAGCTATGATTTTCACATTTACCACTCGCAACAGTAGCCTCCATATACTACAAAATTCATAATAAGACACTTGATGCAATTCACAAAGAGAAACAAAATCAATCTCATTCATATTCCTACCATAATAAAAAAATCCTACCAAATCCACACAACAGTAGCCTCCATATCCTACAAAATTCATAATAAGACACTTGATGTAATTCATAAAGAGAAACATAATCAATCTCATTCATATTCCTACCATAATAAAAAATCCTACCCAATCCAGTAATGTTGAGTTATTTAACATACGTAGTTGAACAAACCAACCTTCTAATCATAATTATTGGTCTTGTCATCTCTGATTCTCAACCTTGTCCCTCTTTGTCCCAGAGTCTCCCCCCTATGGAACTATAAAATCGTTAAAAACAAGATCATTATCAAGTTCTCAAGCAGCACATCAACAATAATTTGACAATGAACATGAGCACCAATGCCATACATATGATCTCCTTCTCCTGTCGTTACCTTGCAACTGGGCCACTTCTGTTATTTACATTTATTAGTAAGAATACAATATATTACAAACATATAACCAATATCTCAACTAGTTTAACAAAATCAAACCTCAAAACTAACGACGAACCAATTGTCTTGCACTGTGCCACTTTGTTGTGCTGTAGATTAGAAAAAAGAAATCACTCACTCAAAAATTTATTCCGGTGAACAGCTAAAGCTCAAATGTCGGATACTGATCCACCTTTAACTGTTAAAACGGTAAAAGAACACGACAAGATTAAGTTCCTCAGCCTCATTTTAGCAAACACTTCCAAAAGGATATCATTTTGGTTAATTATAAAACATGTTTATTAAAATAAAAAGATAAGAATTTTGTTAAATTTTAAAACTTTTAATAAATTTTTACTTCACTGATATAATTATTTTAATCCATTATATATTACTATAGATTTATAAAGTAAATAAACTAATTAAATTTTTGAATTTTTGAATTTCTTTTTAACCTCTCTTTTTGGGTTTACCCTTATTAAAAAGCTCAACACAAAAGGTAAATATTTTTGTCAATAATGCAATAAATGAGAAATATTAAGTAATTTTACAAAAATTAAATAAAATATTGAACAATCTGTAACCTTTAGGGATTTAGTGTTTGGGGGTAAAAGTGATTCGGTGATCACTGTGTATTACTCTCTAATTATTTACAGAAAGCACAGATGGCATTTATACCATCACCGTCTGTGTAAAAAGAAAATGACATCAGCTACATACACAAAACGCAAAAACTATTTACATCTATAGTACACTACTGTCTACAATACAATATTATAAACTATATAGTATAAATACAAATTATTCTACAGCTCCCCCTCAAGGTGGAGCTTGGTGCCAATCACACAAGCCCAACTTGGACAACAAAAAATAAAAAACAGGAGCTGACAAGGCCTTGGTGAACATATCGGTCAATTGAAGCTTGGAAGAAATATGTTGAGGAAGAACGAAGCCTTCTTTATACTTATCATGAACCAAATGACAATTAATCTCCAAATGCTTAGTCCTCTCATGAAAATAGGATTAGCAATAATATGAACAACAGCCAAATTGTCACACCATAACGAAATAGGAAATGAAATGGACACACGAAAATCAACTAGTAAATAAGAAATCCATTGCAACTCACAAACCGTAGTAGAAAGACTACGATATTCAGCCTTTGCAGAAGACCGAGAAACAGTAGATTGTTTCTTAGTCTTCCAAGAAATCAGAGTATTACTCAAGAATATACAAAAACCTATTAAAGATCGCTGACTAAAAGGACATGCAGCCTAATCTGCATAACAATAAGCTTGTAGAGAACAAGGATTGTTATAAGTAAAGATATCCAATGCTGCTTAGTGGGAGCTTGAACAAATTGACTCAACTGCTGAGTTGCATGAGTGATGTCAGGTCGGGTAAAATCAAGATAAACGAGGTGCCCAACTAACCTCCGATATCTATCTGGATTCTCCAATAAAAGAGAGCTAGCATCATCAAACCCACAGTGAGGAGATAAAGGAGTGGGTATCCCTTTCGAACAAGTTAACCCTGCATCTTTGAGAATATCTAACACATACTTTCGTTGATTCACATACAAGCCATTAGATAATCTAGCAAGTTCCAACCCAAGGAAATATTTGGCAGAGCCCATATCTTTAATAGTAAATTGTTCATGTAAAAATCATTTGACTTGATTAATACTTGCCTCCGTTGGACCCATGATCAACACATCATCATCATACGCAACAAGAGCAATATAACCATTCCCTTAGGATTTAAGGAAGAGACACGGATCATGAGCAGATTACACAAAATTCTGTTTACAAAGAGAAATAGTAAGCTCATGATTCCATTGTCGTGAGGCTTGCTCAAGGCCATATAAAGGCCTCCTCAAACGACAAACTTGATTAGGAGCAGTCTTGGTATATCCTTGAGGAGGTAACATGTACAATTTCTCATCAATATACCCATGCAAAAATGCATTATTTATATCCAATTGATGTAAAGGCCATCCTTTGACAGCAGCAATAGCTATAAAAATTCTCACAGTAACCATTTTAGCAACAGGAGAAAAACATTCATTATAATCCACTCCCTCATTTTGATTTTGGCCCTTTGCTACTAACCTAGCCTTATACCTATCAACAGTTCCATCAGGTTTGAGTTTAACTTTATAAACCCATTTAGAACCTATAGCCTTCTTTCCCTTCGACAAAATAGTCAAATCCTAAGTATGATTATTATCAAAGGCTGCCAACTCATCCTCTATAGCATTCACCTAATTCAAATTAGTTTTAACTTGTTTAAAAGAACTAGGTTGTTCAATATTAGACACATTTGCTAAAAAGGAATGATAATCAGATGCAAGATAAGAAGAGAATACAAATGGATATGTAGGAGGTGTATAAGAAGAATTAAGCACAGTTGGGACAACAACAGGAGCAATATCAGTAACAGATGCATGTGAAACAAAATCATCCAACCAGTTAGGCCATCGGGTCACACGAGTACTCCTACAAATAGGAGCTGGAATCTATGATAGATCAGTAGAGCATGGAATATTAGAGGAAGAGGGAGCTAAAAAATTCGAAGAATCCACATCAATATTTTCAGCTGATGAGGATTCTTGAGACACAACAGACAGTAAAACAGTTGGATTGGGCAAAGGACCGTTTCTAGAGCCAAGGAAATGGACTGAAAAGGAAAATTATTTTCATAGAAAACAACATCCATAGAAATGAAAATATGATGGCTTTGTAAATCATAAAGTTTGTAAGCCTTTTTCCCTGAAGAATAACCAATAAAAACATATTTGAAAGCCCTAGGTGCAAACTTGTCTTTATGAGGAAAAGTGTTAGAAGCATAACACAAAAAACCAAAAGGTCTCAGGAAATTATAATCAGGTTCCTTATGGAAAAGAATAGAATATGGAGACTTCCATTTCAGGACAGGAGTTGGAAGCCTATTTATGATGTAGGTAGCAGTTAAAATTGAATCTCCCCAAAATTGTTTTGGTAAATGTGACTGAAACATAAGTGCTCTAGCAGTTTGCAACAAATGCCTATGTTTTCTTTCAACAACTCCATTTTGTTGTGGAGTATAAGGAGAAGTTTTCTGATGTATAATACCACAGTTGGAAAATATTTCCTGACAACTATGACTCAAAAATTCTGTCCCATTATCAGTTCTAACAACCTTGATTATAGCATCAAATTGATTTCATATATGTTTAAGAAATTTTTCTAAGAAGGTTGAAGTCTGATTTTTATGTTTGAGTAGGTAAGTCCAAGTTATTCTAGAAAAATCATCCACCATGGTGAGGATATAGTGTGCTCCACTAATTGACCCTTGCTCATAAGAACCCCAAAGATCCATATGCAACAGTTCAAAACATGCAACTGTACTAATGCTGCTATTAGGAAAAAGAAGTGTAGTTTGTTTTGAAAGATGACATACATCACACGGTTGCTCAGAAAATTCATATTATTGAAAGAAATTTGCAACTGTTTCAGTACATTGAGAGAGGGATGACCCAATCTTTGGTGCCAAAAAACATCATCAACAGCACTGTGACAATGTATTGGTTTATTTTTACTATTTCCTAATCGTGTGATGTAAGACAAAATGGTATTTTGATGAAAAGAGGATTTATCAAGAACATAAAGTCCTGCAATTACCTTCCCAACTGCTAAGACCTCATTAGTCACAAGGTCCTGTAGAACACAAAAGGTGGCATAAAAGGTGAATTTGGTAGGAGATTGACAAGCTAATTTGTTTACTGAAAGCAAATTATATTTGAAAGAAGGTATAAGCAAAATGGATGACAGACTAAGATTATCACAAAGAACAATATTCCTTGTTCTATTATCCAAGAACCACATTCAATTGAACTAACTGAACTAAAAAAATGATTAACAGTGCTACCTGCAAAGTCATTGTAATGTGCAAAGTTGATGACATCTCCTCCCTTGTCTTTTATTTGCATCTGCTTCCCTTGACTTTGCATAAAACTCATAATCCCTTGTTGAATCATTGCTGCCACATCTTGTCTCCAAGCTGGTTCCTTTGTATCTTTCTCCATAGAGTAATCCAAAGGTGAATCACTCATATTTACCAACTCCTTATTCATATCTCCCCCCTTTCTATCCTTTGATTATACTAATCCGGATACCCATCAATTTTGAAACAGGTATCTCGAGTGTGTCTCCTCATTTTACAAAAATCACAATACATGTCCTCCTTATTCACCTATTTCTTGGAACTATCTCTACCAACACTTTGCCCACTACTGCCACCAGAATCACGCACTAACATTGCACTGCTCATATTATCAACAAATGAAATATTCACCTCCCTCTATTTTTCAACCCTAACAACCATCGAGTAAGCCCTATCCACATGAGGCAAAGAATCCATTACAAGAATCTGACTCCTGATAGCATCATATTCCTCATTCAAATCCATCAGATATTGTACCAATCTATCATTATCCCCAAATTCAATCAATTATTTAAGAGATCCACACGAACATTGCTTTAGGGCTCTACATGAGCATTGCGGAATGGGAGCCAAGCAATTCAACTCATCCCATAATCGTTTCAGTTTAGTAAAATACCTAGAGATAGATAAATCCCCTTGGGAAATTGAGCTGATCACCCTTTTAAGCTGATACAGTAGTGGCCCATTGCACTCTCCATATCGCCTCTCTAAGTCTTTCCATAAATCCCTAGATGAGCTCGTATACAAGAACGACTCGACGATATCCTTGGAGATGGCATTAAGTATCCATGACGTCACCATAAAGTCCACCCGACACCATCGATCATAATCTGATGAATCTTCCCTTGGCCTCTCACATTTACCAGTGAGGAAATCGAGCTTCAACTTCGCCCCCAATGTGATTCACATCGCATGACTCCACGATAGGTAATTATTCCCACTTAATGGAGTCATGACAAGCACCATTCCTGGATGATCCAAGTTCTGTAGGAACATCGGATTCTCCTCTCTAGCTACACTTCCAAAGGAGGATCTTGAACTAAGGCCGTCGACTATGACTAACTCTATAGATCTACTCGGAAAGCTCTGATACTATGAACAATCTGTAACTTCTAGGTATTTAGTGTTTGGGTTCAAAGTGATTCGGTGATCACTGTGTATTACTCTCTAATTATTTACAGAAAGCACAGATGACATTTATACCATCACCGTCTGTGTAAAAAGAAAACGACACCAGCTACATACACAAAATGCAAAAACTATTTACATCTGCAGTATACAATACAATACTCTAAACTATATAGTATAAATACAAATTATTCTACAAATATCCTTAAAAGAACAAATTAGAATCATCATCTTTTTCGTAAGCTTTAAGATATTATTATCCATATAAAAAGGAAAAAAAACTAAGCATAGGCTAAAGGCAAGCAAGAAACACCATCATACAAGTACGTCTTTATCTTCTGTCAATCTTCATCGCAACATGACTCTACTGCAGAATGTTTTGGCCATGACAGAATGTAAACAAGGGACAAGGTTTGAATCGTCAATTTAAAACATTGACACCGAACACATATTATAAATGAAAAGTTTAAGTTACAAAGAATATGACTAAGATAATACGTTCTCTTTTCTAGTGACCAATCCATATTAATTTTGCCATGAAATTAAAGACAAACTACATCATTTATAATAAAGTAAGATCAATTGAAAATAATTTTAATGTATTTTTAAGTTGAAATTAAAAATTAATATTTAGTTGAGACATTTTAAGATTGTATAAAATTTAACTAAAATTTTCATAGTTAATGGAATTGCATTTCACAATTCACTCAAAAAGTAACATTTCAAATGATGCTCAAATTATCTTTCATATGCATAGAACCGACTTTGCTATTTGATTCTCACTTCATTTTCTAATCTATTCGTATTAGTTCTAGCTCTTAGAAGTGAAAGAGCTAGGGAAAACTTAACGATTTTTAAAATTTTAAAGGACGAATTGGGTTTGGAAATATAGCAATGCGTTTCTATAAAATATCTAAGTCGTGGTTTTAGATAGATTTTACTATGAGAAAGAAGCTTAATTAAAACTATTGACACCATAATTTTGAACGATGTCTAACAATATAACAAAGTTTTCAAAAGTGAAATTGCTAAAAGAAAAGAAATTGATGCGTGTTAGATAAAATTATAAATGATTTGGATAAAAATCTTCTAACATTGAAGTTTGATACGCCAATAGAATAGACTTAGAAATTCAATGAGGTTGACATATTATTTGCCATAATTAGTGTTACAGTGTAGAAGGAAAGGAACATGAACAAATTAATGAAATAGACTAAGAATGAGAAAGAAATGGTGTACCCTTGACCATCATACTATATGGCAACCCATTCCATATGGGATTAACTATAAACCACCCAACTGAAAAAGAAAATGCTTCCTTAGGAAGGACGGAACAAAATATCCTATCCCCACCACTACGAATTATCAATTCCAAGTGATCAAACAATAAACTATAATTTAACAAAGACAAAAAAAAAAAAAAAATCGGAGCAACCGTCTGTTAATTAGTGTGTTAGAGTATGTGCGAGTGTTCAGTATTATTGTTAGAGTAGTTGTTACTGTCCGGATGATCAGAGGAACACAACGAGAAAATCTCTTCCAAGGTTCCGTTTATGCAATCCATGGAGATGCCATGAGGTTTTGCTGCTGATGGCTTTATATTTATCTGTGGGAAGTCTTCCAGCTCTAATGGTGGATACGGAACTTGATATTCCAATTGCATGTTCGATGATGATGATGAATAGCTTAGAATTGACATCTCCATGTCCTGCATCACACCCCGTAACCATCGTTATAATTACTTTAGATATAAATACATGCATATATTGGGAGAGCCATGTTTCTTGAAAACAGTGACATTTTAATTTTGCTGATATACAGTTATGGAATAAAGGAAGTGAGGAAAATCAGGAAGAAAGATGTTGGAACTTTGAAATGAAATGATGGTTTCTGAGTCAGTCAAAAGAAGTCATAGAAAACGGTGAAAAAGAAACCCAACTCGAGTCAGTCTAGTCTTAAGACAGATAGATTGAGAACACTTTTTTAGAAGAAATTTGAAACTTTGGGAAAAGATCGATGGAGACTTGTTCATGGTTTCCAACTTTTGATTCTTTACTTTAAATTAAGATTAAAGGAGAACTTAAAAGGGACTTCTTCTCTGTGGACCATTGCCAACCTAATTTTGCCCCAACGGGCTTTCTATTAAATTTGCATTCCTTCTGTGAACTAAGCCATGAATAGATAAATAGATACCGGGAGGATACTGAACGTATGGAATCGTTATTTCTATAGCAATACAAAATCTACAATGCTGTAGTTAGTTATGTAGCGGAGATGATCAAGCTTTTAACAACAAAAGAATGATTAATTTCAGAAATATAATTATATCTTAAAGTGAATACATTATGTCACATATGTTGTCATCCTATTATTAGTTTTTCATCATTGTATAACATTTCTGTGGTATGGGCATTTAATCTCTGTTCAAGTCATTACAAAATAGTGATTAATGTAGAACAGCGCATGAAAAATGAATTGACTAGGTCATGTTAGCATTAATTTGGAGAGTTTTTTATGAGAAAGCAACACCAATATTCAAGATGATGTTCCAGAGGGAACGTACCTGGTGAAGTAGATTCTGTGAGAAGTGGTCAACAGCCATGGAGTATATGTTAGGTGAAGTACTGTTCGCTTCATCGGAGGCGGAGGCAAATGCATAACTAAACCCACTTTCGTCAACTGCTTGATGAGTGACATCAGAGGATGATGTATATTCACACATCATTTTGTTACTGTTGTCATTATTATTGTTATGATAATAATCATCATTACCGCCAATTTCATCGTTAGAATCTCTTCCTTTAGAACAATCATAAACGGGACGTCCACTGCTTGTTTCTTCCCCTAACAATTGTTCTTCCGAAGAAAAACAAATTGTCGGCTCCTTCTCCTCATTTTTCTCTTCTTTATTGTTTGTTTTCAGAATTTGTACTGTTTTCTTGAAAACTCGGCACAAGGCGTAGGAGTCCTGCATTATGCAATCCTATAGTGTGAAATTTATCGTCAAGATTGTTGTATCTTCTTTTCTTTTTTTTTGAAAAAAGAACAAAAGAAATAAAAAGATATTAAGAAATATAAAAGATGTATGAGAAAAGCAAGATCGGAAAGAGGAAACTAGGAAAAGAAGCAGAAACAGAACACAAAGATGGATATGATTTTGCGCCAGAAAAAAGAAAAAAAGAAGAAGAGATAGATATGTTTCATATACAACGATTAGAGTCGTGAGGAAAACATGGCAAGTACAATTAAAGTCTTGTGAAGAATAAAGACTCTTTCATCGCCATCAAGTTGATTATATAAGCTGTTCTTTAGTAAAGAAAAAGAGCATTGTCGTAAAAAGGAAGATCCGCAAATGATAAGGGTCATAAGAAAAACATTATAATCATATGTCTGACGGACATCTATGTAGCTGCTCTTTAGAATGATATTTACATGCTGCATCCAATCAACATAAAGAGACAGGCAACAACTGATCGGATCGTGATAATGATCATAATCATAATCATGGTTCCTTTTCAATTTTTTATGTCTCACGAATCTTTCTTAAGGCCAAGTATTGCTAAGGATGTGTTAATTGATTTGATATGAAGAACTTTAACTCTGTTTATTAATTCATTTCGATATGTCCAACTTGGCACCTCAACAGTGATTCAAGGGTTTTCTCATTTCATTCTTGTTGTTAATTAATATCTGCTATCCTTACGGCACAAATGACTGTTCGTCCTTATCCTTGATTAAAGGAATTAATTCAAGTAAACCCTAAAGAGACCTGTAATCAATGTTGCTTGCATCAACCTATATCTTTTGGTGACTGTATATAACCCTTCTGCATATGGATTTATGTTTTATTTTGTCTACCTTACTTCATTATGATAACCTTGATAACTGAAAGTCACTCGAATAAATCTAGTTAAGAGAAATGAGTGTGCATATGAAATATTCCAAAAGCACTCATGCAAATTGTTGATTATGTATTTAATTACAAGATAGTTAAAAGAGTAACTCTGTGATCAGTCAATTGTACTTACCTTTAAAGTAGCTGCAGCAGCGGTGGCGGTAGAGAAAGAATCGACCAAACGATACTCATGCATAACCCAGCTGGTTCTGATGCCATGAGGAGCCCTACCTCGGTAGTAAACTAAAGTCTTCTTCATACCAACTTGAAGTTTATGGGAATGAACTGCTCTATCTTTCCCAGTGGCCTTCCAATATCCAGCTCTTGTTGCCCTGTTTGTTCTTGAACCGTTTGGATATTTCTTATCCCTTGGACTGTAGAAGTACCACTCCATGTCTTTTCCTGGTAGAAATGATTTATCTGTTCATCGCCACCACCATCAACTTCAATTGTTATTTTAAAAACAAATGATAATCTCAAGTTAATTTAATCACCTCTAGGGTAGTATAGGTACTTACCAGGTAAATCCCATGGCTCGCATTTGTAGAGATCAACCTCTGGGATAATCTCAAGCTCAATTGTGCGGCCATTGATCTTTCGATCAAGATAATATGCAACAAGCTCCTCGTCTGTCGGATGAAATCTAAATCCGGGAGGGAGACTCATTGGGGCCATTGATTCAAACACTTGATTGCGGAATGATGCTGTAATGATTGATGAACAGAAATAGAGAGAGACGGAGAAAGCACAAAAGTATAGGTCGGACAAATCTGGGAGGAGAAAGGAACAGAAGATGTTGATGGGCAAGCTTGTACGACATTGAACTATATAGGCCACTGTTGCATGACAGAGATCTTAAGATTAACCCTTCGAATTCTTAAATTCTACAATTTTGCCATTACCACCTGCCGTCCTCTCCACATTTTTTGTTTAATGCATCCTTTTGTTAGTGTCGGATTTGTATACACTAGTTATTATAGTATCGCTAAAATGTATACTTCTTTAGAAATAAGAATACAATATAAGAGAGTAGAGCAATAAAAAAATAATAATAATGAGTAAAAAAAGCAGTAAGTTCGATAACTGGAATGTAAATAAAATAGAATTGGCTTTGGTTGGCTTTTGCGGATTCTATGTGTAAGGTTTTGTATGAAAACCAACATAGGGGATAAGAAGCTTCCCTGCTTTTGTCTGCCCACAAACTAACAAAAATTAGAGTCCCTCTCAAAAGGCTGCGTGGTGTCCACAAGCCGCCCATACCCTACAACACGCAATTCTAGGCCTATAACCCATTATTTTAATCACTTGTATATTAATATAGACTTAGTAATCGATGCGTACAATTGGTGTATCATGATACGGGTATTGATGTATTCGATAATTCCATCCTTGCGCACTTGGCATTTATCAAAATTGAGTCCGTAGGTAAAGCATATCGTCCTTGTACTACATAGATTAAAGTGCATACAGAAACTGTCTATGAATTAACTATCTATTAAATGGATCGAAGATCATGTGCTACTAACGACAACTTTCTTTTGTGGTAGAATGTCATCAATGATTGGTACATAAGCAACATGATTTCCAGTTACAACCAACTCATCTGATTTCTATTTGCCACATTTTTACCCAGGTATCACCTATTGTTAATTACATGGTGTGTGTATATATATATATGCTTTAGCTTCAATGGTGAAGTACTTCGTAATAAGTTTTCTGACCTAATAATTACCGATTTTAAATCTCCAGGCTCACACGAAGGCAACTTAGTTATATGGATAGAATCCTGTCATTTTGTTTACGTGGTTATTTAAGCGAAAATTGGTTAATGAATTCTACGAGGACAGGTTCGTATTATATTGGGATTCACGAGTTAAATGAAAATTAAGTTCGGAAGCAGTATAGGAGCATTCATGAAAACCACACCAACTTCAAATCCCTGAGTCTTATTTTCTACTCCCTTCTATTCAAAGTAAAAGTTATTTTAGAGGGATTTTAATTATTCAAAATAAGTGTCGTTCACAATTTTTCATGCATGTTTATAATTTTATTTCTAAAA
>JAOSBK010000002.1:20970605-20983666 GCA_027568895.1 Erythroxylum shatona
ATGCATGTTTATAATTTTATTTCCAAAATTATCCTTTAATTTCTCTCACATTCTAATTATACAGATTACATTTTCAAAACAATTCAACATGCAATTAATAAAGGTACATTAAATATTTCACTAGCTTTCTTAATAAGTGTGCATCTTTCTAAAACGATTTTTATTTTGAATAAGAGGGAGTACTAAATTTAATTAATTTACAAGCATCCAATAGAATTTGGCATTTCATGAGTCAGCCTGCATCATGACTTAGTTGGAACACAGTTAACAAGACTCAGTTACTATATAACAATGGTTCACCAAATTTAGCCTCGTTCAACCAACGCCCATGGTCAGAAATTTGTTTTCCTTAAGGTTTTAGGTTCAAATTTTGTGAATAGAGTTTTATTCTCCTCGTAAATCTATCTCTTTTTAATTAGGTTAATTATGATCTAATTATAAGTTTTAAGACATTGTTAATTTTAAGATAAAATTAAAAGAAAATTATTCTTTTTTAGTATGAGAAAAAAAATCACTTGGGAGAATATAATCATGTCTATATGTGGAAATTTTGTATTCAGAAACTGTGGAAGAGCATTCGCCAAATGTTTACATTTGTTGAAAATAAAAGAATTTGCAAGTTGCATTTGTTGACAACAGAAAAAAAAAGACAACTGCATTTATTGAATTTGCAGTTGTACAAAGATAGCTACATTTATTGAATTTGTAACTGTCTCACGCGGTGGAGTGCCTATATAAGGTACTCCCTACTTCAAACAACATTTGCTGTAAAAACACATAGGAAAACTAGAGCAAAGCAACACTCTAATGTTAGGAAATATTTTCTTAAAGGATTGGTGAATGACAAAATAATAAAGTTAGTATTTTTAGGTCGAAAAATATCTTGTGAGTCATTATTTTGGTTTTATCTATATACCTACTATTTATAATAGTGGGAGGATTATTATGAGTTTTGTCCATGGATATAATTCAAAATTAAGTGTGAACCACGTTAAATATTTTGTGTCCATTTTGTTCATTTTTTTGTTCTTAATATATATATATACTCGTTGTGCACAATAAGTGTTATCAGAGCGCAAAATGGAGCTGAAGAAGAGCAAAATGATCAATCTAAACAATATGAACTACCATATATGGCGAACCAAGATGAAGGATCTCTTAATGATTACAATGATGCATTTGCCAGTATTATCAACAACTAAACCTGGGGAGATGTCTAACAAAGATTGAAAATTTGAGCATGAACGAGTGTGTGGTTATATTGACAGTTTGTCGATAATAATGTATATAATCATATTTGCAACGAGACTCACGCAAGAATGCTGTGGAATAAGCTGGAGCAATTGTATGCTTCAAAGACCGGCAACGACAAATTGTTTCATCTGACAAATTGATGCAAATAAAATATCAAGAGGGTACTTCTATAGCTAATCATTTAAACAATATGGAAGGGATAGTTAATTAGTTATCAAATATGGGCATAAAGTTTGACAACAAGGTGATTGTTCTAATGGTGCTAGCTTCATTACCAAAGTCTTGGGAGACTTTGAAGGTATCTTTGACAAATACTACACCAAATGATGTATTAAATATGAAGTCTGTTAAAAGTAGTATACTAAATGAAAAGATGAGACATAAAACATAGTATGCAACCTCTTCACCATATTCAGATGTTTTACTTACAGAAAATAGAAGAAGGAGTCAATCCAGAGGCCCAAAGTTTAGAGACAAGAGCAGAGAAGTGGAATGTCATTACTGCAAGAAGAAAAGCCACATCAACAAATTTTGCCGAAAGTTAAAGAAGGAAAAAGGCAAAGATGTGAAGAAAGAAGAAAGAAATGGCAATGTAACATTATTGACATATTCAACCTTGTTATTAATACAGAGATAGTCAGCCTGATATCACAAGAAACAAGTTGGATAGTTGACAGTGGAGCTATTGTTCATGTTACATCTCATAGACAATTTTTCTCATCTTACACGCCTAAGAATTATGGCATTATTAAGATAACAAATGGAAGTCTATCAAATATTGTTAGCAAAGGAGATATTTCTTTAGAGATAACAAATGATTCAAGACTGTTGTTGAAAGATGTCAGGTACATTTCTTATATGTATCTGAACTTCACTTCTATAAACAGGCTAGATGATGAAGGTTTTCGAAATACTTTTGAAAATGAAAAATTGAAGCTTACTAAGGGCTCCTTAGTAATGGCCAGATGCCAAAAGCATTCAAGACTGTATATGATGCAGGCAAAGCTCTCTAGTGAAGCTGTCAACACAGTGGAGAATGATAATACAGTTGATTTGTGGTATAAAAAACTGGGCCACATTGGTGAGAAAGGGATGACTCAGCTTATAAAAAAGAATATGTTATCTAGTCTAAACTAGATATATCAGAAGAAATGTGCAGATTGTCTAGTAGGGAAACAAAACAAGGTTTCTTTCCAAAGTTCTCCTCCATCCAGAATGAAGAATGTTCTAGATCTGATTCACTTAGATTTGTGCGGACCATTTCCAAAGTCACTTAGTAACGCATAGTATTTTGTGACTTTTATTGATGATCATGCCAGGAAGATGTGTGCCTATACTTTAAAGACTAAAGATCAAGTGCTAAATGTGTTCAAACAATTTCATGCCTCAGTTGAAAGATAAACTGGGAAGAAGTTGAAGTGCATCCGGACAAATAATGGCGGAGAGTACATTGGATCATTTGATGCTTACTGTAAAGAGTATGATATTTGACATCAAATGATACCACCAAAAAGTACTACAATTGAACGGCATAGCGGAGAGGATGAATAGGACTTTGATGGAAAGAGTCAAATATCTACTTTCACATTCAAAGTTACATAAGGCATTTTGGGGTGAAGCTTTGCCTGTAGCTGTGTATGCATTAAATCATTCACCTTGTGTTTCTCTCTAGTATGAAGTTCCAGAAAAAGGTGTAGTCAGAAAAGGATGTTTTCTATGATCATTTGCAGGTCTTTAGTTGCAAAGCCTCTGTCCATATTCCTGGAGATGAAAGAAAAAAACTTGATATTAAGACATGACAGTGTGTATTCATTGGCTATGGTCAAGATCAATTTGGTCATAGGTTTTATGATCCAGTATAGAAAAGACTTATCAAAAGTCGTGATGTTATGTTTGTTGAAGATCAAACTATTGAAGATGTCAATAAGGTGGAGAAGGAAGTTCTAAGCTCCGATGATGACTCAACAAGTTTTTGATTGAATCCTCCAATAGTGGTGCCTAGACAAGTTGGAGATAAAGTGTATAATGATCAGCTACAAGCTGATATTGCAGATACCCACAATAAAGTTGAACTAGAGGATGATAATGATGTTCACATTCAACCACCAACACCTGAAGATTCTTCAGTACCATTACGAAGATCTAGTAGACATACATAACTATCTACTAAATATCTACTTGATCAATATGTAATGCTGACTGATGGGGGAGAACCAGAAAGCTTAGATGAAGCCATGAATGATGAACACAAGAAGAAATAGAAAGAGGCCATACAAGATGAGATGAAATCCTTGCATGAGAATAAAACATTCAAGCTGGTGAAGTTGTTAGAAGGCAAAAGAGCATTAAAGAATTAATAAATGGGTGTTCAGAATCAAGCATGAAGAACACAACGACCATCTTCAATTCAAAACAAGATTAGTGGTCAATGGATTCATCCAAAAGAAGGGTATTGACGTTGACAAGATATTTTCATCGATGGTGAAAACGACATTCGTACGTGCAGTACTAGGGCTAGCCGCAAATTTTAATCTAGAGGTTGAATAAATAGATGTCAAAATTGCCTTCCTATACAAGATTTGGATGAAGAGATATACATGGAGCAGGCAGAGAGTTTCGTAAAAAAAGTGGACAAAAGATTATGTTTGTAGACTAAAGAAAAGTCTATATGGTCTAAAATAGGCACTAAGACAGTAGTATAAGAAGTTTGAGTCTGTTATAGGAGAGCAAGACTACAAGAAGATTACTTTAGATCACTGTGTATTTGTGAAGAAACTCTCTGATGATGATTTCATTATTTTATTACTTTATGTGGATGATATGTTGATTGTTGGTAAGAATGTTTCTAGAATCAAAAATCTGAAGAAACAACAGGATAAGTCTTTTTCCATGAAAGACTTGGGATTGGCAAAGCAGATTCTTGGAATGCAGATTATCAGAGAAAGAAGCGCCAAGAAACTATGGTTGTTACAAGAGAAGTACATTGATAACGTACTTTAGAGATTCAAATTGGACAAAGCTAAAGCGGTTAGTTGTCCTCTTACTAATCACTTTAAATTGATTTCTAGAGAGTGCCCTTTTACAGATAAAGAGAAGGAAAAATGTTCATAATTTTATATACTTCAGCAGTTGAAAGTTTAATGTATGCCATGATTTGTATATGACCAGATATTGCTCACATAGTTGGAGTTGTGAGACGTTTCCTTTCAAATCCTAGAAAGGAACATTGGATTGCAGTCAAGTGGATACTCGAGTATCTTCGAGGGTCATCCAAAATATGCTTATGTTTTGGAAGAGCAAAACCTGTGTTAGTTAGTTATACAAATGCAGATATGGCTAGAGATGGTGACTCGAGAAAGTCTACATCAAGTTATTTGATTATTTTTGTAAGGGGAGTTATGACATGGCAGTTACAGTTACAGAAGTGTGTTGCACTTTCTAAAACTAAAGCGAAGTTTATTACAGCAACGGAAGCCTGTAAGGAGTTGTTATGGATGAAGAAGTTCTTTAATGAACTTGGCATTAGGTAGGAACAGTATCAATTGTTTTGTGATAGTCAAAGCGCTATTCATATTGGTAAGAATGCCTCCTTTCACTCACGATCAAGATATATTAATGTGAGATATCATTGGATCAAAGATGTAATTGAGACGAAACAATTACAGTTAGAAAATATCCATACTGACGAAAATGGATAAGATATATTAACCAAAATTCTACCAAAAGGCAAGTTCGAGTATTGTCGCCCAATAGCAGGCATGATAGAGCCCTCCACATAATTGAAAAGGGGAGATTTGTTGGATATGAATTCCTCACATGGAGGGACATCACTTGCAACTTGCAAGTTTAGGCATTTGTTGAAAACAAAAGAATTTGCAAGTTGCATTTATTGACAACAGAAAAAGAAAAGACAGCTGCATTTATTGAATTTGTAACACATAAAGAAAAACAGCCGCATTTATTGAATTTGCAACTGACTTACGCGGTAAAGTACCTATATAAGGCACCCCTGCTTCAAACAACATTAGTTGTAAAAGCACAGAAAAAACCAGAGCAAAGCAACGCTTTGACGTTAAGAAATATTTTCCTAAAGGGTTGGTGAGTGGCAAAATAGTAAAGTTATTATTTTTACGTCGGAAATATCTTGTGATCTACTATTTTGGTTTTATCTGTATACTTACTATTTATATCCAAGAGTTATTCTAAATTTTATCCGTAGATTTAGCCCAAAATTAAGGTTAAACTACTTTAAATATTTTGTGTCCATTTTATTTATTTTTTATGTTCTTAATATATATATATATATATATATATATATACCCGCTGCCCACAAGGACTTGATCTTCTGTCCCATTTCTTGTATACCAACCTTTTATTTATGTGGGTCCTACATAATTGAAAGGTTGAGATTAAAGGAGACAGAATTGGTACACAAGAAATGGGAAAGAGGATCTCAAGTGCTGCCTACAGCAATCTTGATTTGATGTCATCGATGCATGTACTTTTTAGATGATGAGACTATGTGACTTGTAAATGTAGTTGAGAAAGAATACGTGAAAGGCAATCAAGAACGAAGGAAAAGAGTCTAATTAATATATCTTAGTTATGACATGAACAGAATGAAGACAAACCCTTTCGCCTATATATAGTACACTAAGTAGATTTTGGATCCATTTTTTAGTAAAACTAATTAAGATTAGTCAATGCATTACTTTACGAGAACGGTGATCGAAATTTATTCTGTTCATCAATTTGTCTATAGACATATATTATTTAGTTACTAATTTATCGTAAGTTTGTTTGTTGTAACATCTGTACCGCTACTTGTAAAGTGGCGATCAAAATGGGAGGTGTTTAACTAACTGGATGGCTATATGGTTGATCGCTTTTGGCGCACATAGTAAGTTTTCCCTGAACAATGGAAAGTATATATATGGTCACTAGAAGAGTATATGGTAGTAATATATAGTAATGAATCATTACGTTCATATGACTGGTAATTGTATGGCAAGAGATTTACAGAAAAGAAAGTAACTTATTTTTATTACATTTATCATAAATAAATTCACTTATGAGTGTTGGAATTTATACTTGCTTAATTAGTGACCAAAGCGTCTTTTAGGAGACCTCATGACCACGTACTTTTATAATTTTGAGGAAATGTGCTTTAGTTGGTCCAAATTTGTGTGCTCATGAAACCCAAGTGTTATCTTTTAGTTGAAGCAGGACATAACAGGTTATTGTTATAAATGCTTTAATATACATGACTGGAATTTGACACGTAAAGCATGAAACGAGAACTGATGATGGGGGGTCCATATGATCGTATGAGATCATTCTTCTTCTTGGGTCTTCTCTTTTCCAAGGGAGAAAGGGAGAAAGAATGCTTTTATCATTCAACAATTTGAGAAAAATACATAGGTCCCATCATTAGATGAACAAACATATCTACCTGGCACGTCGTCACATTCTGTTTGCTTTTGCTTTTCTCTTTTGTTTTCCAAACTTACTTTTCCTTTACTGTTTGGTTTCTGTTTCTTTAAATCCTTTTCTTAAAATATAATTTTGATATGAGCAAAGACACGCTATCGGCTTTAATGATTACAAACCCTAAATCTTTGACTGGTCTGTCGCTCTCTCCCTCAAAATTTACTGACAGCAGGTTCTGTCCCAGTGGCTTCCGTTATCACTGGATTGTAACATTAAGTAACGTAGCCATGCTATATATGGAATGAGTGTGTCTGCTTGCTCTATTCAATCCTTTTGCTTACTAATTTTACGACAAAAACATACGAGATTAATTGAGCAGTTGTGGTAATAACCTAATTACTTGAGAGTCGGATGGAAAAAGAAAGAGATCATGCTATGGAGTTTGCAATAAGAGTCTTTTGCCGAAAGATCCTTTTACTATCTTTCCTAGCCGTCCTTCACAACATTTAGTCACTCAGCTGTAGTTTGACAGACCAATATATTCGTATATAGCTAGCTTTAACGATGCAATATGCCGTTAATCTTGTATGTGGTTTATCCATGGAACAAAGAGATTCCCATAGCCCTTTCTTTTCCACCAGTTACGTCGTTCACAAATTGCAGGCGCTAGCTCCAGAAAGAAAAGATAAAGTAAAAAACTAGATTCGATCAGGTTCTAACTCGAAGTAGCACCCACATAAAGATTCTCATGTACACATATAAGTTAGTATCCAGTTACCTATCCACATGGATTTATGTTCCTTTGATATACTTAATTACTTTATGCTTATTGGATCCGTATAGAGAAGGAAGGAGAGGCTAAGCCATGCAACCATTCACACGGTTCTTAGGAAAATATATAAAGTAAAGGTCGTACGTCAGGGGAAATGCGGAAGTGGAAACGTTAGCTCTTAATATTATTAAACATTAAAAAGCTACGAAAAATATTAAGTAATATATGTCTAATTCTAGGTATTTTTATTGACATTTTAAAAAATAATGCTCATTACCGTCCTATATTGATAAATAAATAAGATATTAAAATAACAAAAATTTTAAATAATTAAATCATAAGATCATATACATGAATTATAACTAAGATGTTGGATCTAGAGAGGGATTGTAGATGGGCGAAATTAAAAAGTACTATAAATAAAGAAACAAAAGATTCCTAAAAGTTCTATCTAGTCACCATATATATGAGTTGCGCAAGCAAAAGAACATATGTTCAGATTCTTTCTTTTCTTTCATCTATATACATGAGGGAGATACAGCTTTCATATGGGCGTCGTGGCTTTGAATGTACTATGCAATTCATACTCTTATTGATCAATGTTCTGTTAATATAAAAGGGTGGTAGTGATTCTCAGACATGCAAATTTATGTGTAGTGTGTGTTATTTTAGTTTATCCAATGGATTACCTTTTGCCCTGTTGGAGCAACATAATGCCCTCATCCTTTTTCTGTCGTGTTCTTGACCCCAACCATATTAAATTTAAGGTTACTTTAGCACCCCCCTGCTTGACCACGTTATTGTAACCAAGATTTGAGATGGAACATTTCCTAACGAAATAATTGAGATATATATACACAATGAAGTCGATTAAAGGGAGTAGATGATGGAGCTGCCACATTCGACTTAAATTATATCTTAAATTCCATCTATAAAACAAATATAATATAAGAAAGTAAGAATCGATCTTACGAGATATTCTGGTTTATCAATCTTTAAGAAAGAAAATGTTTAAAATGGTGGTTGTAATAATATGAATTTTTTTAATAAAAATAAATTAAATTATTTAAATAATAAAACAGGAGTTATCAATAAAGTGAACCTTAGTTTACAGTTGCTTCTACCCTTAAAACTACAATTGATTATTGATATAAAATAATCATTTCATCAATCATATAGTTAATGCAATATTAAATATTTGTCTTTCCTTGGGATTAGCTAATTGAAAATGCATAATTCAATTAACTCTTATTATTTATCAACGTTAGATACAATTCAAAATTTAATTAAACAATAGCCTTAAGAAATAAAGACCATCTAAGCAAGATGATATAATATTTACAGCTGCATTCATTACAAAAAAAGAAGACAATCTGCGATGTTTGACTGAGGAAATGTCGCAGATTGTATAACCTTATGGTGACATTTTTGAAACGTTAGTAAAAGGCTAAGGTTTCTGCGACGTTGTATTAAAACGACGCGGAAAGGATGTACTAATTAAGACGTTGTACAATTAAAACGTGGCCAAATACATATTACGACTTTATTGTGAACCAAACGTTGGGGAAGAGTTGGTAAAGAAATCAGAACTCGGTCGTTTAACTAATACAACTAACATGCATTGGGTTCAAAGCTGGTTTTGAGAATTTCCCTCCCACGCTCACAGATGACTCTCTATGCTCTCTCAACGAAAGCAGACGCCTTCAAATCTTGTCTCAACGTCGCTGCCGTTGTTCCTCCACGCGTGTTGATTCCTAAGGTACACTTTCTAATGCCCACTGCTGTTATTTCTTCGTGTTTGATTTTCTAAAGCTCGAAGTTGGTGTTTAATTTGGAACTGAAGGTACCCATAGATTTCTCCGCTTGCTGCAGTCCGGAGGCCTTAAGCTTCGCTTCCTTTCATCCTCTTCCTCCTGGTCTCGCTCGGTGGCCACCATTTATTCTCGTCCTGGACGCATCGTCAGCGAGGCTGAAGAAACCGCTACTGAAGGTGATTCCGGATTTTAATTTTATGGGTTTATTTTTTTCTATCATCTTCTATAAATATTAGTGACTTTAGCGTAATCTTTCATAGTCTTTAATTTGGAACTGAAGTTAAATAAAAAGGGGAAATCTTTGTCAATTTTTAGTCTTCCTACAGTTCCCTTCTTGATTCAAGCTCCTCCTTTTGTGTCGACCCTATTGATAAAATGTAATGAAAATGGTTTTGAATGACAAAAGTTGTGAGTTTTTCATCTCATTTACAATTGGTGATACTGTTTTGTACTGCATTGTGTGAGTTTGCCATCTCTTCTGTCTCTGTTTTTCAAGTTTTAGAGTTGAATTTAGCTTAAGTTGCGACTATGTCATGTTCCATATCCCTTCTTAATTGGGCACAGTATGGAACATTGTCAATGGGTATAAACTATGGATTTGTTTGTAATTTTTGAAGATAAACATGGTTTATCTTAATTTTTGAACATTGTCAAGCTTATATGTAATGGATCTCCTATTTTGAGTTAATCATTCTCACATCTCTATTAAAGTAGCATTGGCCACATCTGTGCAATTTCATCCATTAATAATTAGTCTACATACCTTGTTATGAATAATGTCCAAGCATCCTTGATAGGAAGCATATAAACATGCAAATAATCATGATGGCCTAACTTGGGGATCCTTACTCTAAAGTTCCCTAGAGAGTTGAATATTTATGACTTAGATTAGTACAAATTCATAGTCTGATAATGTTCAATTTGGTAGCTTGATTTGAGCTATAGATAAGGTAGATTCTATGAGTGATGAGTTGCATCCTAGTTTCATATATCAATTTTTGGAGAATATTGAAGCTTATAGTAGTTGGCCTTTAGAAAATTCTTTTATTACTTACACTTATAAAATAAATAACATTTGCAAAAGCAAGTTTATAGATAAGGATATCACCTTTGCATAAGTTTTGATAGATCCAATCAACTATGTCTAACTAAAGAATTAGATGGTTGTTAGAGTTGCAGAGAAGATGCAAGTTTTTCCATATAATGATAGAGTATGTGAAGTGGAAGACAAGATGGTTGAAGCACTCATCTTCTTCTCCATTATAAAGAACACGTCTCCTAGAACCATTATAGTTCCCTTTAAGAGTAATAATATAAAGGAAACCTTTGGTAGAGATTGCTCAAACTAAATTGTTCTATGCCTTTTCACTTCTGAATTATATCTAACGTGATTGAATAATGGATTTATGAATCTCCCTGAGGCATGTTTCATCTATAAAATCTTGTCTTCTCTATGAGGATTCATGGAGTAGTTTAAAGAAAATCCCATAACCATTGCATATGTTCAACTAGAAATATTCTAAAGGCTATCTTTAAGAACTTTATTGATTGTTGCATGTTTTGGAATATTTTCCTAATATTAGAGAGCTATTTGATGTTCACTAGGGGACCTAAGTTACTCTATTTGTCATGCCAAAAGTTAGTACACTTGCCATCTTTAAGAATTAATTTGACATGCACTTGCCATCTCTAAGAATTAATTTGACATGCATCCTCACCTGCTCTTTTAATATGAAAATGTAAAGCATTGTCCAAGAAATTTTAGCTTTAGGTCTGACAATCTAATAACATTACATTGACAGATAGTATGAGTGGATCCACTTCACCCATAAGGTCTCTTTGTCTATTAGGAGTCTTTAAATCGTTTTGATGATTAGTATTTTATTAGTAATCTTGATTGGGTTAGTGCTTAAGCCCCCTTCCTTCTTAGGTAGATATATATCTTCCCACTTAACTTTAACATTGATCTCTTTGTTGTATCACCTAACCACATAAAGCTTCTTAGAATTTTCTCAAAGTTTTATTAAGTTATTAAGGGAAACTATATAAAAGAGCTAGTAAATATACAAGCTATTTATTAAGCACAAAGTTTATCAGTTGATCCTTTCCAAGAAATACGATGTTTTTGTTACGTTAGTTAGTGATCCCCTTTTGGGTTATTTTAATCAAGGGATGCAACTATCTATAAGTAGGTTTATTTTTATCGTTCCTTCACACATTGTTTCATCTTTATTTTTTTTCATGAACACATGAATAATCTAATATCAATGGCACCAAATGGAGGACTTGAATAAAGAAGAAACTTTAGCACAAAAATAGAGAAATACAACATAAAAATAAGAATACTCAAAATTTTGTTTTTTGATTAAAATTTTAAAAGCAAGAATATGATATAATGGAATGAAAATTAATAAAAGTTGGATTCATAATAATAAAGATGACCTGACCTAAGAATGACTGGTTTAATGCAAGAAGCTTGTTAACTTCTGAACTTCACTTTGTATACTTTGATATAATTGTACACCACATTATCTTTTGTTCATATTTATACTTGTTTATTATTGTATGCAGTGGCAATATCATTGTTGCTATATTTTGTTATCCGTCTATCCATTAGTAGTTTCCTTCTTCAGATTAAAATATTTGGTAATATTTGTTTCGTTGGTATAGCTCATCATCAGTTGATGTTTTTGCAGAACTAAAGACTGACCCTCTTAAGGATTGCAAAGGAAAATTTTTGAAGTTAATTGAGTGCTGTCACAGATTTCAACTCAGAAGTAGTGGATCTAGTATGAAAATTTTGCATTTTATATTATGCAATTCCAAAGATTTGCACTCTTCTCTTGTGCGGAAAAATGCCTTGTTTTGTTGTAGTGTATACTTTACTTTTTATGTGAATATTATTAACATTTTTGTACTTGATTTTGAGGAGTCCTTAGGATTGTAACCCATGACTTGAGGATACCATCTAATCTGTTTAGGATTGGCAGTGTATTAGCTACTTCACATGGTACTATTGTTGGACTATTGAGCAACTAGTTATAGGTACTCAGCATCATAAGGAATAAGTGTGAAATAATGAGATTATTGGTCACCCTTTGAACAAAAAGGTTTAAAATCCTAAGAAGTAGAGGTTTGAACATAGTAGACATGTTTGATAAGTTTAATTATATGGTGCAAATTATTTTGGATGTGGAACTATTAGACATGGTTGAGGATGCGGGGTAGATAAATTTTAAGCAAATTTGTGAGGATGTGTACAACAAAAATAACCTTTTCAAATTTTGACTAAATTTGAAAAGAATGGATGTTTGTTGTATAGGATGACTCGAATGGGATTAGATTATATGTGAGTAAACTAAACAAGACAACAATTGTAGTCTAATAAGTTATTGCCATAACCTTTTCAATAGTAGCTAGTACGTGCAATAAGTGTATACAATCATGCAAGACCACGTTATTAGTCCAAGTTGTTCATAATGTGTTTTTTGTGTAAATTGAATTCCCACTAACATAAGATAATGTTGTCATCTTTATGTTAAATTAATAGGTTGTTTTTGGACAATGGATAAGAGTTGGATGAACAGTGTTAGGGTTTCCCGTGAATACATTGATGGAGTTAAAGCATTTATGAAATTTGTGGTGGAAAAAAAGGGTAGAGATTGTGAAATTTCATGCCCTTGTAGTCGTTGCATGAATTGTTATAAGTGGTCTCAAATGAATGTTTGTGAGCATTTAATGAGATTCGGCATGGACCAATCATACACTCGTTGGGTTTTACACGGTGAAAA
>JAOSBK010000002.1:20995977-21008714 GCA_027568895.1 Erythroxylum shatona
ATTACTTATATATACTAATTAATAATTCAATTTATTAAACAAGTTCATGATAAAAATAATAATTAGTTTTGAACAATAATAATTTAAAATTTTCAATTAAAGTATAACCTAAAATTTGACAAATATAATTTATTAGTGAGATTAAACAAATTTAGTTTTTAAGGATAAAAATAGTAATTCATTTAATAATAATTATTCACTTAACTGGTTGGTTTTTTCTCATAGAGGATATAAACACATCCCAGACCGAAAATCAGGCCAGTTCGTATTTATTTCGGTCGAACCGGCCAGTCTGATATGATTTTTAAATCATTACCTTTTAGATATAAAATATAAATTAAATAACTTGAATAATTAATAAGAAAATATAAAAATTTAACTCAAATGTGCTATGTAAATAATTTAAAATGGTGTGTAAAATATGTTATAATTTCTACTTATCAAATTCCCCTAAACTCAGCTTTTAGTTATTCTCAATCAAAATAGTACTATAATGCAAAATATGTATTTGAGCATCATAAATCACATAGAAGAAATTAGATTAAGAAAAATCAATTAACAAATTAGAAAATTTATTTACTAAAATCATAATGTCTTAATATATTCGCAATTGGTTTAATCATCAACCTAACATCTTTTAAAATATCTTCAATTTTTCAATTTTAACCTCAAACATTAGAGACATTCACACCTCATCTTGATAAACGTAGTCTATAAGCGCAATGTTGGTATATTAATTCTACTACAAAGCATCTTGGTTGGACTTGAATTAAAGTTGTTTTTTGTAACACTAGCTTCTAACACAATCGACACACTATCTTTGTGCATAGTTCATCTTCAAACCTTAATTATGATTTCAAAGGAGTCATTGGTCCCTTGTCCTTAAGTGTTTCCTCAATAACCGTTTTTTGGTCTTAAAGGGGTACTTGATTATTAACAATAATATTTTCATAGGAAATTAAAATTTCAAGGTTACGTCAAGATTTCTCCAATAATCAAAAGTAAATGAAAATCACCAAAGATACTAGACATTGTTAAGTTGATTAAAAGTCTGACCTTAATATCATGTATGTAGAATTAGAATAAGACTTCTAATTGCTTATAAACTAAATACATTAAATGAGAGCTAATTATCTTAGGTGTGAACCTAAAATCAAACAAAAGAGTTTTAAAACTTGTTATGTTAAAAAAAACACCTATGCAACATGTTAAACCATTAACCATAATGTTAAAATTTGTTGTTCCATTTTAGAGGTATTGTGGTAATAGAAACTAAATGCATACATATAAAACAAAATAATGTCAAAACCAACAGCCTAAGCAAGCAATCCAATTTCCTAGACAATATTTTTTAATTTCGTAAATAAAAAGGTTATGTCTTTATATTTCCCCTACATTTAAATTTTTCATTGTCCTCAATGTAACAGCTAAATGCAAAAAAAAAAGGAATATGTAAGCAAAACACATAGATAAAATAGCAAAGATATTTGGATTTTTTTGAAAAATAAATATCTAAAAAATGAGCTAAAGGGAAAGAAATTCAAATATGATTTTTGTTGCCTTGGGTTGCCTCCCAACGAGTGCCTTTAGTTTATGTTGTTAGCTTGATGTCCTCTTTTGTTGTCAAAGTTCCTCTAGCAAAATTTATTCAAACATCATTACTTCAGCATGATCATAAAACAGCTTTAGACTATATCCATTCACCTTAAAAATTTTGTTAGTTTGTAGGCTTTTAATTTCCATTGCACTATGCTTAAAAACGTTAGTAACAACAAAGGGACCTAACCATTTATATTGAAGTTTACTAGGGAACAAAATTTCTTAGAATTAAATAAAAGAACTTTTTGTCCAATAATAAATGATTTCCTAGCCATGATCATATCATGAAAAATTTTAGTCTTTTCTTTATAGATCCTAGAATCATCAAGTGCCTCTAGTCTAAGTTTTTCAAGTTCTTGCTGGTGTAATTTCCTTCTTTTCTTGCTTTTTCATAATCTAAATTGTATTGTTTCACTACCTAATATGATTTATGTTCAATTTCTACTGGTAAGTGACAAGTTTTACCATAAATTAGTCTATAGGGGCACATACCTATTAGAGTTTTGTATGTAGTTCTGTAAACCCATCGAACATTATCCAGTCTTATGCTCCAATCCTTTATGTTTGGATTTACCATCTTCTCTAAAATACTTTTAATTTCTTTGTTTAATATTTCAGCTTGTCCATTTGTCTTGGGGTGGTATGCAGTACCGATTCAGTGGGTTACATGATATTTTCTCAAAAGAATCCTCAAAGTCCTGATACAAAAATGAGTACCATGATCACTGATAACAGCCTTACGTATACCAAATCGATTAGAGATAAAAGTTTTTAGAAACTTCATGATTGTCTCAGCATTATCCAATCTAATGGCCCTTGCTTCTGCCAATTTTGAAACATAATCTATAACAAGTAAAATATACATTACTAAATGATGAAGAGAATGGACCTATGAAATCAATTCCCCACACATAAAAAATTTCACAAACTATAATACTATGTTAAGGCATCTCCTATTTCTTGGATGAGTTCCCTATCTTTTGGCATTGCTCATATGACCTGTAAAATGAGTATGCATCTTTATCTATGGTAAGCTAATATAATCCACTCGCTAGAACCTTAAGACCTATCCTCTTCGGCCCAAAATGACTACCTCCTTTTAAGAATGACAAAAGGTAATAATGGGCTTATGTTATATTTCTGGAACACACTTGCGAAAAATTTGGTCAGAACATGCTCTCTATAAATAATGATCATCCCATAAATAGTATTTAGATTTAACCTTTATTTTATCCTTTTGAGATCTTGTTAAATATTAGGAAACAACCTAGTAACTAAATAATTGCATATATCTGCATACCAGGGCGAATCACCTTTAATCAAAGAGTAAAGTTGTTAATCAGGAAAGAATTTAGAAATCATAGGCGAATCCTCATTACGTATTATTATACTAAGGTGGTCAGTTTCTAGATTCTCTGCACCTTTTTTATATTTAATTTCTAAATCAAATTCTTACAGTAAGAGCATCCATCGTAGTAACCTAGGCTTTTATTCTTTCTCTTCTAAGAGATATTTAAGTGCAATATAGTTTGAGAAAACAATTACTTTGGTTCCTAACAAGTATGAACTGGATTTTTCTAATGCAAATATAATAGCAAATATTTGTTTTTCCATTTTAGTGTAATTACATTGAGCATAATCGAAATATTTAGATGCATAATATATCATATCAGGTTCTTTATCTTTTTTTGACCTAATACTACTCCAACTGCCTTATCACTCACACCACACATTATTTCAAATGGTAAATTCCAATCAAGTGGCCAAATTATAGGAGCACTGGATAATCTTTCTTTCAGTTCCTTGAAAGCATTTTTACAAGTATTAACAAACACAAATGAAGAGTCTTTAACTAGTAGTGCATATAAAGTAGATGCAATTTCTAAAAAATTCTTGACAAAATGATGATAAAAACTAGTATGGCTTAAAATGATCTAAGTTTCCTCACACACGTAGGATATGGAAGAGAACATATGGTCTCTGTCTTTGCCTTGTCAAATTACCTTTTGAACTTACTACATGCCCTAATACCACACCTTATTCTACCATAAAATTACACTTTTCATAATTCAAAACAAGATTAGTATCAATACATCTTTGGAAAACAATAGAAAGATTAAGGAGACATAAATCAAAAGAATCACTAAACACAATGAAGTCATCTATAAAAATTTCCATTTTATGCTCAATTAAATCAAAACAATGTTCATCATGCATCTTTAAGAAGTACCTAGAGCATCGCAAAGTCCAAATATACCTAATGGGCATGTAAATATGGTTTTGTTTTAATCTTTAGATGATATAGCAACTTGTGTAAACCTGAATAGCCATCTAAAAAGCAAAAGTAAAATTGTCCAACTAGTTTTTCCAACATTTGATAAGTAAAGGGTAAAGGGCAATGATCTTTTCTAGTTGCTTGGTTGATTTTTTAGTAATCAATACGCACTCTTTACCCATTTGATATCCTATTACGAACAAGTTCACCTTGGCTATTTTCTACTACAATTAGGCTTGTTATCTTGGGTACTACTTGTATGGGGCTTACCTATTTAGAATATAAAATAAGGTATATTATGCATGTATCTAACCACATTAATATTTCCTTCTTTACTATTTCCATCACAGGGGGTTCATCCTACTTTGGGCTTTTCTAATGGGTTTAGCATTTTCTTATAGAAGGATCCTATGCTTACATAAAGTTGGGCTAATCCCTTTTATATCAACTATGGTTTATCCCCGATAACAACGCTAAAATTTGATATGTATTGTTAGGTATATACAAATTAAATCCTTATTTTACTTTCAAATTTATTAATCAATTTAGTATAGAGCAAATAAGAGTCACGATCCCACAAGAAAAGTTAATTTAGTAATTTAGTTTATTAATTACAATACTTTTAATTCAAAATGTTCCAACAAATCAATCTATTTTTTAAAGAGACATTACATCCTAATTTAGCATTTACATATCTAATTCTATCAAAACACATATCTTTACATAATTCAACTAATAAACAACCATTCTATAAACTACTAAACCATTAAAAGAAAATTTTCATATTTACTACAATGTATATTAATCAACATATTCATACGTAATATCAATACATAGTTATTTTGAGCATATTAAATGAAGCTATGCTATTTTACGAATTGAAAAGAAGTTAAACATAAACAATAGAAGCACATATAAAGATTTCATCCAATTATATTCACATACAAGATTAACCTCATTAATTAGCAAAAATTCAAAAACCAAAAAATTTAAAATAAAGAAACCTATAGATTTAACTAAGCTAATAATTATATAAAAAGAGGGGCAGTTGTGGTTTTTAAAACAATCAAATTAAATCTGGAGATCAAAGAAATAAAACATAAATCTAATATAATATTTACAAATGAACAAGCAAGTTTTAAATTTTAGTTAGTCATGCAATTTTAATATATTTGAAAAAATGACATTTAGCAAATTAAATGTAGAAAACCTTCCAGCTTGTTCCTACCTTTCCCGTTTCACACTTTAGAATTGAACCAACTCAACTCAAGTATCAAAAATACATTAAGCATAAAGGAACACAATCAATTACCGAAATTTATCTAACGAATGTTGAAATTCTAACATTTGTATAAATGTTAAATTCAATCGATAATCAACTAAATTAAATAGAAACTAATATCTTAAATAGTCAAAACAAGTCTAAATTAGAATTCAACAATTAAGCGTAAGAAACTAGAAACGAAGAGAATAAGGTTTTGGAATATTCATTCAAATTTTCTCCATTCTCTAACCTCACACTAGCACTAAAGATCTGAAATTTCTTCCTCCACCACTCACCAAGCAGCTCGAAATAGGTAGGATTTGGCTTTTTCTTTCACTCCTGAGCTCCTAGCTACAACTCTTAGCTTTGACTCACTTTAAAAGGGTGTTAATCCACTCACAATACACCCTTTTCACGTGGATGCTTGCTCTACTTCTCCCCAACTAGTCTATCACTTTTACAAGCTCACGAAATGTCTCCAATCATCGCATGTTGCTGGATCTATGATTGGTTTCTGCTTATCCTGGAGATTTTCTCTTATCTTCTCTATTTCAAACACACTTGGATCTGAAGACGTCGGGTTTTTGTTGGGTTATTGAGATAGAAATGTCAGGTGGGCTTTTTGCCTCTATTGCGTTTTAGTTTTTGTCTAGTTATGCATTTTATTTATTGTCCTCTATGATTTCTTCTTCTTTTGTTGTGCGACTTAGTGGTCTTCCTCTGTTGTGCATCCTGCTTTTCTCTGCTACTTCCATGCTATGTTTTCCTCTGGTGCTGGCGAGTTGCATTTTTGTTTCTGTTACTTGACTGTTTCTGCTGTACTGCATCATTTTATTGGACTGTGCTACTACATTTTGACTGGTAGAATTTTTGGGAGCAGATTTGTTACTCCAAAATTGCTGTGCCCTTATGGACCTTTAACATCCTAACCATCCAACTTATTGTAATGGATGATTGCGATTTATTCAGCCACAGAAGGCACAACACTTTGGGAACAACAACTATTTTTCATTTGACCTCTCGAAGAGAATGTTTCCATCAGTATAAATCTATCCCTAGGGATCTTTGTATAGCTGTAATGATCAAGCTTTGAAGATCGTTGGTATAGGCACCGTCAAGTTAAAAATGTATGATGGGATAACTCAAACTATTGAAAAAATGTGACATGTGGAGAGCCTGAAGAAGAATTTGTTGTCTATAAGACAACTGGATGATCTCAATTTCAGATTTGAAATTCTAAACAAGATCATGAAAGTGATTAAAGGAGCACTGGTATTTATGAAAACATAGAAGATTGTTGCAAATCTGTACATGCTGAAGGTAGTAACTTTGAAATAAGGAGAGGCATCTGTTGCGATGACTAGTCCAAATGACTAATCTGCAACAACATGGCATAAAAAGCTTGGACATATATCAAAATAAGGAATGAAGATACTTGTAGAGAAAAATCTACTTCCAGGTCTCATAAAGGTATCACTACCCTTCTGTGAGCATTACATTGTGAGTAAGCAACATCGATTAAAGTTCAACACATCAAAGCTCATAAGTAAAGAAATTCTAGAATTGATTCATTCTGATGGATGGCAAGCACTAGTTACGTCCCTAGGAGGAGTAAATTTCTTTGTATCATTCATTGATGATTATTCGAGGAGATGCTGGATGTTTCCTATCAAGAGGAAGGTAGATGTATTTCTAACTTTCAAATTTTATAAAGCATGGATGGAACTCGAATCTGGAAAGAAGATCAAGTGTTTGCGCTTAGATAATGGAGGTGAACATACCGGTAAAGAATTTGATGAATTCTGTAAGCAAGAAGGCATCAAAAGGAAGTTCATGACAACATACGCTCCTCAACAAAATGGAGTAGTAGAGCGGATGAATAGAACTCTGTTAGAAAGAACAAGAGTGATATTGAGAACTACAAGCTTAGATTAAAAAATTATGGGCAAAAGCAGTCAATACTGCCTGTAATGTGGTAAATCGAGCTCCATCAACTGTAATTGAGTTGAAGACATCGATGAAGATGTGGACTGATAAACTAGTGGATTATTCCAAACTCCATATATTTAGAAGTCTTGCCTATGTGATGTTCAATGCCCAAGAAACTACAAAGTTGGATCCAAAATATAGAAGATGCATTTTCTTAGGGTATGTTGAAGGAGTAACGGGGTATCATTTGTGGGATCCCACTGCCTACAAAATTGTTATCAGTAGGGATGTTATCTTTATGGAAGATAAGGATTAAGAGCAAGTAGAAAATGTTGGCACTTTACAAGAGAATCCAAAAACTACAACAATACAATTGTATAAGGAAGTTAATCAAAATGATTTTTTTAAAGCTACACCAGAGCACGAGGAGCAAGAACCAGTTGAATATGATGTTCCAGATACTCAGAGACTAACTCGCATAAGAAAAGCACCAAGCTGGCACTCAGATTATATTATGGAGAGTAATATTGCATACTGTCTTTTAACTGTGGACAAAGAGCCATCAACTCTTTAAGAAACAATGAATAGTTCATATGTATCTTAGTAGATGGCAGCAATATAGGAAGAGATTGAAGCCCTACATAAGAATAAGACATGGGAGCTAGTATCACTACCACAAGGAAGAAAGTTTATTGACAATAAATGGGTTTATAAGATCAAACGAAGTGGTGATGATCAAGTAGAGCGATATCAGGCTAGATTGGTGGTAAAAGGATATGCATAGAAAGAAGGTTATGAAATATTTTCTCCTGTGGTTCGACTCACTATAGTTCGAGTAGTTTTGGCAATGTGTGCTATATTTGACTTGCATCTTGAGCAGTTAGATGTGAAAAAATACATTTATTCATGGAGATCTTAAAGAAGAAATTTAAATGCTCCAACTAAAAGGTTTTGAAGAAAAAGGGAAAGAGAACTTGGTCTCCAGGTTTAACAAATCTCTATATGGTTTAAAACAGGTGTCGAGGTGGTATAAGAGATTTGATTCGTTCATCATGAGCCTTGGATACAGTAGATTGAATGCAGACCCTTTTGCATATTTTAAGAGGTATGAGAAATATGATTTTATATTGTTGCTGTTGTATGTAGATGATATGTTGGTAGCAGGGCCTAATAATGATCATATTAAAGAATTGAAGGCACAGTTGGTTAGGGAACTTTAAATGAAGGACTTGGGATCAACAAATAAGATTCTAGGGATGCAAACTCACCTAGATAGAAATAATAAGAAGATTTGGCTTTCTTAGAAGAATTTGTAGAAGTTACGTAAATATAATGCCCTAGAAAGCAAGTGTATTGACATATAACTTAATATTCTTCCAGTTACTTTTTGTAATGAAAATATATATTATCAATAAAACAGAAGAGTTTGGTTTTAATTGTATGAGCATAATATAACTAGTAATAAGGTACTAAGATTCTTTTGTAAGTAATATACATATACATAGAGATTTATGGGAAACATGTATATTATTATAATCTAAAATAATTAATTCACAGTTGAATAATCAAGTTAGTTGCTTGATTATGGTTTAAACTGTAGTGTTGCGATTTATCCTCATATAAGTAAAGGAGTTTATTTCAAGAAAATGATGAGTTTCATATCATAATAGTAGTTGACTATCGATAATAATACTATTAAATGAATTTGGAACCATGTATGTTTTAAAGAATAAAGTAGGCCGTTACTTTAATCTTAAAACATACACCTTAGCATTCTTTTATTAAGAACCACAATCTTAATGAGTGGTGAACTCATACATGTTTCATTATAATTCTTGATATAATCGGAATGGATTTTTACAGAGTATCAATCCAATGTCTATATGTTGGAATTATTAATTGAAAGATGTATCAGGGAACATTCACTCAAATAAAGAGTTTATAGTGATATCATCACTTTTAGATGTTTTACGGAGATTGGTGATTAAACTGGCGCCAATAGTTTGATGGACTAGCTATCCATCAAGTCTTAATATGAAGATGGGATCTTGTGTGTTAATCACCATATAGAGTAAAATGGGAGACCTAGAAGGAAAAACTAACATAAGGGAAAAATAGTAATTTTATTCTTTATTGTGTGCTTGGCTATAATATGGTTCATAATAAAGTTTGAAATTGGACATCTTATTTGAAACAAGTGTTCTCATAATATTTAGTAATTCAAGAGTTCAACTAATTGCCTTTAGTGGAATGACATTTAGTTAATAAGCTGGAATTAATTCTAATCAAATTAAATTAATATCGAGCTTATTGGAGCTTGAATTATATAAGTTCAATTACATTCCCTACTTGGCTTCTAGGAAGGTTATCAAGCAAAGTAAGAAATATAAATAGAGATTTTAAAGCCTACGACTGAATGTTGGTCTTACACTAATTAATTGTTAATTAGAAGCCAAATGAACAGTTAATATTGGGATGGACATTGGATTGATTTGATTAACTATATTAATTAAATTAAAACAAAGTTATTAAAGATAAAAGGAGGGTAAATTTTGGTTTTATAGCTAAATGTGCAACTGCACATTTAGAATTGAATTACTAAATTAAAGATGATTATTATCATGCTTCATCATCGTTAAATGGAGTAATGATCTTTTCATTAAATGATTTAATGGCTGTGTTTTAATGATAGCATGTAACCTTTTAGTATTCATTTGATTAAAGAAAGGAAGAGGTGCATTTTATGTACTTTCTCTCCCTTCTTTCATCTCATAACCAAAAATAAGAGGGTCTCATTTAGGTTATTGGTCTTTTCATATAGCCATCTTAAAAAAATGAGAAGAGTCTCATTTATTGGCTTCTTTATGACTGAATAAAAAATGAAGTGATGCATTAGATGCACATCACTTCTTTCTTAGATTTTTAACCAAAATTGAAAAAGGAGAGAAGAAGTGTTCTTGCATTTTTTTAACTCACTCTCTCCTACCTTGCATGAGTTAGCCGAAACTTGAATGAGAAGAATGTCATTTTTTGCTTCTTTCTTCTAAGAAAAATCTCCTCAAATTTTTTTTTCCTTTTCCACCAAAGGATCTTGTTAACCAAGTTGTCCAAGAAGAACAAGTGGTAGATCAGATTGGTCAAGGATACAATAATAAGGAGAGGATACATTAAGAAAAGAAAGGATATAAAAAAGTTAAAGCTATAGCAAGGATTCAGAGAGGATACAAAAGCGAGGAGTCAAAGCTGTAGCAAGGACTCGGTATATTTCTACCATTTTATTCTTATGTAAATTATTTTCCTTATACTGTATCATGTATGGCTGAAACATGTCGATTTGGTTATATTATTTCCACTATGTTTTGATTTCGAAAAAGTTTTGAAATCTACCGTTTTAGCCAAATCTTGCATGCTTTTGTTTTTTATCCAATAGTAGCTAGCACAAGCAAGAAAGAGTCGATTCCATGAAGAAAGTAAGTACTAGTAATTATCCTTTTTTATTATCCAACTTATAATTCAGATTTTTTATTTTAATTAAAAATTAAGGTAAACAAATAAACTAAAATTAGAAACAATAATGAAGAAGGACAAAGGAAGCTCTTTAGAAGAATCAATATCAAATAGTAGGGTCTAGTTGATGAATCCTCCTAAGAATCATTAAATATTAACCCTTTTTTATGCAATTATATTATTGATTAGTAGACCATAGAAATTCTTATTTTATGTTAATATCTTTCTTAAGAATATTAACAATTAATCCAACAGTTATTTAACTGAACTCTTCCTTATTAAAGCCCTTAGGATTGCGTTATCGATTCGTAAATTTCACTATTAGGATTAACCATGATCCAAAGGATTTATGTCGACCTATTTTTACATTTACATGTAACTCCTTCCAATTATGCTAGATCTATTCATATAAGAGGATTTTTCAATCTTAATCATATGAAATCAATGATTTACTAATATTCCAAATATATGAGAATAAGAATAAAATGTATAATTGAATCGCAATAAATCAATCAGTATAATTGTAATGTATAAAAGTTAAAACATATTGTTTTCCCAACTTAGGGTTCGTCACACCTAGACACTAAATAGGTTTGGTTACTCATAAAACATGAAATCAATTGCAAATATGCAGAAAACTAATCGAAAATAAGGAAATCATAATTTTAAATCCCTCTCTCTTTCATTGAATCTTCTTATAAGTTTGGATTACATGTAGCTTTCTATCAGATCTTTTGATGTTAACTTCATGTTTTCTTTGTTCCTTAATCAAAATCGTCACCTCTGAATATTTCTTATGACTTAAAAACTCTTAAAAATTCAACTTTCTTTGTTTTTCCTTTGCTCACATCCCTTTATAGTAAAATTTAGAACTTTTGGGATATACATGATCATTTATAGAGGCGTGTAGAAGACTGTGTATATTTGAAACACTTAAATTCACAATTTTACACAAGCACGTAGAATTACATGGGCAACATACCCAGCTATGTATATCAAGTTACACAAGCATATAACTCCACATGACTAGAACTCAAAATCTTCAATCTTCACATATTTACAAAAACTTATATAGTCATTACATACAATCATATAGGTCTTTAGTTGTTTCAAATCTTCATTTTATGGCTCGATTTCATCCAAATTCTTCTCCTTTATGTCCATGAACGCAATTATAACCTATAAATGTAATGGGAGAGAATTAATAACCAAAAAAATAAAACAAAATCATAAGATATCAAACAAAATACGTAAAATATGGGAGTATAATCATAGTCAAATTAGCATCTATCAAACATCCGTACATTTAAGCTTTTGATTGTCCTCAAGAAATGATCTAACTTACTAATTTTATAAACTTCTATCCCTCATTAATTTCAACCTATTCATCTGTAATCTACATCATTGTATGATATTAACCAAATCGACATATAATTAGAATCAAACTTTCCTAAACTAACTTCATACGTCAATATCACTAGTAATCAAATCACTAATATTTTTAAAATCAAAAGCACAATTCTATACACCCTCAATAAGATTTTAGAAGTTGTATGGATCCACTGTCACATTATTGGCGTGTTCAATGCCACTCTTTCACCTTAAAGCCTTCAGAATCATTCTACCAATAGCTGCGGTAGGGCAAAACACAGCGTTTTAGAGTGACGAAGAGTGATCCCTCTCTTTAGGGACCTTTCATGCACTGATTTTAGGGTAGGATCTCTAGCCTCTCTGCTATTTCTACCTTATTATCCTCAGGGAGCCTCCAAAGGAAGCTCCAATTCATTTAGTTTAGAGTGGGCAACCATTTTTTAGTTAGTTGAATACTAATTCCGGTTGGCAACCTCTATCCAGCCCTAGATTCTGCTTTAAGCATTTTTGGATTTGAAACCATAGCCTCTAGCCTTGCTTCACCAACTACAGCTTACACTTAAGTGTTTAGGGTGAAAAGTATCAAACTCTCAAATCAATGCATAGTGGAACTCTTAACCATAAGCTTGCAATTTTATCATATCTCCACCATTTATAGGTAAATTAGAAACATAAATCGAAAGGTCTTTATAAGGGTTTAATGGGGCTTAGATATGGTATGATTGAGATAATAAAAATGTGATAACTTTGATGGAAATTTATAAAGGAACCATTACAAGAAACATGTTACTT
>JAOSBK010000002.1:21020503-21038544 GCA_027568895.1 Erythroxylum shatona
CGAGCACTTCGTGTCGATTTCGTTTTTGTATACTTCGATACTTCCGCTTTCGCTTTTGATGCTTTCGCTTTTCATTTATCGCCTCCGTCCTTCATTTTCTGGTTGGGATCCGGTTTTCGGATCGGGTCCCAACATTAGACATATGTAAATAGATTATTTAAAGAAGAGAAAAGGGAATTCTTTTACTAGCACTTAGAGTGAGAATGAATCTCAAAGTGAATATGGTAGTGAAGAAGAAATTGTAAATGGTGCTGCGTTAGTTTCTTTATATAAAAAAATCCAGTTACATGCCTAATAGTAACTAAGAAGGAAGTAACTAAAGACGAAAAAGGGCAAATAATTTTTTTTTGAGAAAAATGGAGATAGATCAAGACAAGGTTCCATATTAGATTATGACAGTGATAAAAGTGATTTAGATGATAAAAGGAAGCATATTTACGAGGCTTACGAAATGATGTATGAAAAATGGGTGAAAACATGTAGAAAGAATGAAAGGTTGAAGGAAGAAAACTTCTCTATGAAGAACATTATCCAAGAACTAGAGAAGAAATTGATGGTAGCTTTAGACAAGCTCGGTGAAACCAGAATGAAGTTATCAAGTACCAAAAAGGGTTTGAAAATGCTGAATGGAGGCATATAAAAGTTAGAAAAGTTGATCAAAATTGGTAAGGTTAAAGGGGATCTTCAAGGAATTAGTTACAAAGGTGAGTGCTCCAAGGTGAATGGTGAGAAAATTGGCATAACCAGATCTGTGCAAGAAGAAATATCGAGGAAGAATCAAATATTTGTTCCCATATGTCATTTTTGTAGAGCTATCGGGCAAATAAAGCCAAAATACTACAAGTTATTGCAGAAGTTGTTTCAAAGAAACCAAAACCGAAGGACCCTATATCCCTCACATAAATTTTAGAATCAACCTTTAGTATGGAAATCCACATGGTTAAAAAGGGTCAATTGAGAGCTGTTGTAGTTCTTAAATTAATGAAGGCAACTTTGCATAATGGCTGGTATTTTGATAGTGGATGTTCACATCACTTGATAGGGGGAAAGAATTACCTAATGGATTATTAGAGTTGTATAGATGGGCATGTGACTTTCAGAGATAGAAAGAAGGCTTTGGTAATTGGTAAAGGAACATTATGCATGAATGGATTTCCTCCCCTTAAGAATGTTCTCCATGTCAATGGACTAAAAGATAATTTTGTAAGTATAAGCTAACTCTATGATGATGGTTTGTTAGTTAAATTTACAAGTGATGAATGCAGGGTGTTAACTAAACAAGGAGAAGGCATTACGAGTGGAAAGCAATCAGTCGACAACTACTATATGTTATAGGTCACAACCACCTATAATTCAACCTCACATGACAATAATATAGATTTATGGAATCAAAAGCTTAAGCACGTAAACTATGAACTTTATAGCAAGTTGAAGAAATTGGAATCTGTGAAGGGGCTACCTACAATGAACAAAGAAGATATGTCAATCTACGATGCATGTCAAATAGACAAGAAAATGAAAGTGCCACACTAAAAGGTTAGACATGTTACCTCATAACAAGCTAGGGTTTCAATTTCCTTAGCCTTCAAGAGAGATTTTGAGGTTGTTCAAGAAGGGTGAAAGGTAGAGGAAGAGAAGAGCTTCCATTTGAGCTAAAGATCTCTTCATTTGGTGAAGAACCAAGGGGATCAAAGAGGCCTATTTTAGTTAGATCATCTCACGGAGTACATATTAAAGATACAACAGGAAATAACCTTTGGTACCTCAGGTTGTTTACAAAGAGAAGAGGCATTTTAAGAAGTCTCTAAGTAAGGAAATCAAGGTGGGTACATGATTATAATAGAGTAAACAAGCCACTAATATTTTCTCCGAATTAAAGAAGTTTAAATGTTTTTAATGGCATCATAAGTGTTGCATTTATTGTTTCTGAATGATTTGAGAAATTGTAATATGTTGTTATATGAATTGTGTGATGATTTATGAAAAAGAATTTGAAAGTGATTTTTGAAAAGATAACATGTTTATGAAATCATGTTTTTGAAATATCTCATGTTTGTGAAAAATCAAGTTTCGAAAAAGTGCCAATTTGGGCAATATGTTTTCAAGTCATGAATTACATGTTATGTGGGTTTGGTGTAGTCCATTCAAGAATGTCACTTGCATATTGACCAAGTAAAGGCTTCTCCCGCCTACCCGCCAATGGCACGGAGCTCCTTTATGGACTCCTTCAAGTTTATGTCTACGCAAAACTACTATGTGGGATTGCGATAGTACGTCAAGCTTACTACTACACAGGACCATTACGTGGAAATGTGTAATTCGTCATGTTTATGGATCTACCCAAACTATTCAGATGTGCTTATGTGCTTATATTATGTTGACAAGTTTGATGTATTCATGTTTTGTAGTTTGAGATTTTGAATACATGATGGGAATTTTTAGAAACAAGTGCTTCATGAACTTAATGACAATTTTCTATGACAAACGAACATTTTCAATAGTTTTGCTTATTTTCCATTATAAATTGTTACCCACGAGCTTTCAAGCTCACCCCTCTTTTTTTTAACCCCATCTTTAGGTGATAGCTAAGAACTTAAGTGATCAAAATCCTAAAGGAAATTCTCCAAATTTACTCAATTTGTATTTAAGTTGATTTTGGGAAAGCACAACGTTGTAGTTGCATACCAAGTTTATTTTGTTTAAGAATTGTTGTAATATGAGACTTTAGACTTTGAGATGACGTTGTAATATGGCTTAGAATGCCATTAAAGATTTGTAAAACATTATTCTTTTGCTGTTAATGAAATATGAATGATGTATGGATGATGTGGGTTAGAATTAGATATAAGTGAAGAAGTTATCAACCTGAGTTGATGATTGTGGAACATGAATTGTTGATACATTTATATATATATATGGATATATATATACCTAAGTGAGATTTATGGAAAGGAAAGACAGGAATAATGATTGATCAGATGTAGTTAGATGTGATGAGACAAATGAGTTAAGATTTGAGAGTTTCATGAAGTCAAATGGGTAGCTGAATGGTTGTGTTCAGGACATTCCAAGGTTTCACAGTGCAAAATTACAAGTCTTCCATAAAGGGTAAAATTTGTGTTATGACTTTAGGGGAAAATCTGGATTGATCCAGGCTAAATTAGACCAAGTTGTCTCTAGAAAGTTGTAGGTCTTTCTTCTAGCTTTCCAAAGGTATATAGTATGGAATATTTGGACCTCTGGATCAAAAGTTATGGTCCTTAGAAAGGGAAATGCTTAGGAGTGTAAAGAGGTATCGGCTTTGTTGACGTCACATCATCTGTGATGACGTAATTTCATCTGTAGGGATGCATCGTCTGTAAAGATATATCGTCTATAAAGACGTATCGTCTGTGATGATGTCACATCATCTGTGATGACATCATTTTGTTTGTAAGGATGTATCATCTATAATGATGTTGTATCGTCTGTGATGACGTTGTATTTTCTGTGATGACGTCATATCATCTTAAGAGTTGCATCGTCTTAAGTTGACTTTGTTTCTTCATTTTTTTTTGCTTCTCTGCCCTTTTCGCTTCGTCTGCTTTTTGCTTCGTCTGCTCTTTTGTTTTGTCTGCTTTGTGTTTCATCTGCCCTTTTTGCTTCATCTGTTTCTTGCTTCATCTGCACTTTTGTTTCATCTGCTTTGTACTTCATCTGCCCTTTTCGATTCGTCTACTTCTTGCTTCGTCTGTCTTTTGTTTTGCCTGCTTTCTGCTTATCTGACCGAGACGTCTTCTTCTGTACACTATTCATCCGATACCATTGTCTGGTCCATTCTTTACCCTTCAAATGATAGAATCTATCAGTGTTTATGTGTTCACAAGAATTGGGTTTCGGAAGCAGTGCCCAATAGTTGTGGTATCAGAGCAGGAAGAGGAATCAATGATGGTTAAAGATTTCATTGAAATAAGCTCACGTTTTTATGATCTTTGAGTTGGACTTTGGAATTGAGGTCCAACATTTATGGTTTACATAAACAAAAGCAAATTGACGCCAAATTTAAAATGTAAGACATTAGACTCATGTTATTGAAAGCTTTAAAACAAAACTAGCATTGAAGTTGTCTAATAAAAGCTTAGACTCATATTTTAATTGGTTAGAATTTTGTTATTTCAAGTTGTTGTATTCTTTCAAAACCCTAGTTTTAGTTTTTTTTCACATTTTTGGTCATTTATACCTATATAAAGCTATCTCATGCATGTAATTGATAGCTTATCATTATGATAATTGAATACAAAATACCTTTTAAAGAGATTTTCTTCATCTTTGCTTTTAGAGAAACTCTTATGAGGTGCCATCTTAAGTTACACAAAAGTTATGACAGCTAGATGTTATACCTATTACAAATTAGAATTTTAATACGTCTTTGACAAAGATAAGGTATGATCGACTCTCGTTTGACCTAAAGATTAATCCCTTGGAAATTGAATCAAAAATTTAATTCCAAGGATTGCAATATAGGATGCAACCTCGGGTCATCTCACTTAATCGGAACCTAGTGTAAAAGGTCTAAGCTAGGCTAATTGCCGAAAATGCAAACTAAGTTGATAAAAGGGGGGCTTGGATCATTAGTAAAAATTAAGAAAATTGAACTAGATGAAAGAGAAAATGTATAAAAAGATATTTTTGGATTTTTGGGAAGTGAAAAATGAAAAACTCAAACAATAATCAAATATGATATAATCCTTTTGAAAGCGAGCTTTGGCTATCATGGTTCAAAATAAATCTTTCGGGAGAGAAATTCACTAAGTCTTCGAATGATAAACTTTAAAGAACTCTTTAAGTCCAAGGTTTTAATCAATGAACTCCATTTCTTAAAACCTTGTTAAATGCACCTTAGTGTGTATTAATGGATGAGCTAATGCAAGTGGTCAATATAGATCAAGCTTAATCTCAATATCAAACACAACTAGGCAGATAAAAGACAGTTAACACAATCACCACAAAGACATATATGAAACTTCATATATTAAGCATCAAAGTTCTTCATAAGCAAATCATTAACACAAGCATTGTTCAACACTTGATTAAACTTTAATTAAGATAATCTAACTACATGGCTATAAAACCTAACTCAGAATTTTACAACTATGCAGTTAAACTTCACAATATAAACCAACTCCTTTTTGAATCCCATCGAACTCAAGCCATCACTACATCTTCAAGAGGAAATGGTGATTTATCCATGCATGACTTCGGGAATCCTCACAATTGTAAAAGCTCTGATGTCACCATTGGCAACAGAAGCGACAGATGATGAAGTTGGCAGTAGAAAGGTGGACAAAGTTGATAGATGACAGTCGAGGGTGAGTGGAATGAATCGTGTGGGTGTCGGACGAGGTGTGTGTGTGTCTCTCTCTGCTGCTGAAACCCTCTCTTATAACCTAATTTGGCATGATTTTAAATTTTGGGTCGTGGGTCAGATCGGAATAGTGAGAGTATTTTCCAATTTTAGTCCGGGTTTTCGACAGTTCGCCGCGGCGATATTGCTACATCCATCACCGAGGTGAAATAATTAATTTATGCTGCGACGATATTTTCCTTCATGTTGCGCTGCAGTGGACATCCTAAACATCATGTCCTCATGTTGACTCCATTTTAGCCCATTGACTCCTTTTCCTTGAGGCTCCTACAATCAAAAATAGCAATTTGCAGTATCAATTGTCCTTAGAAAAATTTATAATGCAATTAATGTCAATTTGTAACAATTTTTACTATCAAATTGCATTAAATAAAAGTGCACACTCAAGGATCAATTTAAGCACAAAATCAAGAATTAGGAGTCAAAAAGTGTAGTAAAGGCTATGAAAGTGTTGCCAATTTAGATAATAAACTTGGGTTCAATCACTTTCTTAACCAAAACTTAATTTATTTGTAATTTTTCATCTAGTCTCATTGTTGGTTATAATATGTGCCAATGTTTATTGAGGTGATCCTTGCTCTACATACTCCTACTAAGGTAGTGTTATGACTCTCTATGTATTAGTTTTGCATCTCTTGTCGAACTCTCTTTAACAAAATTCTTTATTTACATTCCAAAAAATCTACAACTTCTTTGATGAACTCTCTTGTTATGTATTAAAGGAAGAAACAAACTCCTTTTGTGTTTAATGAAGCATATAAATTTTATCAAATATAACATTCATATAGCTTATAATTCTTTAGGACTTTGGATTAAAACATCATAACCTATATCCCTTTACACTTGGCTTATCCCTAGGAAGTCTAACATGTTTTTATTTTGTCTAAATTACCATGTTTTATATGCACATATGTAAGACAATCAAATACTTATAAGTCATAATGTTAGTAAGTTTATTAGATCAAATTTATAAGGAGTCTTAAAATCAAAAGATATGTTAAGAGAAAGATTTACCAAATAACATGATTTGGATAATGCCTTCGCCTAAAAATCAATAGACAAAATCGGAGTTCAAAAACATGAAATTCCTTATATCTGAAAGCATTCTGTTTAAGCATTTATCAACACCATTATGTTAAGGTTTGCAATTAAACAATGTATGGGTATACTTTGAAATTTTCATCGTTTGTTAAATTATCCTCAATAAAATTTCAAACCATTGTCAATTTTGAGACTCTTAATTCCTTTTTTGATTTAATTTTCAAATAGAGCCTTCTCTTATTTAAATGTAATATAGAAATCTCTTTTATATTTTTAAAAGTATACCGATACCTTCTTATAGTAATCATCAATATAGGTAAGCATATATTAAGCTCCACCTCTCCAAGGAACTTAAAGAAGACTCTAAAATTTTGAATGGAATGGATGTACTCAGAGTGCCTTTGGTTAAATTGAACATGAATCCTTTTTCTTTCTCAGTGATGTAATGCTCATAAAATTCTAAACATTAACTCTTGAACAGCGAGCAATTAGAGCTATTATTCATTATATAAAAAAATTCCATTAATGAAGGAAAATCAAAAATATGTATATCAGGTAAAATGGTAGTTACTACTATCTGCTTCAATGGTTCAAATTAATAACTAAATTAGGTCGATGGGTTTTATCAATTTATCAAAAATATTCAGTGAGAGTTTCCCTAAAATATGAGGTCTATAGAGGTCTAAAAGTACATAGTCTTACTCTTACTTAATAGAGAGAATGAATATGATAGACTCACATGTAATGCAAATAATGACATTACAAAAATATGAATAAATAAGTATAAAAGATACAAATATACAATACATAATACTGTACATATAGAAGTTCGTAAAGATTAACAATAATAGATAAAATAATTAAATAAATATACAAACTATAAAAAGACTAGGACTATAGTAAATCAAATCAGTCATGTCAAGAACGTAATTAGGTTAAGTAAGAAACTTTCTAGACTAAATAATTAGGATGTAAGTACTATGTATTAAAAAAAAGGCTAACTATAAAATGAAAAACTCGAAGTAAAATGTCTAAGATACCTAAGAGAACAAGAATAACATTTCTATGAGAGATTCTTTATCCGTATTTTAATAAGCCAAATTTTCAATTTCGAGTCATGTCTTCATTAAGTTTTAACAGGGTCATATTATGTTTTATCACTTCTCTTCAATTCTTCTTAGGCCTTCTTCTTTTCTTATTACAGTCTTCATGTCCTATCTTCTCAATAGAGTGCCATGGTGCCTCCTTTTAATATGTTCGAGCTACCTAGGTCTCGTTTATCTCAATTTTGCATTAATACTAACAACTTTTAATTTATCTCTTACGATTTATCTCAATTTTGCATTAATACTAACAACTTTTAATTTATCTCTTACGATTAGATTATTGATTGCAAAATTTAATAAAATAGAAAATTGCTAATAGATAAGTTTCTTTTTAAATATTTTTTTACTATTATATTTTTAAAAAAGAAATAAATTGCTCTGTATCTAATTTTCTATTTATATTTATGTTTTTAAATTCAGTAAAAAATATTTGTTTAAAATTTGGTTTATGATTTTAATTTTGGTTTCTTTTAATTTTCATAAATTGTAAAGACCATGACAAGTAGTTTTTATTTTTTGTTTGTATGATTATATAATAAAATTTATTATTAACTAAACATATATTATTTGATTATTTAATATTTTAATTTTTAATTATCCAAAATTAATTATATCACCTGATGCATTTTTATCTTTCAAATTAAAAATGTTAAATAAAATTATTTTAAAGATAAGTTATATAACTTAATTATATATAGAAAAATGATGCTAGGCACACGTATCTTTTTCTTCGTTTCTAGTTATTTTCATAATATTTTTCTTTTCTATTATAGTTTAAATTTTTTCACTTATTTAATTTTTTTTAATTTGTTTTCAAATTTTACTTGACGTAAAAGGAATCAAAATCAAATAATATTACTACTATCACAAATAATTTTTCAATTTCAAGAAAACGAAGAATAAATTGAAGAATTTTCTAATTTCATCAGTTTAATTCGATACCATTCTTATATTTTATCAATCTATTTATAACTATTTGTTATGTAATTTATTTTTTAATGTTCTATTCCAACTTCAATTATACTATATAACATTTTAAAATTCCAAATTATAAATAAAATATATTATATAAAATAAATTAAAATAATAGTTGTATTTAGAAGGTTGATATTATGATATCTTTATCTCAAATTCTAAAAAATATATTATATAAAATAAGTTTAAAATAATATTTATATTTAGAAAGGTGACATTATCATTTTCTTAATTTTATGCAATTTATTAAAAACTAGTTTTCAAAGTGTCTCAATTTTACTTATATGATATTTTCTTAATGCGTTTTCAACTTTTAGTTGCCAATGACTTTTCATTTTCAAGAAATGAAATGAAATAAATATCATTTTCTTATTTAATAAATAGAGTTTAACCTATATTTTATCAACCCGTTTCTTGTTGATAATTACATATGAAATCATATTATTAATAATAAAGATTCTCAAAATTCATGTCACAAATAAGGATGGCAATGGATTTGACCAAGCTCGATCTCTACTCTCTCTGGCTTGGGTCAGGCCTAAGCCTCGACTAAAGCCTAGACTCAACTCGAGCCCAGTCTAGACAGAATTATTAATTTTTTAGAAAAAAGATAAAATGATATTATTTCGCTATTATCTATATACTCGAATCCAACCCGAAGTCCAACCAATCCAGGCTAGGTCATTAACTTAAGACTGGCCTGGCTTGCGCCCTTTTGCCATCTCTATAGACAATTAATTGGTAAACCATAACTTATGACATTGGATTTACTTATATTTAAAAATAAAGGTATACAAAGAGCTTGGCAATTTGTTTTTATTAAAATTTAAGAGTTGTGTTTCCTATATATATAGTTTACAACCATCTAATTATGAAATAAGAATTGAATGTACATTTTATTAACCTACTTTTTATTCATAATTATAATCGATAAGTATGAATTCAGTGCATTTATTTTTTATTTTTTAGTATCTGACACAATTAATTGAAAAGCAGTAGAAATTATGATATTAAATTTATTTAATTTAAGATATAAAAATTTTGTCAAGTAATTAATCAAATAATTATATTTATTTCTTTTCATTAAAATTTTAAAAAATTATATGTGAATAACTTAAAATTAATTCACTTTAACGGTTAATGGGTTTACATGCGATGGGAGATATGATGACTGCTTGTATTTACATATTAATAGAGGTTGGGCAGTTGGGCTTAAGATTGTACAACTAGAAGAAGCAGAGAACTCATACTTCAGTTTGGACCAGGATTGGGTGTGATTCTTACTCTAGCAGAGAACTCATACTTCAGTTTGGACCAGGATTGGGTGTGATTCTTACTCTAGCAGAGAACCCATACTTCAGTTTGGACCAGGATTGGGCCACTGTTGTGATTCTTACTCTTAAGCCTAATAAGGAAAATTGTCGTGCGCAAAGCCAAATTCCAGAGAACATAGAATAGCAGATGTCGATACTGTGGGAGAAGAGCGAGACATGGAGGTGGATAGTGAGGAAGACTAGAGATTCCAAGCCCTTCTTCTTCGCCTTCGCCACCGTGTGCGGTGTGGTTCCTGGCGTCATTGGGTATTGTGTTATGCAGATCACCAATTCTCGCAACCCTGAGCTTGAGGCCCGTCTCCGCCAGACCGCCCGCCCTGAATCTCTTGTAAATTATAATCTGTCTTTTTATTTATTGTTTTTCTTATACTTCATTTCTGTTTCTGTTTTTGGGTTCTGTTCAATCCCTGCTTTATCTGCTACAAATGGAACCCCTTTTCATAGGGTTGGCAACTTAATTTTAGTAGACAAGTGAGTTTATGTTCTTTTTGATTACAAATTCTTCTTCAACTGTCCCTTGCTATAACCATCCCTTTTGGAGTTCCCTTCGCTTGTGAACTTGCGGAGGATGTGGTTATTGGATCTTTATAATACCACCTAGCTTTTATATTCCTTTTCGCAAAATCTAACTCATTATCTTTATTTATCATGCTAGACGCTGTTGTATGGTGTCTTCTACTTTTAATGGTTATCATCTGTTGTCTGTTTTAGTAGTGGGTGAAAACTCAATAATCTAAGCTTGCAACTCTGGGGTATGGAAAACTGAAGTCGTTCTTCTTGTAAACCAACCCCTTTATGGTGTTAGGTTAAATTGAAGTTAAGAGTTACCTTCTACGTCAAAATGATTGAATGATAGATTCCTCTTTCACTTGAAACTCTCTCTCTCTCTCTCTTTTTGGGTCCCAATTTTGTGCTGACAGGCTCAGTTATAGTTTTATGCTGTTGAAGCTGCTTCTGCCTTCTGTTAGTTTTAAATGTGCTTATATCTAAATTTGATTTTTGTTGCTTTTGAGAAATATTTATAAAGTTTGTTTGGCTGAATTCTAATTAGACGATGGGGAAAGTTAATAAAGAGCGGCTAGCAGAATATCTTGGAGAGCTAAAGCGCAAGGAGGACACAAATGACAGATATGTAGCTGCACTTCGTGGGGAGACATTGACCAGGAAGCCTTACGTCAGAATTCAACCAATACCAAAACAGAGCGATACCGGCAATGTCAAGGACCAGAAGTAAGTTATGTGGTGGGTGCATTCCTGCTTTGAACTACTCAGTTGTTCCTTTTTGTCTTAGAAGATAGCAAAATGATGAGAAGTAGTTTGGTGCAAAGGGTTTTCTTGGCTTTCAACTTACTCATTCCCATTTCATATCAGAAGCTGTCATCCCCGCTTTGAACTGACTCATTTCCTTCTCATACTTGATTGTGGGGTAAATTATTACTTTTTGTCGCTCATGTCACTTCTATCTTGTTCCCACAAATGTCACAAAAATGATTTTGGTGGTTCTTGTTAAATTTTATATAATTGGACCTAAATAAATTGAGTACATACAAGTTCAAATGAGGTTCCATCCTAAAACCAATTGGTATTAGGAGGAGTAACTCATTAAGCTTATATGCATACTCAAGGCGATATATTCTTTCAATGTGGGACAAAGTCCATCTTATATTTCAACAGTTCTGTGATCACTGTCAAGGATATTAAGGGGATTGATAGTCTCTACTCACAGGGAGTGGTGGTACATTCTAATCAACAACTACAACCTTGCGGAAATGAATTTGGTTCAGAAGCTATTCTTACCTGAATTAACTAAAACTATGACCCATGTATTTCAGTGGTTCAAATCACCACAAAAGTGAGGACTAAATTTCAAAAATGAGTGAAACTTGGTTCATTGTGTCAAGGAAAGAAAGAAAAATAAGAAATCAAACACTAGTCAACAGCTAAATTTCTCGTAGCAATGCCCCGTGTTCGCATTGCTATTCTTTTGTTCTATTAGTTACAAATTTTCTAAGATTTGTAACCAATTGTGGCTTTGACCTCAAAAGTTCCTCCACCTAAATCAAAGATGAGCACATTCTGCTCTGCGTTACTCAACGCTTTTTCGTCCAACCCATACGCAATAGCAGTAGCTGTGGGCTCGTTGATAATGCTCGTCACATTAAGCCCTGCAATAGCATCAGCGTCCTCCATAGCCTGCCTCTGTAACTCATTGAAATAAGCAAGCACAGTGATGAGATCTGAGAAGTCAAATGGTGTTAGAAAGCTGATTTTGCTGCAATGAAATCTGACAGAGAGAAGATGGAGGCCACGAGAGACTTCGATTTGTGAACCTAAAATCTGAAGTTTTAGATATTATCGCTTACATTGATTAATCGGCTCAATCGCTAAAAAATAGGCCAGTTTTTATATATAGAAGTTATTAATTAGAACTGAATCGAACAATTTGGTAGTTTAGATTGTTTTCAATTGAACTGAATAGTCCAATTCCATTTTAAAACCTTGATTTTAGTGATGGTACAATTTCTAAACCATATTTTAGTGACCCACTTTACAATGTGCAGCCTCGTTGCAATACTCTCATCATTTCTTGTCTATTGAAATCTATGAGTTAGTCATTAGGTTCGATAATCTTTTACACAGACTCAGCTTAAAAAATTTGGGAATTACTAAAAAGACATTTTGTTCAATCTTATAATAATCGAATATGCAAGTTAAAATATGATCTATCTATGTTGAATCAAGGATACAAATCTATTGACGCTTATTATATAAAACTTATGGTACTATAGACCATATTGCCTATGTGGAAATTACGATCCTCAATATTTTCAACACTACGAGGATCAGCAGATGAAGGATGCTATCTTCCAATTTTTGAATGGATTAAATGAAAATTACTCTCATTAATCTTCACAAGTTCTACCGATGAAACCATTTCTTACCTTGGAAAAGGCATATAATATGGTAATGAGAGATGAACCTAGCACATAATATGGTAATCAGAGATGAATCTAGAAGGGTAACAATATCATTATTAGTTTATGAATGATATTCTAATTGGATGCAAATGCAAGAAAGAATTAATAGAGTACTCAATTTCATGAGTATAAATTTCAAATTCAAAAACTCGGGACAACCCAAGTTCTTTCTTGGAGTTGAAATAGCAAGATAAGAAAAAGAGATGGTTTTGTGTGAAAGGAAATATACCTTAAATCTTATGGAATAATGTAGATTGTTAGGTGCAAAACCAACTCCAATACCTATTGAACTAAGCCATGGGCTGAGATAATTGGAAAAAGATTTTCTTGATGAACCAAGTCATGGTCTGAGACAAATGGAAAAAGATTTTCTTGATGATCCAACTGTCTATAGAAAGCTTGTCGGAAAACTGATGTACCTTACCCTTACAAGACCTGACCTATATTATTTAATTCATATCTTGCCACAATTCATGAGCAAACTTGCCAAGATACGTTGGCAAGCTACCTTGAAAGTGGTCGAATACTTAAAGGAATGCTAGGATAGGGAATTATTCTAAACATTGAAGGAAATACACGGCTAGAATGCTACATAGATAGTGATTGGGGTGTTGAGATTTGGCTCCTTTGTTGTCCCATATTGGTTGGGGATAACAATTGAGACAAGTCTCTTACCTATATAAGGAGGTGGCTATCTCCTTGTTTAGTGCACCAAACAAAGTCAAAGATTTGTAGTACAACTTTAACTCTAGTTAAATTCCTCTTTTGAGGTGAGAGTTAGAGAGTTTGTTTTGTGTATTTCTTTGTGAGTGTGTTGGTGTATTGGGGGATTGGGTGAGAGGAAAAATTGTGTGAATGTAAGAATTTTTCACATAGTGAATTTTCTTCTCGGTGTCCGTGGTTTTTCTCCGGTTTAGGAGTTTCCACGTAAATTCTCTTGTGTTGTTATTTTCTGATATTTTGTCTATTAAATATCCTTGGGTGTGGGTTTGGAAGGTCTAAATTCCCAACATGGGGCACATGCCCAAACACTAGAAGATCCATATCTGGTTTTTGTGTAATGTATAGAGGAGCTATGATTAGCTGGAAAGCTAAGCCACAATCAGTAGTGGCTCGAAGCTCAACTGAAGTTGAGTATAAAGCTATGTACCTTGCATACTATGAAGTGCTTTGGATTGAGAATTTACTTGAAGATTTCAAGCTTAAGTATGAAGGGATAGTCGTAATGTATTATGATAATCAATCAACTATTCAAATTTGTAAAATCCATATGCATCATAAGAGAACGAAACATTTTGAGATAGATTGTCATTTCATCAAAGAGAAGGTTGAAGAAGGAATTGTAAAAATAGAACATGTGGCAAATAAGGAACAAATCTTAGACATTCACACAAAGGCTCTCAATTCATCTCAACTTAGATCTTTAATTGTCAAGATGAACATGATCAATATTTATGCTCATATTAAGGGAGAGTGTGAGAAAGAAAATAGAAATATATGTCTGGAAGCAAGAAGAAACGAAATGAAGGAGATAGTTAGATGAGTTGTAAATAACAACCAAAGAATTAGTTTTGTCGTTTAACAGAACTCTGTTGTAACTTATAACAAACCTCTATATATATAGTCAATTTTTATAAACAATAAACAACAGAGTATTCATTTTACACTTATCATCACTCTCCCATCTTTTTATGGAAATTCATCATATACCGTTCATCCCCTGTTCTTCAAGTTTTAAAATTCAGTGGCCAATACCTGGAATCCTCTGAAGCAATACAAGCGTCAGAAATAAACAGATACTTTTAAGAATTACATACTAGGTGTTAGACCCGTAAGTCTAGACTGTGGGATTGTACAAGTGTTAGCGAGCCTTGGTCAATGCTTGGAACGCAAGTCAGCATAAGAAAAGCGTGTTGACGAGGAAACAAGGCAAAATTTTACGAATTGGCAAGAAAAACTTGAGAACTTGCGAAATAGGCAAGTGATGCTGGAAGTATCGATGAAGATCTTGAGAGTAGGCGAGATTTGATACGCATGGGCACACGTAGGCGCCCATTGGCAAAAATCTTTAATGAAACATGAGATTTAGATGTGAGGGCACAAGGAGATGGCAAACTAAGTCATACGAGACCTGAGGGTATGCGAAGGCATGCGAGCGCGACAAGACGCATAAACACTTGACTTCGGCGAGGCAGATCTGTAGCACTCCACTCCCACAAGACATGTTCCTGACATCCTGAGGGATATCCAAGTCCGTGCCCTGCGAGGGTGGCATGCTAGTGCACTCAATCATCTAAAAATCGGTATAAATTTTTTTTGAATATAATCAAATACACGGAAATCAGTATTCAATTTGGGCCCACTTTCTTCCATAACATTTTCAATAATAGCAATACAAACATTATAATTTCAATCGCCATTTGAGCCCATCACAAATACAAAATACTATTTTACAGAAATTGCAGAATACAATTTTATACAAGAATAGGATAACACTAATGCAGACGCGTATTGATCCCGACCTCTATCTTTTCCTTGCATGCAGTAATTATACTCCCGTTTGCCTAACAGGGTATTCTTCTAAGTCTTGGAAAAATAATTGCAAATTTTGGGTGAGTTTTGCAAACTCAATGAGTAACCATCATCGATGACTCACCCAGTCACATAACACATAATCACATTCACAACGTTTCACACTTAACAATCAATAGATATAATCACTCATATTATGCATATGCAGTGCACATGAGACCCACTTTCCATTTGTTACTTTGTTGTAACCAAGTGCCTAAACTGTCCCATATAGGGCTCATTGATAACTGTCCCTTATCCGCTTGGGGGATACAGGGCTCATTAAACGTTAAGCTGAAGGCTCTGAATCAGCTTTAAACTTGAGGCTCATTTTTACTTGTTGACCTTAAAGCTCTATTCGGTGGCTACTCTAGTCACAGCAACCATTATGTTTCATGCATTCATGAAATGAAATGCATCACTCACATTTGATCACTTATTCACTTTCGCGTATCATCGGACCTTAGTCTAGTATTCAACATTTATTTTGAGAAACAGTTTGTGATCATGCATTCATGTCATGAAACATTTAGTTCATCAAATTCACATACAATTAGCACTTCAATATTACATTCAAGCATTAGAAATCTCGGACCTTCATTGTCTGAAATCGCACAATCAATTCACATCTCATTCATAATCTCTCAAGTCATAACATAAACGAAACAAACAATAAGATAAGGCCATCTAAGTCTACTCATAGTATACTCCAGTTTAGCATTCGGTTCCAAATTCTAGAAAAACTTGAATGTGGATGTTCTAACCTGCACAGTTCATTTATGCAATACACATTTCACACACGTTACAACTTTGCAGAATTATAATTGTTCAATAATACACTTGTATGAAACGAATTGTGCACAATGCATGTTCATAACAATCTCAGGTATCTTTCCTTTAATTTCATCACAAAATCATTCCCATATCAAAACTCATCTACGTATAATTTATACTTAGGTTTATGTCTCACTAAAACCGTTAAAATCACATGTCATTCCCATTGAATCACTTCAGATTTTTTCAAGATACCCCTTTCGAGTCTACTGTGCACGTTCAATCAGAAGGTGAAAATGAGGTAATTTAGTCAAACTCTCTTCTAGAAAAGTGTTCCTCTATGTCTTATCTTTCTATTGACATCAAAATCACTCAATTTGGTTCAGTAATTTGGAAGATATGCCTCAAACATTATCTGGTTATCCATATTCAAAAACAATATACTATGCACAATTTCCATCAAGAAATTCAACATCTTAGAGAATAAATCAAAATTCGACTTCTTGAGACAATTTGTATATCTATATCTCTAGTTTACTCTAAATTAAAAATAATCTCATTTGAAATGCTATAGATCAAGATATCATCAAAATATTGAGGGTTATTCAGTAAGACAACACCAGTTCATACCATTCCAACCGATATCCTTATTTTGATTTGATCAATCTTTTTCAAAACAATTAAAAATGATACCAATTCTTTTGTAGAGGTAGAATAATGTCTTATGAATCCAATGGTTCAAGAATTCAGTCATTTGGAGGTCGGACGAAGAAGTTATAACCAAAAACCTATCGGATGTTCATCAGCCTCTCAAAACTTCAAAACACGATAGCGATTTTCGCTATCCAACCTCCAAAGTCGCCGTCGTGCTTTTGCACGAAAGTACTTTTTGGCTAATCCTCAAAGTCTTTTGGCCTAAAATCTTAAAGCACGACGATGCTTTTCTACTTCTTCTTCTTCACCTACATCTCAACTTCTAAACTCCATAACTTTTGATCCAGAACTCTAAAATTTACAAATCTTATATCAATGGAAAGATAAAAGAAAGATATACAACTTCTATGAAGAACATCTTATCAAAATCTCTCTAGATCGGTACAAAAAAATCACATAAGTTTTAGATCAAAAATTCAACTCTCCACTGTCCATTCTCAGAAAATTTCCAGACTTCCACTTTTCAAAATCCAACACTTCAATTTTTATTCTAGTCATTTCCACTCCATTTCAATCAACTCATTCACTATAAATTTTACAATACCCTTATATATACAAGTTTACTCAAAAATCTCAAAATCATCAAAAATCAAATATCAATTATTCACTCTTCATATTCTGCATTTTACATTCTCTGCACTTTTTTAACTCTCTTCCTCTATCTATCATTTATACAATCTTTCTCACTTCAGACCATCATCTTACAATTGTTTTTTTAACTAAAAAACCATTCTTTTGGTTATCTCTAAATACTCACATATTCACGTACACTTATATAAATATATATACATATTCACAGTGAAGAGAACGGAGTATATCATAATATCATCCTTTTTACATTCTCTATTTTTCTTCTCAACTTTCATTTAAACACTCATTCTTATCTCAAACCATCACTTGACAATTGCTCTTCAACTCAAACATCATTTTCTTTATCATCCCTAAAGCTTCCATCTACTCATGTATATATATATAATACATATATATATACAGTGAAGAAAAACCGAAAACAGAATATATCACCTTTTCACACTTTAATTTTCTATGCTCATCTTATACACCTTTTCATTTCTATTTCTAACTCCAAAAATCATTTTTACATCACTTAATCACTAACAATCCATCAAATACTAAGTTAACACTA
>JAOSBK010000002.1:21038644-21050766 GCA_027568895.1 Erythroxylum shatona
TTCTTAATGACTAAACTCTAACTTAGTTTCTTTTGAAACTAACTCCATTAATTCTATCTTTACAATCCAAGTATCTCCAACATCCTTTTAATTCCTTTTCCTAATTTTCCAAAATACTCTATAATTTCCAAAATTCACCAAAATTCAAAAATATCACAATTTCACTAATAAATAATATTTCCAATATAAATAAAATTTGAATTCTTAAAATTTTTCAATAATCACAACTCAATCCAATTATTCCCAGAATTATTCTTGAATACATGCACAATTATTTTCATATGCAGAAAATTCACTATTCATGTGTATGTGTATGTGTATGTCATATTATGCATGAGCATGAAAATACTTTTCTAAGCTCTCATTGGTCACTTATATTTACTATTCTAACCTTCCCGCAGGTAACGAGATGTTACAAGATGGAAGGTATGTAAAATATGCGAGGTTTTATACTAACTCGAATTATGACTTGTACTTAATTATGGAGCGACGAGACTGCATCATGAGTGAGCTTGATCATGGAAGATGGACTTGTCCATGGACATGCATTGATAGACCTATGTGCGGATAGGCTATGGTGACTTAGAAAATACATCAGTAGTGATGTGACAAGTGTGGATGATGTGACGGATAAGATCACAATGGATGAACATCAGCTTTAAAAGATAAAGATCATATGGAAGGATCATCGGAAGATAGAGAAGATCTTCGTGGGCAAGGATAATCATTCCTAGATAGCATAATCTTTTATCTTGTTAATTTGATGTAACTTAATCCTATTAGATAGAGTCCTAATTGGATGGGGATGTCATCTATTAGTTAGTTTGATGTAATCTGATAAGGATAAGATTGTGATCTTAGCTAGTAGAGTTTTATTAGGATTCTAACTTAGTCATCTAGAGATGCCTATAAATAGCTCATTAGAGTTTATAGCTACTCATTCAATCATTGAATCATTCACTCATTAAGAGAAATCACTCAGAGGATAGAGCTTTGAGAGTTGAGAGTTGAGAGCTTTCAGGGAAGTTCTCATTATAAGAACTTCGAGTAGGGAGTTCCTTGTAAAGGTTTCGAGTAGGGAGTTTCTTATAAGTGCTTCAAGAAGGAGGTACTTGTATCTTTTGTTAACGTTTTGTTGAGGATTAATGAAAGATTAGCTTCAGCTATATATCTCTTATTACTTTCTTTACTCTGTTATGCACTTGTGTTATTTTGTGTGTGAGAGAAACACTTTAAACACTTGTATGTACGCGAGGTGTTTGAGGGTTAACAGAATTATTTGGCTACATTCATGTGATAATGCTTAATCTTGCTTAACTGGACCTAAATAGGATTGTCGTACGAAACTGGGCGTGACTTGCGATAAAAATTTGAGTCAAAAGCAGACCTTTGTGTCAGCTGGTATCAGAGCCAATCTAGAGCGATGGCTGGTAGAAGTAATCTGATGGAAAGGGTTACTAGAATAGAAGTGATTTTTGAGTCTCTAGCCCCGATGGATGAGGGAGTAATTCCTTTGTTGGAATGTATTGTAGCCTTAGAGAGGGAGCTTCAAGCAACTATGAAAGCACTCGAGGAATAGATGAAGGCTCGTGATATGATCTGCTAGTACCCAAGCATGCAATGGCAAGGCATGAGATAGGTGTCCGAGTGGAAAGCACTATAGTAAAGGTGCGAGAGCCACAAGTTTTCGATGACAAACGAAGTGTTAAGGAGCTCAAAAATTTTATATGGGACGTGGAGCAATACTTTGCAGCGGCAAAGGTGGCGGACTCGAAGAAGATGTCAATCACAATAATGTACATAGTGGGTGATGCTAAGTTGTGGTGGAGAACGAAAACCTCCAACGACATCAGTGACCTCCCATTGACACTTGGGAGAAGATGAAGAAGGAGCTAACGGATCAGTTCCTACCTAATAACACTTCATGGCTGGCGAGGGAAGCTTTGAAGGGGTTGAAGCAAGACGACCCAGTAAGGAAGTATGTGAGGAAGTTCACATCGATGATGTTGGAAGTGTGGAACATGTCAGAGGAAGACAATTGTTCAACTTCATTAGTGACTTGCAAGGTTGGGTACAAATGGAGCTTCGGAGGTAGAACGTAAAGGACCTCTCTAGCATAATAGTGGCGGCAAATGCTTTGGTGGATTTCCAATTGCCACCACCAATTATACCCAACAGAGAGAGTAAGAAAAATGGTAGAAACCAAGATGGCAAGGAGAAAGGCAAAGAGAAGGTGGGAGAATCTTCTCAATATAAGAAGAAGCAATCGAAGGGGAAGGTTGCATGCTTCATTTGTGAGGGGCCGCATTATGTTCGAGAATGGCCGAAAAGAAAGAAGGGCGAGGAGTAGATGAACTCCATAGTCACGAAGGACAAAAGAGGGGGCGATGAAGATGACTTTGGGGAAGGAGCCATTAACAAAAGCACCTATTTGAATGTTATGAACCTCGTGGAGGAGGACTCATGCAAAAAAAACTCGACGGAAAGAGGAGGTGGTATGTGGGAAAGGTGCCAATAGAAGAGAAGGCTTGCTCTGGTCTTCGACAGTTGGCGAAGGAGCCTTCGAGGGAACTGTTCATGAAGGAGTGCTCACAGATTATTTCGATGAAGGCGTCGAATTCTTCTAGTGGGGTGGATTATTAGACCCCTAAGTTCAGGCTGCAGGATCATGCGAGTATTGGCGAGCTTTGGTTAATGCTTGGCACTCAAGTCAACACGAGGAAGGTGTGTTGATGAGGGAACAAGGCAAAATCTTACAAGTTTGCAAGTAAAATCTGAGGAACTTGCGAAGTAGACAAGGGATACGAGAAGTATCGGTGAAGATCTTGAGAGTAGGCAAGATTCGATACACATGGGCACGCTTAGGCGCCCATTGGCGAAAATCTTCAATGAGATGTGAGATTCAGATGCGAGGCAGCATGGAGTTGGCGAACCAAGTCATGCGAGATCCGAGAGTGCGCGAAGACATGCGAGCGCAACAAGTTGCATAAGCACTTGACTTCAGTGAGGCAAGTCAAAGGAATGTAAAATATGCGAGGTTTTATACTAAATCGGATTATGACTTGTACTTAGCCATAAAGCGATGAGATTGCACAATGAGTAAGCTTGATCATGAAAGATAGACTTGTCTATAGTCGTATATTGATGAAACTATGTGTGGATAGGCCGTGGTGACTTGAAAAACACATCAGAAGTGACGTGGCAACTATGGATGATGTGGCGGATAAGATCACAGTGGGTGAACATCAGCTTTAAAAGATAAAGATCATATGAAATGATCATCTAAAGATAGAGTAGATCTTCGTGGAAAAGAATAATCATTTCCTAGATACGGTAATCTAATGATGTAACTTAATCCTATTAGATAGAGTCCTAATTGGATGAGAAGTCATCTATTAGTTAGTTTGATATAATCTGATAAGGATAAAATAAGATAAAATTGTGATCTTAACTAGTAGAGTTCTATTAGGATTATAACTTAGCCATTTAGAGATGCCTATAAATAGCTCATTAGAGTTTAGAGTTATTCATTCAATCATTGAGTCATTCACGCATTGAGAGAAATCACTCAGAAGAAAGAGTTTGAGAGTTGAGAGTTGAAAGCTTTTGGGGGAGCTCTCATTGGAAGGACTTCGAGTAAAAAATTTCTTGTAAATACTTCGAGAAGGGGGTACTTGTATCTTTTGTTAACGTTTTGTTGAGGGTTAATGAAAGATTAGCTTCGGCTATATATCTCTTATTGCTTTCTTTATTTTGTTATACACTTTATTATTTTGTGTGTGAGAGAAACACTTTAAACACTTATGTGCGCATGAGATGTTCGAGAATTAACAAAATTGTTCGACGACATTCACGTGAATAGGCTGAATCTTACTTGAGCGGAGCTAAGCGAGAATGCCATATGAAGATAGGCGTAACTTGCAATAAAAGTTCGAATCAAAGTAGACCTTTATGACATTAGGCGTATGTTGAGTCGGTCCACAATTTGGGCTCAACTTGCTCCAAATGTTCGAACACATAGAAACCTTTCAGTTTAGATCTTTGAGTGACCATAAATTTCGCAATACTCCTTATCATTAATTATCTAATATTTACATTTGCAGCAAACCAACACTTCAGGTCCATACAAGGATAACGGAGGCACTTCGTGAGTTAAAAGTTTGTACACAGGCTACTTCAACTCATTCACAAATGATTCCAAACTCATACTACCACCCCAAGCAATGTGTGATAATCCGTAAAGTAATCATTTTCAGCACATTCCATTACCTTCATTCGAACCTACCATATATGTTACATGATTCCAACATGAAATGAGCCTAGTTTCACATAAAGAAAAGTCAGGTAGAACTACAACTCGTGAAGATGTCAAGTATACAGCCTGAGACGATTGGTGATCCGCTGACGGCATATGGGACAGTTAGAAACTCGCGATCCGCAGTCTCTACAAGTCTGAAGATCAAACAATCTTATTAGTGAGTCTCCATGGAAAAGGGGGAAAAAGCAGAAGCACAAATAATACAAGGGTCAAAACACACCATATGTCCACAGCCAAAGGCCAAGTCCTTTCCATTTGTCAGGCAAATAGGGCAAGCCTGTATCCAAATTGTATGTTAGACAAGTGACTGTTACCAAAATTCCATATGATTGATGAGCTATGACATTGAGATACAAGCAAAGGTTGTGATTGAGCTGGACAACTATTTCAACCAGGCAACAATATTGTTATCCGCAAATCACCTCATAGGAAATTTCATCACTTATGTCTACTTACAAATAGCTGTGCAGGTCTTTGTGTGAGCTTATATGCATTCATATTAATCAAGGAAATGAAATCAAGAAATATTTGATACTAACAAACCTGAGTTCTTTCATCTCCTATCACTGAAGTCAGACTGCTTGGGTTATCTAGAAGTTGACTTTGAGCGTAAGGAACTGGAGGAGGGCGTGGTACTATTTTCTTTGCTCTTCCAGTTTTGCGTCTATGCAAATTGCCATTAGAATTTATAAGCCACCACATAAAAATCAATCCTAAGAAACCGTATTAAACGAAAGAGTCAGTAGGCAATACATTAGGAAACATGAACGGAAGCCTTTCATTTCTAATTTATAATTGTACAACTAAAGATGCAAGAGCCGACCATTAACTACTACCAAATACAACTTCAGGTTACTTATCCTAACAGAGGTTTAGCGGACTGTCCATGAATTGAGCCATGCTGCAGTCCATCTTTATACAGAAGTAAAAAAAAGTGCCCAGAGTGATAACATTATCAACCATTAAACAAGAATAAGACAGCTAAGTTCAATGGCTGCCAGTGTTTTTTTTCCCTGTCATAAAAAGAACGTTTGGAGTCTTAATACTGTAATAAACAGCAGTGAAAGGTTGGCAAACTTACCCCACAAGACCAAATTCATGGGCTGCTTTATATTGGAAAGGAATCTCCATCAAAGCAGCAAGAGCAAAAGAAGTTTCTTTTTCCTCAGGACTCGAGTTTTTTAACATAATATCAGTGAAGTTAACAAACTGCATAACAGGGAAACTCGTCAGTTCGGGATAATATACCTCAATGAAGATGACATCAAATAGAATTAGTTCTGCACTAAAAATACCTGAAAGTTGTCAAAGTCACGAGCTGGGATTTTATCATCAAATCTCTTCATGTCATCCCATGGTCCATCACCAACTCCAACAAGAATTATGGAGAGTGGATATGAACTGTTTAATTAGGCAAAATGTTGACTTAGACGTAAGAGCATCTCTTAACGAAGTATAACTAAAGTCAAAGCTCAACAATTGTTATGCAACTTGGTAAAAAACACGACAGGTGAAGAATATCAAATACATTTCTGACGTCAGGATTAAAGAAAAAGAAAAGTATGTAATGCACTCTATGTCAGCTCATTCCACATCATGAAATTACAACAAATTCTATTCGGCCTAAACAAGAAAGGTCACATGGAAAAATAGAGGTTTAATGGGGCTTTCCCGTGTATTTTTATTTTGTCATCGAAACATATGGTAAGTTTGTCAGATAATGCTTACATGCAGAGCCGATTAAGCTGTAGATAAGTACAAGTGTCTGAAACAATAATAAAGAATTACAAAAAGAATCAGTTGCCATCCATGCTTAAGGTTTAACCTTGCGTCGACAATTGACTTGATTGTTTTGGCCTCTTGTGGACTTAGTTCTCCGTTGCTCGTATCCACACTTCTTGTGACCTTGGTAATTGAAGAAAATAAAATTTATTAGCCTAAAAAGAGAGTGAGGCAGATACAGAAACAGAGAATTGGATGCAACCTGGCCATCCGCAATAATGACTAATACATGATATTGGCCTCCACTTTTCTCTACAATGTCAATTGCTGCCTCTATCACCGGTGCATAAGAGGTTGGTCCTTAAGGCAATTACATATAGATGAGATTTATGAGATCATCAACATTTGCAAAACATTTTTGTTGCGAAGGAAAACAATGACCTGATTAACTTGAGTCAAATGTTAACTGAAATTCTGGTGGATTATATATGACGACTACGATTTTAGTAGAGTAAATAGCTAACCTGCAAGTCGCAACTTTGGAACGATGTTCCTGTAGCAAGTCAATACTTCTTCAAAACCGTGGCAAGGGGAATGATCAGAGTGAAAGCTGAAGACTTCTTGGTCATGAGTGGTAGCTATAGTGGAACAAGAATCCATGAAATGACATAATTAGAAAAGACCAAAAGTATGCAAAGAAAAATTAAATATAATGGATTTGCAAGCAAATTCAGCTTGAAGGTAATCAAACTGACCATCACCAAATCCAAAACAAGGCATTAGGTTGTCATCATCAAAGGGTGCCAAGGTTCTCCCGATGACAGAGATAGCTTGCTCATATGGATTAGTTGCATTCCCAATGGCATGCAGGCTTTGACGGTTGAATGAGATTTTTCCTTGAGAAAACGTTGCTAGATTAGCCAGCTTCCAGCAATGGTCAAACAGAAACACGTTTTGATATCAACAGGAAACAAAGGTGAAAACATTTTCAGTGGGAGCAGTTTTCTCGTAGCAACATGTACGATCCCATCCATTAACAAATTTGAGTTCCCAAATCACAAATGATTGCATTAAGCCTGACATGAATTATATCAAACATACCCGGGTAATGAAAGGACAGAGTTAGGACAATGGCTTAGTTCATATAACGCCTTCCCATGAAGAAGCAGCTCAGAACTGGGGAGAGACAGAAACATGCATTTCATCTTACTAATGGTTGAGGAACCGTTTAATAATGACTAACCTGTCCACTCATTGCTTTTAGTGAAATCAATTCCAAGAATGAGATTTGATGACTCTAGACCTGCTTCTCTTAAAGCCTCTGTAACCTGAAAAATGAAAGGGAACACAGAATCGAAACTATGGTGTAAGGACTACGCAGTAGTATTTTTGATGCATACGACAATATTTTAACAAGTAGAACGAAAATATAACAATTAGTAAAATTATTTTAAATAAATTACACTCAAAATTAAGCAAAAGGTTTGATCACTTTGTAGGCTGGATATGTGTCTAATTATTATTACTTTTACAAGTGAGATGAGTTATCGTGGCCACTTAAACTATGCCTTTAAGTCTTTACGTCGTCAGTTCTCTCTATTAGGTCACTAAAACATCAATTGCTGATGACATAGATTTGTGGATATCGAATTGGGTTGAATTTAGAAGATATTTTGAAAAGGAATGGCCCACCACAGCACTGCATCTCTCTCTCTCTCGAATGAAAAGAAAAGAAAGCATAAGCATAGTTTAGAAGAAACTTTTTTATTATTTCTAAAATGACAGTAGAATAAAGCAAATCGCGTTTGGAAAAGAATAAAAACAATTCCAACCCTTAACGCTAAAGTTTTAAAATCTGAATCGGACGTTAAATCAGAAGTCTTATTAATCACCGGTTTGATCAGTTCTATCAATTCAAACATCAGTCAAATCAGTACGATCTCATAATTTTATAATAATTATATTTAATTATATATAATATTAATAATATTAAAAAATAACAAAAAATATATCAAATAATATAAATAAAGTCCTTTAAATTCTTATATTTTTTTTAAAAAAGGTGAGTTTTATTTTTAAAAAAATTCAAAAAATGCATAAGTGTTTTAGAAAAAAAAAGCAAAAAATGAATTAATCGATTAATTGACCGGTTCTCACCAATTTGCACTAGTTCAATTAGAAACTAATTTTTAGGAGTCACTCAAATCAAATAATCTACCAGTCACCAATCAAACCGATCGAACCGGCTAGTCTGATCTGGATTTCAAAACTATGCTTAAAGCTACTGACTATTTGTTGCTTTGAGTCTTTCTACAAAAATCGAACATTGCCGTACTTTGGAGAGGATACAGATACACTCTAATTGGAGAGTATTTGCTAAATTCTCGAACAGATCAGGTTTCCAGGACCTGCTCTCGCCACTAGTCAAAAGTCTTTTTCCTAGTCCCCCGCCCACCAGTTGTTTAATTTGGGCCACATAAATTAGTTTTAAATTCCCCCTTCTTTTTTGTGCATTTGATTATTTGATTAACTGAAGCCAAGAAAATAAACCTAAAAATCATTTCCTCCAACAAACAAAAAAAGAAAATTAGAATAAACAGGAAAACTGACCTCATGGAGGGAATGAAAGTGATCAGGGATGAAGGCATACTTGCTTTCTTTTGTAGCTGCGAATATTGATGAAGAAGAAGAAGAGCCTTTAACACCACTACTACTACTACCCAAAACCATAGATGACGACCGAGACGACCGCTTTGATGCTGGACTTGGACTTGATGACGCTCCTCTATGGAATTCGAAAAACCCAACTTCTCTTCTTCTTCTTCTTCCAAATTCACCAGTACTGCTGCTATAAATATGGTTGCTGCTGTGATTAGGAATAGAAAATGCTTCCTTGTTAAGCTGCTTTTCCTTCTTCTTAGTCTTATATGACAAGGCAGAAAATATGCTTCCCATGGCTTCATATAGCAACAATAATAATAAAGCTGGAACCAATCCTTTCTACTTTTTTATATTCAGTATAATATAATAAGTTCAACAGCAGATATTGATATCAAAACTTGCCATATACTCTCATTTCTTACCTACCCTTACAGCAAACAAATAACAGTACTTCTGACAAATTAGCGAAAAAGGAGTAAGGAGACGCTGATGAAGGATACTTGGAGTCCTAATTCGGAGACGTCTGGAAAAATTCCCAAGGAAGAATTTTGCTCTCTCGTTTTAGGAGCATCCGAGAGTACTCGAGAGAGTATATAATATAATTTATTTTATTTTAAAAAAACATTCTTTTTCTAAATAAAATCAAAAGGAATTAATTCGATTCTCACCGACAAAAAGGGTGGACCATTGAGACTCGGACAGCGTCGTATTAGTACAGCCCCCGACTTTTAAGGGTATATTTATAGTTATTAGGCCTAGACTCAATGTTTTGAAATTCGGATTGATCATCGAATTGGAGGTCTTATTGGTCACCGATTTGACTGATTCAACCGGTTCAACCACAGGTCGAACCAGCATGACGTCATAATTATGTAATAATTATATTTAATTATATATAATATTAATAATATTTAAAAAATACAAAAATATACCAAAAATTAAAACAAAAAACAAAAAAATAAAAAGTTTATTGAACCAGTGGTCGGACCGGTCAAACCGAACGGGTCAATTGACCGGTTTTAACCGGTTTTCACTGGTGCAATTGAAAACTGGTTTTTAAGGGTGAATCGGACCGGATAGCCGACCGGTCATCGATGGAACCGGTCAGACCGGCCGGTCTGGTCCGGTTTTCAAAACAGAGCCCAGACCCATACGCACTACCCAAAACACCGAACTTGCCTAAACATAATTTCATATTTAATATTAACACAAACTTAAGATACCTTAAACAAAACATGTTAGGTCTCAGGACATCCACCATGATATATGATATAGATTTGCCAAAAAAAAACAATCATCTTCAAATTAAAATCATGTCAAATTAATTAATATAGGTTAACATAATCTTATGAAAATTAATATATTAATCATATGTATTTGATATTTGAGTTGCTAATATGATAAACATTATATTATTATCTGTATTATTTTTTCTCCAATCCATTCACCTTCTTATCTAGGCTTACCTATTGGACTTGTGACTTGTCCCTACTGTTATTTAATGTAATTTAAAGTATTCTTCTTAATGGTCACTTTAAGAATTGCATGGCGGTATATAATAAAGGTTAGTGATGGTAATTCAGCCCAAACTTAGGTATTTTTAATTGAATCTAGGCCTGGGCTGTTTAGGCCCAAGACTTAACTCTTTTAAACAAAATGACATCATTTTGCTTAGAAGAGTTGAGCCTTGAGTCAGTCAGAGTCTGAACAACCTAGGCCTAAGCCCAATTAAAAAAAGATATTATTTTAAACTTTTAACTTTTTAAAATTTATTTTAGAAAAATTGACCATCTAGGCCCGTGGGCCAACCCATTGCCATCCTTGATAAAGGTTAGTGAATTGAATTCAACGGATCTTAGATTTTCTTGTTTTTATGTAAGATTGCGTACTACCAGACCCCGCTTTATTATAGGACCTCGGACTGGGTAATGATTATGATGATGTTGTAGCAAGCTATTATGAAAATATGACTTCTAATCAAGTTCTATCATCAAGTCTCTAATATTATTTGTTTATACATGCTTAAAAATTATAGAATTTGATTTTAGTCGATTGAGTCATATTAAATTTGTTAATTTAAAGTTATTGTTTGTTCTTAAGTATCTAAGTATTTACATGCATTTTGGGCAAGTTTTCCAAACAAAAATGACTAAAATCTAAGTTTGTTTGAAATTTCTCATGATTGAAAAACTTTTGGCCTTTTGATCTCTTTCTATATAGTATCTTTTTAAATTAATCTATGGATCATTTAATTTTTGAAATAAGAGAAAAATCCCCCTGATGTCTTCGAAAACAATCTTCCCGATAGTGAGATATCATCTAATCAAGTTAATAGTTACCTATGGGTCCTATGACATCTTGAGGTTAAAGAAGAAGCATTTATAATTTTGCTATTGTTGTATATTTACAATTCTACCACTATTGCTAATAAGTTATTAGTTAATTATCTATTTATTCCCGAATGCTTAATGATTAATTTTTATGTTGAGTCTAAGATACTTATTTTGGTTTAGAAACAAGTTGGAGGGGGGAAAAAACAAAATGAGCTCAATTCACATTCTTAGTGCATTCTACTAATGTTTGTTCTTATTTGCCTTCGGGGAGCAAAAGGGACGACAATTGGGGTGAAAATAGGACAAAGAATAGAAGAATTGAAGTCATTGTGACTTACATTCTTGTGAAGAAGTGCACAAGCCCGTTTATCTGTCTGAGACCATATAAGTCACTAAAAACTTATACTAACTAGAAGACCTTGTTTATGACTTACACACCCGTGTGGAGACCTACACAACTGTGTAAGTAAGTTACGCAGTCATGTATCTTTTGCTCTTGAATCCAACAATGAATGTGTAACTTTGTGATTTCTGGAAAATTGACATACATAGTCACGTACATGTCTGTTTACAATCGTGAAATCGTAATTTTATAGTATAAAAGGGAAATTAAGAGGCCAATCAAGGAATGGGTAGATTAGAGATAAAAAAAAGACACACATTCCTTTCTTTTTTAAGACTTAAGATCAATTAATCTTCTTTTTTCTGTTGGACCAATGGAGGTTGACAAATTAAATCCTTCTATGTTTTGATAATAATAAAACTTGCAAAATTGGTTAAGAAATAATTTCAGGTATTTGGATTGAAATTCAAATAAACGATTTGTGCAAATCAAGATTGCAATATTTGAGTATCAAATAAACGATTTGTGCAAATCAAGATTGCAATATTTGAGTATCATACTTCAACGTGCAAAAGATAAAATTCAAATCAACTTCTTAACAAAAATAGATTGAAGATTATGTGAGTTATGTATGTTGGACCTAAGTTGTTGGACCCCGAACTTTTCAGGCAATTTTGAAGTGTCAAGTGACATGAAATGAGGAAATTAGAATGAATAAAGAAAAAGAAAATTTTGAATGGGAATA
>JAOSBK010000002.1:21126053-21145726 GCA_027568895.1 Erythroxylum shatona
GAATACAAATATCATTCAGAATTTCACAACAATTCAGAGCACTTCCAATACATACCCAAATATTAAACTCCTCGGACATAAAGTCTAGAATTTATAACAAATCACAAATAGTTCAAAATTGGAAGTCAAACAAATTCAATCAATCCTAGGAAAATCATCTAGGTTGACTCACTGTACGCTCCAATATGCTATTACCTAGATGGTCTAGCAATGTCTAACTGGCGTTCAATGTGTTCCTCTATAACATACAAATCACATTTACAAATATCACATTTTTGCACAAATGTGTAAGTATTCTTTTATGTACATCAATGTATAGAAAGTATGCACAATGCATGTTCAATGACAATCTCGGGTATCGTATTGTGATCCTTATCATCAAATCATTCAGATATCAAAGCCCTCATTAATACCATTTGTACTTAAAATTTGGACCATAATAAAACAATGTGAAATCAATTTCATAACTTGATAGACCACTTCAAATTTTTCTAACATAATTATAGGTCAACTTTTCATAATTAATTTGATAAGGTAAATGACAAAATTAGGTAACACTTCGTTCTAGAAATTTGTTCTCCAATGTCTTAAGTTTCTAATGACACCAAAATCATTCAATTTGTTTCATTATAATGAAAGTTATACTGAAATGATTTTAGACTGTTCTTAAGCTTCAATAAAATTTAATATCTCAAATTCCAATCAGATTCTAAAATCCTTAAAGGTAGAATTAAAATTTAATCTCTTCATAAAATTTGTATCTCTATGTCTCTAGTTTATTCTGAAATAAAAATCATCTCATTCGGAGCCCTATAGATCATATTATCATCAAAATAATGAAGTATGTTTAGTGAAATGTCCAATTCATTTTCTTCCAACCGACACCCTGACTTTCATTCAATCAATCATTAATCCCAAACAAATGCTATCAAATTCTATGGAGTGATAGAGAAATGTGTTAGGAAATTGTCGGTTTAAAAATCACTTTGTTTGGATGTCAGATGAAGAAGTTATGGCCAAAAGAATCAAACATAAATCAGACGAAGGTTTGGTCAAATATGAATCAAACGAAGGCTTGGTCCAAGGTGAATCAGACGAAGGATTAAATCAATGATGCATCAGATGATGGCTTGATCAATGATGCATCAGATGAAGGATTCAGTCAATGATGCATCAGAAGATGGCTTGGTCAATGATGCATCAGACGAAGGATTCAGTCAATGACGCATCAGACGATCGTTCAGTTAAACTAAAACCAGACGATGGGATTCTAGGGGTCCTTCCCACATCACCCAAAGTTCTAAATCACAAACTACACTCTCCAAAGCATCTCCACTTGTAATGATCATATCACCTACCTCCTATGTTCAAAAATTCCATACTATATACCGTTGGAAAGCTAAAAAGATAAGCTACAACTTTCTAGAAGACAACTTTGTCTCCTTTAGCCTAGATTGATTCAGATTTTCCCCTGAAGTTAGAACATGAATTTTTTTCCTAAGAAGAACTGGAAATTTTTCCCAAATTGACTTCCTTTAATGTAACATCATTTTTATCCATTCAACTACATCTCATCATTCATAATTCCTATTTTCTTTTCTATAACATCTCATATATATGTGTGTGTGTGTGTGTGTGTGTGTGTGTGTTAACAATTCATGTTCCAAAAATCATCCACTCAAGTTGGTAACTTCTTCAAATATATCAATTTCCAACTCAATATCATCCATACATAATTCATAATTCATTAGCAAATTCAATTCATTGAAATAACCAATTTCCTACTCCTCTTTCAACTCAACAATAATTAACAAACCAAAATTCAAAATTCAAACATAATCATTTAAATATCGTGTATCACTATACACGCAAACTCCATTTTACTACACTTTCTTTCTATCTTTTGTTCAATACAATCACTTCATTTACTCATCTCAGTATCAGAACCTCGCTAAATTCATTTTCCTTATCCTTACATTCATTTCAGATCACCTAAAAGCCATGCAAGCTTGTATACATTTACACCGTAAAAACATCAATAACAAACACTAACTTGTTTCAGCTATACTTTTTAATAGTAAGAGTAATTCGATTACACACCAAGATTTAATATTCGGTGATGGACAGTTCTCTGCTAAATGCTTTCGGTGGATATCACAAGCTACTGTAATCTTTTACTCAGAATCAACTTTGTGGGTATTTACATGTATTACATTTGTCACTAAATCTAATCATCCACTTATCACCATTGATACAAACCATTTGTCACAATACAAACCAACCATTTGTCACATATATATTATTGTCACATGTCACTATATAATTAGCTCATAAATTAAAATTTTTTCAAAATTTACCAAAAATTCCAATATACCCTAAACATACCAAAAATTGCCAATTCACATTTAATAACTCAATTATATCTAGAAAATGTCAATGAAGGCATGTACAATCATATGAATGTGCAAAAATGTACATGTCATGTTTAACTTATGTATGACATGCATTTTTCTAATTTCTCAATACTTTTTCATAATTCACAATTCTAGCCTTAACATGGGCAATGGGATGTTACACTTTTCATTGTTGATAAGGCAAACTGAGGGGAAGGATACCACCTGCAATATAATTTGCTACATTAGTATACTATGGAACCAATAGGTGATTTATTACCATCAACAATTCATCTGGGAATTGCTTATTGATATCTTCACTCTATTGTACCTCCCATCTTTTAAGACAAGATAGATGATAGAAGTTTTTTTACTTCCTTCTTGTATCTAATCTTAATGTTAAGTTATTGAAGAAGTAACACCCATCAGATAGGTCTCACTTTTGCATCTTTCTTAGCAAAGAGATACCTTAACACCGCGTAGGTGGTATAGATGATAATTTTAGATCTAAAATAACCAAAACTTGTTACACATGAATACAAAATCTAATAACTCCTTAGAGGTGTTGTAATTTAGTTAGGCCCTTACTAATATCTCACTTGCATAGCAAATAGCATGAAATCTTTTTTCCTTCTTTTGCTCTAACACACATCCTACTGCTTGATCGCTAGTATTGCATATAACCTCACATACCAATTGCCAATTTAATGATGTCAGTATGGGTGCTGAAATGAGTGTCTCCTTTAACCTGTTAAAAGTAAGTAAACAACTATCATCAAAATTAAAAGGCATATCATTAACTAATATAATAGTTAGAAGTCTAGCAATAAGAAAGAAATCTTTGATAAATCAGAGATAAAATCTTATGTATCTAAAAAATTCACAAATGCTTTTAACATTATTCATTGGTGTAAGCTTCTCAATATTCTTCATTTTGGCTCTATCCACTTTTATACCTTAGCACGATATCTTATGTCCCAAACTACACCCTTATACACCATAAAGTGGCATTTCTCCTAGTTTATAACCAAATGTGATTCTTCACGTTGTGAAAAACTCTATTCAAATTTTTCAAGCAATGATCAAAAGAGTCTCTAAAGACCAAAAAATCATCCATAAATATTTTATAATTTTCTCAATCATATTTGTAAAAATAGACTTCATACACCTTTAAAAAGTTGATGGTGCATTACAAAGTTCAAACAACTTCTATCTATCGGCAAATTTTCCATCACAACATATGAAAGTGGTCTTTTGAATAGATGAAATTTTGATTGTATCCTAAGTATCCATCAAAGAAACAACCAATTTTTCAATCATTTGATCCATGAATGGTAGAGGAAAGTGATATCTCTAAGTCACTGTGTTGAGCTTCTTGTAATCAATCCAAACGCTCCAATCTGTAACCATGCAAGTAGAGATCATCTTGTTATTTTCACCCTCCATCATTATTATGCCTCCTTTCTTTGTCACTTATTATACTAGACTAACCCATTAATTATTCAAAATAGGACAAATAATACTCACATCCAACAACTTCAATACTTTCTTCTTGACCACTTCTTTCATTTGAGGGTTTAGCCTACTTTGTCTTTCGCTTATCGCCTTGCTTCCTTCGTGAAGGTTAACCATATGCATCACCATATTAGGAATTATACCTATTATGTTAGAAGTTTTTCATCCCATGGCTCTCATTATTTTTTTAATGGTCTATAACACTCTCTTTTCTTATTTCCTATCCAGCTAGTTTGAAATTACAATGGGTAAGGTGTGACCCTCACCTAAAAAGGTATACTTAAGATGTGTAAGTAAGGGCTTCAACTCGAGAGTGAGTGCTTTCCTAATGGAGGGTGACATGAGTGCTTTTGTTCTCACTAAGATATCTTGTTTCAATTTATCACCCAACTTCTTTTCTATTGCACTCTTCTTGCTCTTTTATGCACTTATCCACTATATCAATCTTCATACAAGAGCTGATTTTCTTCATTCTTTAGTACTTTATTCATGTTAAATTCAACTTGCTCATCACCAATTTGTAGCATGTTCATGAATGGTCTATCAAGAATTAGTGGACAATTCTTATCCTCTTCAAAGTCTAACAATACAAAGTCCACCGAAATGATGAACTTATCCACCTTGACAATCATGTCCTCCACCATACCAAATGGTTTCCTGGATTGATCTGCCAATTGGATGAGCATGAAAGTCGACTTCTAATCTTTTAGACTTAACTTCCTAAAAATTGACAAAGGCATAAGATTAGTACTTACACTTAAGTCACATAGATATTTAGTATATTCTAAATTGCCAATAACACAAAGTATAATAAATCTACTTAGGTCTTTCAATTTTGAAGGCATTTTAATTATAGAGCTATAACTTTCATTCAAGGAGAACATTTGATTTTCATCCTAAATCCACTTATTTGATGGTATATCATTGAAAAACTTCAGGTACTTAGGCATGTTTTTCAAAGTGTCCTCAAAAGAAAAACTAATTTGCAATTTCTTTAACTTCTCCGTGAACTTTGCAAATTGCACATTCGTTTAACTCTTTTGAATCATCTGTGTAAAAATAATCTTTAATGTATATAGAAGGGGGGGGGGGGGGGGGGGGGGGGAGGACATATCGTGTTTCCTCTTTCTTTTCTTTTTTCTTGTCCTTTTTCTCTTGGTCCTCTCCTTGGTAGGATTAACTTTCTTCTTGGTTGGTTTTTCCAACTTTTTCTCACTTCTAAGTGTGATAGCTTTTAATTGCTCCATTGGATTAGAATCTATGTTACTCAAGAGACTTCCCACACTTTGTGTAGATAATTCATTTTCTAATATTCCCACTTGAACCTCTAGATTGTGGATGGAAGATGCATGGTTCTTTGCAATTTGATGGAACTTAGTTTCCAACCTATTTTATCTCTCATCTTGGCTTAAGAATTTGGAATTCAACATACCCATCAACTTATCTATATTCAATTCCAATAAATTGAGCCTATTTTGCTGCATTACTGGTAGGCCTTAAGCTTTCATTGGAGTCCTCACGATTTGTTAGAACAAGAAAATTTTAAATGGTTCTCCCACCTAGGATTAAGTATTAGAATAGGGGTTATTAATACCTCGATCATATTGTACTCTTATATAGTTGAGCTGCTTCATATTGTTATTTTCCAATAAGAAGCAATTAGCTCATAAATGAATTTCTTATCTATATAATTAGCATCCAAACTAAATTTCCTTGAGTGGGTTGGAAGAAGTGGCTTTTAAGTTGTTCAATTGTTTGGCTAAGTTTGCTACCTTAGCCTATAACGTTGTCACTGAATCTATAGCAAGCTCTCATTTTTGATATCTTAAGGTTGGTTTCTATTTACTCCTCTCTAACATTCATAGACAACTGTTGTTTACCATCTCTTCTAATAAATCATGAATGGCATCAACAATTTTCCTCATTAATCAACCACCAGTTGCAGCATCTATAGGGCCTGGTGTGGGCAGATTCATACCATTATAGAAGGTTTACAAAATGGACTCTTTGCGCAAGTTATGATGTAGACTACTCCTTTATAACTCGTTAAATCTCTCCCATGCTTCATATAATGATTCCACTTTTCTTTGCTAGAAATTAGTAATCTCCTTTATGATCTTAGTGGTCTTGTCATTGGGAAATATTTAGCTAAAAAGGCTTGCACCAGCTACTCCATGTTTTAATGTTCTTTAGGATAAGAAAATTCAACCATCCCTTGGCTTGATCTTTAAATGTAAATGGAAAGAGCTTCATCTTGGCTACATCTTTTGATAACCTATTGTATCCAAATGTGTAACAAATCTCCAAAAAGTTAGACAAATGAGAATTAGAATCCTTATTGAGTAGTACATAAAACTAGATATTAGTTTTTAGCATATTCAGTAGCACTGCTAGTCTTGTTATTCCTTGTTAGGTACATTGACACTTGAAGTCTACAAGGGTTCTCTCCTAGATTTTTTTCCTCCGCCATTGTTCTCCATATTACCTTTTTGTTTCTTATTTATTGAATTTCCATCTTTTGCTTGGTGATGTTAAAAATTTACATGTCTTTCAGTTTGTTTAAACTCCTTATAGATCTTATGTTTATGCACCTACAATAACACAAAAAATGTTAAAATAATTAAATCAAGATAACTCAAACTGTAATAAGTGCTACAAAACAATCCTTGACAATAGTGCCAAAAACTTGTTGAAGTTTTAAATGAAAATTTTCTTTATTACAAATATACATATTGTATCTTATAGAATAAAAAGTATTATTCCATGAGGATATAGTCACCCAGCAATTCTTATAAACTTTGTTCAAGATAAACAATAAGATAATTTACTAAAATTCAAACTAAAAACAAAGAATTGATAATTAAATAATGAAATAATCAACAATGAATTGGTTGATCGGTCAATTATGAAAAATACTATTTGAACGTAAATATCTAATAATTCTAATTACCCTCTCTCGAGATCTAATTAATTAATCCTATGATCTTTTAATCTATCAAAATTCTTCCTACCTATGTAATTAGATTTAAAGCAATCCTATAGGTAACTAATAAACAACTAAGTTCTCTCTTTAATTGCCTATTAATTTGATGTTTCTAGGTCTATTGAGTACCAACTCTCACTATGTAACACAATATAGATAATGCAGTCTAATCCTTTGATTCAAATTCTCCATCGTAAACCTCTTATAACAATTATCTATGTACATGGATTGGGACAATCTAAGCATCCTCTTTAATCTATCTTTATAGATCTTCATTCCTATATAGGACATTTCACCTATATCCTTCATGGAGAAGCTCTTACATAACCAAATCTTTATAGATTGAAGCATTGTGTGTGGTTTCTAATCAATAATATGCCATCTACATATAACACTAGGAAGATGAATGCATTCCTAATAACCTTCTTATAGACAAATTTTTTATCCATATTTTTTATAAAATAAAATTATTTGGTTGTCTTATCAAAATAGATGTTCCAATTCCATAATGTTTACTTAAGTCTATAAATAGAATTTTACAATATGATTACTTGATTAAGAAATCTTTTGGACTCGAAACCCTCAGGTTGTGTGATGTAAACATATTCAACAAATCTCCATTGAGAAATGTTGTTTTGAAATCTATTTGTTAGATTTCATAATCGTGATATACGACTACAACTAATAAGATCCTCATGGATCTAAACATACCTATTGGCAAAAATGTTTCAACAAAATCAATTCCTTTTTTTGTAATCTTTAGCCCATGGATTTTCTTTGTATGTATATACATTACCATCCATATTAGTTTTTCTCTTTAAAATCCATTTGCTTCTAATAGGTATAATACCATCAGGAGGATCTACCAAAGCCTATACTTAGTTAGTGTATGTTCCATTTCAGATCTAATGGCTCCATGTTATTTCAAAGAATCAATATCAGGCATTGCTTCTTTAAAATTAGTAGGCTCATCATTTATAAACAATACATTATCCTTTCCATTTTCAATATGTAGATCTAATCTAATAAGGGGATGATATATCCTACTAGTGCATCGTTGTCTATGTGTCTCTTGAACTCTTAGTTGTGAATTATATGCATCAATTTGAGGTTCTTGCTCCATCTGGATGTGAATTTGTGGTTTTTAAACTTCTCTAAGTTCTACTTCACTCCTACTTTACTTGATGATAAATTCTCTTTCTAGGAATGTAGCATGTCTTAAGACAAGCATTTAAGAGAATGGTAAAATTGATATCCTATGCTCTCTTTTAGATACCCCACAAATTTTCATTTCTCTTATTTAACTTGAAGTTTATCAGATGTTGCACACTTCACATAAGCATCATATCCCTAAACTTTATGTGTGACAATTTTGTTTTACTATTAGTCTATATCTCCTATGGTGTCTTGTTAATCGATTTAAATAGATCTTTGTTCAAAAGATAAGTAGTAGTTTCAAGGCCATATCCTCAAAAGGATATATGAAAGACTGTATGACTCGTTATAGAATGTTCTATATCTAATAGAGTATGCTTTCTCCTCTCATACACTCCATTATCGAGTTCTAAAAGGAGTCCATTGTGAGAGAATCACATTCTCTTTTAAGTACTCAACCTCAAGTCTAAATTTTTTTTAACTTTTCAAATGATTCATATTTTCATTTTATTAAATACACATAATTATATCTAGAATGATTATCTGTTAACATAATTAAATATAATTATCCACCTTTAGCACATGTAGACATAAAGTTGTATACTTCTAAATGTATAAGCTCTAATAACTCACTGGTATGGTTTTCCTTACTACTTAAGTGTAGTTTGGTCATCTTTCTCATCAAACAAGATTTACAAGTTTTATATGATTCATAATCAAAATGATCTAAATATCCTTCTTTATGTAAGTTTTTGATTCTAGTTTCGTTGATATGACCTAACCTATAACTCCTTGAAATGCATAATTATAGTAGGAGCATCCATGATCTCATATTGCCTCTAAAGCTTAAGAGACATACTAGCTAACATCATGTATGTAGCTTGTTCTACGTCATCAATATAAAGATGATATTTCTCCCAAACATCATCAGCCGCATCCGAACTAGGCTCTGGTGGAACAATAGTGTCAATAATATATAGTTTCTTTTTTTGCTTGAGAATAAGTCTTAAGTTGGGAAATTAGTCTCAAATTTTGGTTTAATATGCTTGTTTGTGCCTGTGATGCTCCTTGGTGATAAATTGGTACTTATTTTCTTCTATCACCTGAAAGACATAAAAATGCAAGTATTAGTTTATGTCAAATAAACTAAGGACTTAAATAAATATCTTATTACTCTCACTGTTTTATTCAAAATAATATCCCTTAGTATTAAGATGAGAAATTATCAAAAAAATTTCCTTACTAGTTAGGATTCTGTTCAAAAATAGTTAATCTTGAGTTTGTTCTACAAATCAATTAAATTTATCTTAGGTAGATAACATTTTACCAATCACATCTTATATGACTCCTAAATCAGTTAAGTAATAACTTTTTGTCAAAATATATCTTATATAATATTCCTAACCATACTTATAACTTCATATGATTATGAGTTTGTTAATCCAAATCACAACAATTTTGTAAAGTAGGCCCTATTAATTTAAAATAAAATATATTCGAGTTAAAGGGGCCTTAAGTTTGCCCAATAAGTCTTATAATAAACAGAATTATGGTTTTATTCTTAAAAAATGGAATGTAAAAATCACGTTTTCAACGTGTACTTAATATTTAATCAAGAGATTTGATATTCAAAATTTAAGTCTAACATAAATAATATAATATCATTATATAAATAATTCTAACATAATAAAATTATGAAATAAATCCTTACAAACTTTTTCTTATTTTTGTTATTGATTTGATAACTAATTTAATTTGATAATTTAAATATTTGAATATTTAAACTAAATTATAAAATATTCCATAAAAATAATCTTTTGAAAATAGTTTTCAGACATTTAGAAAAATATTTTTCAAATTTATTATATATTTAAATCAATTAAATCAATTTAATTAAAAATAACGTAAAACAAATAAAAATAAAAAATGTGGGGGGACTATCTACATTTGCGGGGACGTTTCTCTTCCATTAATGTCTTTACTCAGACGTTATCACGTACCCTATTGTTTTTACTTTTTAATTTTAGCTTTTTTCTCTGTGTTCCCCCTCCCAATGCCTTCCCCATTCGGTATTGCTTCTTATAGAAACCAGAGATTGATGGAGAGAAATTAAATTGTATATTGATCAGATTACAAGAGTTTAAATACATAATTTTACACAAGATAACTCGTACGTACAAGGAGATAAAATTCAATTCAAATCTCCCTAACTATTAGCTAACAATATGTACAGTTTGTTTCTATCTTAACAGGTAGTGGACGTGGTCAAAGTAATACATGTGCCAGACATGTGTTGCTTCTATACGCCCCCCTCAAGCTTGCAGTTGGAAGCAACTCCGAGCTTGGACAAATGGTGGTGAAAGATAGACTTTGCCAAGGGTTTTGTAAGAGTATCAGCAAGTTGATCCTTGGCATGAACATGAACAACTTGGATTTGATTGTGTTGAACTTTGTTGCGGACATAATGGAAGCCAACTGCTACATGCTTCATTCGAGTGTGAATTGCTGGATTCTTGCTTAGATAAATCACTCCAACATTGTCATAGTAGACTGTCGGAGTGGCTTGTGGTAGTACTCGTAGTTCATTCAGCAAGTTTTGAACCCAACACACCTCAGATACTGAATTGGCGACTGCTTTGAATTCTGCTTCAGTGGAGGATCTTGCAACAGTTTGTTGTTTCTTAGATGCCCAGTTAATTGGATTGTTTCCGAGGAATAATATTTGACCCGACGTCGAGTTTCACCCATCGAGATCACCTGCCCAATCTGCATCCGCATACATTGACAAGGCGAAGCTTTTGGTTCGATGCAACCTCAATCCAAGCTTGGATGTACCACGCAGATAGCGAAGAACCCGTTTCAGAGCTTTCCAATGCATCTCGGATGGTTTATGCATGAATTGAGATAGCTTGTTAACTGAGTAATTGATATCTGGCCTTGTGAAAGACAAGTACTGTAACTTCCCAAGCACTGTATGATACCGTGTTGCATCGAAAGAGGGAGCACCATCATGTAACGTGAGTGTCTCATCAATGTAGCTGGTTTGAGTCAAGAATAAGCTGTTATCAGTTCTTGTTACCTCGATTCCCAAGAAATAATGTAACTGCCCGAGATCTTTAATCGAAAAACGGCTGGCAAGAGAGGCAATAACGCGTGCAACAACAGATTCGTGACTCCCAGTGATGATAATATCATCTACTTACACCAACGTGATGACTTGAATGGATCCATTGCACAATGTAAAGAGAGAAGGATCTGATTTTGACTTGATGAAGCCAAGATCTTGCAAGTATTTTGTGAGGGTCGTGTACCATGCCAAGGGGGCCTGTTTGAGACCATAGATTGCCTTTCGAAGTCGACAGACATGATTAGGAGCTGTTGGGGACTCAAATCCGGGTGGTTGGGACATGTAGACTTCTTCCCGAAGATCACCTTGCAAGAACGCATTGTTAACATCAAGTTGCCGCATCACCCAATTTTTAGTAATGGCAATTGATAGAACTGCCCGAACCGTGTTTGCTTGACCACCGGACTAAAGGTAAAGTGATAATCAATTCCTGGACGTTGCGTGAATCCCTTTGCAACTAGCCGTGCTTTGTACCGATCTATCATCCCATTCGGTTTGCGTTTAATTCTAAAAAGCCATTTGCAAGCAACAATATTTTTTATATTATCTCTGGGAACCAATTCCCATGTCTTGTTTCTCATTAATGCATCAAATTCTGCTTTCATAGCATCCCTCCATTCTTTGTGTTTTTGAGCTTGTTTAATAATGGTGGGGGTGACATCGGGAGATAGGTGCGCAAGGCAATTGAATTTTGGCTTTGGTTTAAAGATATTGTTTTGTGATCGGGTAACAATCCGAGGGGTTGTAGTTGTTGTGTGAGTCGAGGCTGGTTGTAGCACAGTGTCGGGTCGGATAGGCTGTTGGTCTACGGGTTGGTTTGTAGAGAGGATTGTGGCTAGTGTAAGTGACTGTGTTGAAGCAGTAGTAGATATATTAAGGGCAGTGGTTAGCAAATGCGTACCTTGGGTGTTCGAGGATGCCAATGGAGCAGTACGAGAGTCGATGGCTTGTCTCAGAGTGGGCGGTCGAGCTCGAGCAGCGGAGTCGATTTGACACGATACAAGTATAGTAGGAGGTAGTTCAGAGGGGAGTGGTGCGACTAGGGGCTGATGTTCACGGCTGGTGACAGGAGACATATCCCACTCGACTGATTTGGCTTTAGGCAGCAAGTTTTTGAACCTTTGTTGATATGGGAACTCAGTTTCGACAAAGGATACATCTCGAGACAAGTAAATCTTGGATTGCAAAGGGTCAAAGCATATATGGCAATGGTGACTAAGGGAGACACCCAAATACACACAAGGGGTGGATCTTGGTTCGAGTTTGTGATTAGTATATGGCCGTAGCCACGGGTAACACAAGCAACCAAAACTTTGTAAGGCGTCGTAGGTTGGTGGTTTGGAGAAATGCTGTTCATATGGTGGCTTATATTGAAGCAAGGGGGTGGGTAACCTATTAATGAGATACACGGCATGGTGACAAGCAAAGGACCACAACGAGGGTGGGAGGGAGGCTTAAGATAGTAGTGCTTTTGTCGTTTCAACAATGTGTCGATGACGACGCTCGACTATGGCAACCCTTTGTGGTGTGTATGGAGGACTCACTAGGTGTTCTATGCCATTTGTTTGAAGGTATGGGTCAAGACTTTTGTACTCAGTTCCACCATCAGGTAAAAGGATAGAATGTTTGTGGCAAAGTGTTTTTCAAGTAATGGTCTGAGTGTTTGAAAAATTTCTTTCACTTCACTCTTGTTTTTCATCGTATAAATCCAGGTGTATTTGGTGTATTGATCAACAAAAATACAATAATATAATTTTTTGTCAATCGAAAGCACTGGTGAGGGACCCCATAAATCGCTAAAAATGGTTTGCAATGGTTTTGTGCTGGAGAGAGTAAATTCTTTAAACGGCATACGATGCGATTTATTGCATTGACAAGAGTTACAAGATGTAAAATTGTCTTGTTTCGAAATTGGTAGAGAAAACTTGTCACAAATGAAATTCAAAATCCGTAAATGGGGATGACCTAATCTATGGTGCCAAACATCGATTGGGGTGTTTTTGGTGACAGTGAAGACTCGGGGTTGTGGTGTCTTTTGTTGGGGCCATTCGTATAAGCCATCTCTACTCCGTCCTTGCACCAATGGTGTCCTCGTTTGGAGATCCTTCACACAAAAAGAAGAGGGAAAAAAATTCAATGGATGTCAGATTATCTTGACAGAATTGCGAAACCGAAATTAGATTACGTTTAATATCCGATGCACAAAGAGTGTTAGGAAGCTTAAAAGCAGTGTTTGATGCTATTAATTGAGTTGAGCCAGAGTGGGTGATTGGAATTTTCATACCATTACCAACTGTAATACCATCAGTGCCAAAGTATTCAGGCATGTCACGTGGCTTGGATGTCATGTGGTGTGAAGCACCAGAATCAAGCAGCCAAGAATTGTGATGGTTCGAGTGCCCCATTGCATAGTTGGCCTTTTCTTCGAAGTGGTTATGTGACATTGAGCGACACACATCTGCTTCATGCCCAGGCTTGCGGCGCAATTGGCATCGAACAAGTTCAATGCTATTGTTGCTCCCACGCCCATTGTTAGACCGATTACTATTTAGCCATTGTGGAGCTTAATTGTTGAGGCGGTCATTTGAACGCCATGGTTGTTGGTTGCAGCGATTGTTTCTGGAGTTGTAGTTGTTGGACTGCTTGGTGCGTTGAGCAACCGCAGCAGTGATAGTGGCAGCTGGCTTTTTAGATTCTTCATGTTGAATGAACACTTCATGATCAAGAAGCTTGTCGTAGAGGTCTTCATAAGTGATGGTTGTATCTCGAGCCTGAATTGCAGCTGAGATCTCACGATAATCTTATCCGAGACCTCGTAAAATCTAAACAACCAACTCCTCGTTGGCTAGAGGGGCACCAGCTTGTGCAAGTTCATCGGCTAGGGCTCGGACTCGATGGAGGTAGTCAGACATGGACTGAGTGTCTTTGTTGAGACGGGCAAGTTGATCTCAGAGGCTGAAGGGATGAGATTGAGACTTGTTAGCGTAGGCAGTGTGGAGAGCTTCCCAGACGCGTTGAGCAGATGTAGCATTAGCAACCGTTGGGGTAATGGTTGGGTCAACAGAGGCCATGAGTGCGTTTTAAATTAGTTGATCTTGACGGAACCACAGGTTGTAGGCTGGGTTTGGGTTGATGGAGAGAAATTAAATTGTATACTGATCAGATTACAAGAGTTTAAATACATGATTTTACACAAGATAACTCTTACGTACAAGGAGATAAAATTGAATTCAAATCTCCCTAACTATTAGCTAACAATATGTACAATTTGTTTCTATCTTAACAGCTAGTGGACGTGGTCAAAGTAATACATGTGCCAAACATGTGTTGCTTGTATACTTCTTCTTCAGGTGTCGAGGCTTTTTTCTCTTCTGGGAGAGCTTCTCCATCACTTCTAGTTGGGTGTGTTTCACCCTTCACCAATGGCTAGATAACCACTGTCTCCGTCGTTAAAGGCAGCTTTACTAGCGGCTAGCAATGCCGCCGGTTAGGACCCATTATCCAGACAATTAACCAACGCAAATCCAAAACCATCACACCCAACAACACATTTCAGACGCCCATAAAATCACACAAATTCGGAACTTGATTCGAACATAAAACTTTGCAAGCAAAATAATTTTTCTAGAACACAATCAATAAAAGTTAAAAGCAAACTTCAAGGAAACACAGAAACAAAGATAGGGTGGCATGCAACATTGTTTACATATCTTATTCAATAAACTAAACAGGTAATGTGACAATGTTCAAGAGCAATTTCTAGAAACAAAAAGATGAGGTAACTTGCGAGATGGTTTTCCACAAAGCTTAAAATTAACGAGGTCGTACTCGTACACATACCTTTGTTTCAATTAAACTAAACTAAACCCTACTTTATCAAAAAACAATTAGTTTCAGCCTTTATTTTTTTCTCAAATTAATAACAATTAAGCAATTGATTTAAGTTAAATAATTAAAAGAGGCTCGATGCTACTGTTGAAAGTTCAACCATGATCAAATCACAAGCACAACAAAATTATATTTTTATGATTTTTGATCGAATTGCAGTAATTGAATAATTTAAAAACATGATATGAATGATGAAATAAAGGAATTATACTTAATTCGAAGTTCTTATTGAAACCTTCTCAAAACCTTTTTAACGTGTTAACTATGACCTATTCTTGTGTTTAGCCTATAACAGTATCAACAAAACAGTAAAAGAAAACTTTCAACTCTTTGAGAGCAAAATAAGCAGGAGTGGTAGCTCCTTTATGCTTATTCCTATAAGCAGGAAAAAAAACATTAGGTTTTATTTTTATTAAAATTAAACATTCTAATTATAATTAAATTTAAACTTAAACTCAAACTCAAACTCAAACTCAAACTATAATTTAATGTAATTTATAAAATTAAATAGTTTATATTTTATCCCTAAAGTTTCTCAAACTTCATAATTAAGTTTCACTTAATTTAAATTAAATGTATCCTTTTAATCAATTTTTATTTGTGATCTATTAGGTTCCTAATATGTTGACAATTATTATAATTATAATTATAATTTATAGTTAAAATTAGCAAAATTAAAACTCATTTTAATTTATCTTTAATTCTCAAATTAAATAATTTAGAATCATATATCAAAATTGATGTTTAATAGCATGTCATAATCACCCAAATATTAAGAATGTTAAAATGGTTTGATATAACCTATCCAAGCAAGGTTATGATGTATAATTTAGCCTTTTCGTCATTTAATGTTTCAATTAGACGTAGAGTATGAATATATTGCCTACTCTTTTAAATCCAATCTTGTTTGTTCTTGCTAATTAGTAATTGACTATGATTGATATTTAAAAATATCTTTCAAATGTCAATTAACTCTGACAAGATAATTTTTTAAATAACTACTAATCAAGAATTGTAAAATATTCTCTCTAAATACTTTATAGTGATGGATCTTTTATGGAGTTACTCAACTATCTTCGTGTGGTTCGTAATGCATTCAAGTATTACCGACTAAGCTATCCTAAGTAGAATAAGTCATAAATAGGATCAAAATTAAATACAGTAATTCTTACATGAGATACCTTGGAAATTTCAAGTCTAAGGATTGATTACACAAATATCTTAGTAAAGAAATTCACATACATGTAAGTAATATTCTATTTAGAGTCCTCATAATCAAGTCAATTTAGTGAACTTGTTATCTAATAAGCATTTATTTATATATTTGTTTAAGCATCTCCATATCTTTAATTTATGAAATTAATTACTTTCTCTATAAGAAAGAAACATATGCTAGTTTTACGATTTTCAATATTATCATGTCTTGATGAAACTGCAACTTGGAATAATTTAGAAATAATATATAAATGCACGTTGAATTTTATAATTATAATTTTATCATAATTTCAATTGCACAATAGTTATTCTAGAAATTTTACCTTGAATATTAAAACATCAAATATAATTAATATAATATATAAAGATAAAGATGTCTTTATTAACTAAAATATAATATTATACACAAAATTACAACAAATATGTCAGCTGCAAGTGCAAAAGGTAATACTTACGATATTAAATAAATGTCACTAATTTTTGTTGGCCGCCGTCACCACACAAATTTGAGACATATACATATAGATAACAACGATCAGTGTTATCCTACATATATATTTAAGGCTCGTCAACTGAATAACCACGTTAGAAATATCCTCCAATGAAGAATTTTCTATCCATTTGAGAGTAAACCAAAGGTAACTGAGTTGACGAGTGTGTAAGGACCTCGGAAATATTAGAAAGCATTGAAGTTTAAATTGTGGAAGTATCAGCCTATTATCCCGTTAAGACATGACGCAGTAGTATAGTCATTAATATTCACACAGCTGTAGGTTACAAATGAAAAACAGCACAAGTGATCACGTGTAAGATGGCAAGGCCTAGGAAATGAGTCACCACGCCCGCTGAAGGGAGAAAAGACCAGTATAACAATTGAATGTATAAACTCATTTGTAGGCCACCTTTGATGAGACTTTTACGAACAAAAAGAATATAGCAAGTGTAGACATTACAAATTAAAGATAGTGGGTGATGAAGTGTTGTCTCAAGATTCATGAGCAGTGACAGGGGCCAAGGGTAAATTATTTCTTATTTAGTTTGGAAGCATAAATTGTCGGCTTTGTCACATGGCTTGTCTCTCCCACTCTCGTGCTCTTATAGAAAGATAGCAACGAAATAATATATAAATGGAGATCATATCAGGATATATAATTTGAAGCTTCTTGTTTAGCTACTCATCTTCCAATTCCCCATTTAATCATCATCATTCACCGCGTAAAATCATGTGGAGGTCGGTGATCATTGTTAATATTAATTACCCTCCACTCCCAAAATATTCAGTCACCAACTGTTGATTAATGTTATTAATTTGAAGATATCACAAGTAATAGCAAATACAACAGGTACAGGATTAAAGATAATTTAGTATAAGTTATATCAAGATCCCTACTGCCTTCATTCTAACTTTAGAAGGAATATCATGGTAAGGTCATTAGGTCATGAAGATGTCACTTGGTCATGCATGCATATTTACAGTCTTTGTCTTGTCTTCAAGGAAGGTCAAAGTAAGAAATCAACTTTGAATATTTTCTATTTATTTTATATATGTTATATCATAACGGAAAAAGGGGAATGAATTTTCTCTTATTCAATCCAATAATATTATTTTAACTCGCACCTAATGGTTTTCTCTAATAGAGTGATGATATCCACTTTTATTGTCATGCTCTATTAGACAAAATTTAAAAAAAGCAAAATAGAAATTATCTTTTAAAGAGATGGCCAAAAAAGTGCTTGGTCATGATTGTCATTGTAAGACCAACTTATCTATTGAGCATTTACCTGTAAGAACTAATTTTTTGCAATGGTCGCCTTAGAAACATGAATCAGTCCATTTTTTATTATGTATTACTTGAGCAGCCTTTATGCTTGTAATACATATTTTATTATGTCAGTAATTTCTTATTAGGATAAATATTACATGATCCAACATCCTACCTATTTTTTTTATCCATTTGATCGGTGACAAGTTTAATGATAAATATAACGATCCTATTGTTCCAATAGAGAGAAGAAATGGTTAGCTTTTTTGAAAAATTTCCAAATGAACCATGTTAACGAAATCCTGAGAAAAATTTATTTGAAGTCATAAAATAAGATATAGAAGAGACATCTCCAATATTTTAAGATTCCGGAACACAAGATCCATTTCTATTGATATTTAGATCTATATAAGATTTATATATAATAAACAAGATTTATCTATCTGTTAGATCATGGCTTCATGTGTTTTACGCCCCGTAACTCTTCATCCGTCAGGCTTGGGCGTAATAGCAAAGCAAGTACAAGTATTAGTAGCATAGCAAAAATGTTTTCTTCATCATTTACTCGTGGTAATTGTGGCCTCTTAGGAGAATCGATGATTGCATCTTTGATGCACTTGCTAGTACGAGTACATCTGAAAATTCTTAATTGGTTACTTATAAATAGCCCCACCCAGACTATGGAACAAAGAAATTCATTTTGTATCTGCCTGTTTAGTTAATTCAATAGCCTTTTTTATATCTTTAAGCGGCTTTCTTATAATTTGGATATGCTACTTTAGAGTTAATTTTTTTTAGGAATAGGCTCACCTCGATCCTTTACTTTAGGATTAATCAATTTTATTTCTCGATGGGGACAAGGGAAGGGATAAAACTCAACAATAAAGTGTCACCTTAACATGGTGGAAGTTATCGGTTCAAGATTGATTATCCCTAAACCTAATGTGAGTTTTTCTATTTGGCTTCCTCCTCCACCATTGTGATCGAATGTATTTTGATTTAAGTTCTTTTCTTTTTATGAGGTGGAAAAGAATAACTCGGTTGAAGTGTAATGATCATACGTCTATAATGTATTTTATGTCCCATAACAGGCCAACCTTCATATAATTCATATAATGATAAATCTTTTAATATAATATTTATAGGGCAAGTTAGTCTTTTTATGAGATAACCTCGTCTATGAGCCTAAAGTTTTAACTTTTTGATCGTAGTCCCTTCGTTAAATTTGACTTTACTAATAACTAAATCGACTTTGTTGACATTCATAATATGACTAGCATTTGTCCAAAGGATCAAAGTGGCCAGTTATTAATAGAATTTCTTGTCGGCTCTCTATAAAATATTCATTTAGATGGGGGCTTTCGTAAGTATCGTAAGCTAAACCGGTAGTGACAAGTAACCAACCTGAAATGAATAGAGGGTATAATTGATAGATATATACTATTAACCATGCAAAAGTAATAATATAGTCTTCGGATGTTTTTCTTTGAACAATTATTTAATTGTATTCAATTAGAGATTTGCATAATATGAATATGTGTTAGTACATTTTGTATGTATCTAACTGGACCAAGTTGAGAATGGTTATTTTATACTGACTATTAAAATATATTCTTGAGGACATTAGAAATAAG
>JAOSBK010000002.1:21150479-21162060 GCA_027568895.1 Erythroxylum shatona
AAAATAAAATATATTAAATAATTAATACTAATATTTTTATATAATTAATAATAAAATAATAAACCTCCTGCAACAATTATTTTAATATAAGGGTATAAAAGTCATTTATTATACGTTACATTCCATTTCATTCATCTTCTAAACAATATTTCTCTACATTACATTATGAACCCTTCCATCCTTCCCAAACAACTTTTTATTATATTACATTCTATTCCATTATAAACCATTCCATTCCCTTCCATTTTATTCCATTCCATTCAATTAATTAACATCCAACCAAACAGGGCCTAAGTGGTCTCGTTAACCCTTATCCTGTCCTACCAGATTTTCCTAACTCTAGCAACTGCCTTAGTGAGGGCCAACTCTGACATATTTTTGTTGGTTACTTCCCTCCAGGTCTTGTATGGTTGTCTTTTTCTCCTTTTGTATCCACTAAGGTTTATTAACTCACAGCAGCGTACCGGAGCATCAGAGGATCTCCTACACACATGCCCAAACCACCTTAGCCTTTTCTCTCTCAACTTGTCTGTAATACTAGCTACCTGTAATCTGGCTGTCACTACCTGATTTCGTATCCTATCCCTAAGTATACCCATCTCTGCTACCAACAACTATCGCTTAACAGGCTAACACTCTGCCCTATATAATATGGTAAGCCGAATCACCATTTTATAGAACTTTTCTTTGAGTTTTACAGGGACCTTTTTATCACATAAAATACTTGAGGCACTCTGCTATTTGTTCCACTTAGACTTAATACGATATAATATATCATTATCGATATTTTTATCTCTCTGAATGATGGACTTAAGATATTTAAAACTGGATTTCTATGGTACGATGTCAGTGCCAATCGCTACCTCCGCCTCTCGTACCATCTGGCTACCCAAAAAGTTGCAATCTAAATACTATGTCTTGGACCTGCTCATTCTAAAATCTTTCGATTTTAACTCTTCTCTCTAACGTTCCAGCTTTGCATTAACCCCCTCTTTGGTCTTATTCACTAGGACAATGTCGTCAGCAAATAAAATACACCAAGATACCTCTCCTTGAATGTTTGGTAAGTTTATCTAACACTAATGTGAATAAAAATGGACTTAAAGTCGAGCCTTGGTGGAGTCCAATACCAATAGAGAATGCCTCCGTGTCGCCTCCTATCGTCCTTACACTAGTCAATGTTCCTTCATACATATCCCTAATCACGCTGATATACGACCTAGGAATGCCCTTAGTCTCCAAACACTACCATATGAGTTCTCTAGGCACTTTGTCATACGCCTTCTCCAAATCTACAAAAACTATATGCAAGTCCCGTTTACGATCCCTATAGCACTCCATTAGTCTCCGAAGGAGATTTATTGCTTATGTCGTGGACTTACTAGGTATAAATCTGAATTAGTTGGCCGATATAGACGCCGCTTTCCGTACTCTCTTTTCAATTACTTTCTCCCACAGCTTCATAGTATGACTCAATAATTTGATGCCTCGATAGTTTTGACATTGTTGAATGTCTCCTTTAGCCTTGTACAAGGGGATTACCCTACTCAATCTCCATTCATTCGGCATCTTGGCTGACACGAGAATCTCATTAAGGAGCTGTACTAACCACTCAATACTGACAACTCCTATTTGTTTCTGTACCTCTATCAGGATGGCATCCGGTCCTACAGCCCTTCCACTCCCGATCACCCTCAAAACCTTTGTAACTTCTCCCCTCGTGATCATCCCCTGTGAGTTCCTGTATAAACAAAGTCCTGACACGGTAGATTCCCATAACTCTATGTAATTGTCTTCGTTATATAGGCCATAAAAGTACCTCTTCCATCTCCCCTTGATGGCTTGATCATTTGTCAATACCTATTCCCTTTCGTCACGTATATAACAGACTTGGTTGAAATCCGCTATCTCTTGTACCTTAGCTCTCGATATCTTGAAAATTCTTTATGCTCCTCTGACTGTATCTAAATCCCTATACATGTTCTCGTACGCTTCTCCTTTGGCCACTAAGACAATCTTTCCTTCTGTTTTGCCAGTTTATACCTCACTCTATTAATTATCTGCTCCTCTTCTGTTGCACTTGCCAGCAGATCGTTAAATGCCCTCTTCTTCGCCTTTACCACCTCTAGACCTTGTTAGACCAGCACCAGGATTCCATCCGGTCCCCACCCCTTCTTTTAGAAACCCCTAGGAGTTTAGTGGCAGTCTCTCTTACTACGGGGGCTACTCCCTACCATATTCTGTTCGCATCCCCACATACACCTTATGGTGCATTATTTCTGACCTGAGTCCTAAAATGTTCTACCATGTCCCCTTTGAGACTCCCCCATCTGATTCTACAACATGGCTTTGACAGCAGCTGTGCTCTCCAACCCTTGATTCCCATATCCAAAACTAACAATTTATGTTAGGTAGATAAACATGCTACCGGGAGTATTTTGCAATCCTTGCACCATGATTTGGCTCTTGTCCTGACAAGGAAATAATCAATTTGCGTCTTGGTTGTGTTACTCTGAAATGTCACTAGGTGCGCTTCTTTTTTCTTAAAGAAGGAATTTACTATTACTAACTCAAAAGCTACGGCCATGTCCAATAAATCAACCCCACTATCATTTCTAGTATTGTATCCGAAGCCCCCATGCCTTCCTATATAACTGTCTGAATTGACCCCTATATGCCCATTAAAATCCCCTCCTAGGATGATCTGCTTAGTATTAGAGATTTGTAAAAATACCCCCTCCAGCATCTCCCAGATGTACGCTTTTGATATCCGTCGGTGCCAGCTTTAGGTGCATATGCACATACTACATTGAGAACCACACTGCTTAAAATAATTGTTGTTACCATTATCCTATCATTGACTCTTGTGATCCCCACAACTCTGTTCATCAGTCCCTTGTCCACTAAAATACCTACCTTATTTTGTTTCTGCATACTTTCCGAGTACCATAATTTGAACCCCTATCACCTTTGCTTTAGTTCCTGCCCACTTAGTCTCCTAAATGCATGTTATTTGGATCTTATATTTATCTAAAATCTCTACCAATTCTAAAGACTTTTCCGTAAGGATCCACACGTTCCACGAGCCTATCCTTACTACATCATCTCCGTCCGAGAATTACTCATACGTTGTTGGTTGCTTGCCACTGGAATAAGAAATCACCTGGTCTTAGTTCTCAAGACCTTTTCGTGAAGCAATTATATACATAGGCCAAGCAATAGTTTCATAACACTAGCTTGAGTATTGTACACAAGTTAAATTTTGAATGATCAGTCATATTCTCAGTTTCTTACTCTAACTGGAGTTTCTCCTTCATTTTGTTTTTTATTTATTAAACTTCTTCTCTATCTTCATATTTGTTGTTAGATGTTAATAGTTCTTTTGGCTTTTGAGTTAAAATAAAAAGACATTAAGACAACTTGAGTTTTCGAATGGCCTTTCACTACTCATGTTCTCTGGTGAAGAATGGCTTCTGTGCTTTTTGCAGTACTATGTCACAAGTACACAGGAGACCGTCAATATCTGTAGGCGATGGGTATGGGAATGGACATATAATGCTGTATTTCCATAGAGGGGCCCGACTGCTATTTCTGAGATGGATGAGTTCTGCCATGCACTTGGAAGAAAGATTAATTCGTAGTATCTTAATTGCAAACAGTGGGATGGCCGCCGTCAAGTTAATTCATCATACGTAGCACTAGAACATAGGCTTACGAGACGTTTGGCACAGAGAACGCTATCTTGTTAGTTGTCATGGCTACTCCAGAAACTATGAGGATGATTGCAGAGCATATATATCGAAATTGGTGATCGATTTGTGGAAGTTCATGGCTTGGTTTCAGCGGGAGGCGATGCCTTCGCTCTTCAATGGAGTTTGGAAGAATTTAGGGTTATAATTATTTTAAGAATAATTTAGGGATTTTAGTTTTTCAAAATATTTAATGTGACATAATAACGAGAGGTGAATAATAACTACATATCAATCGTCATACGTATATATATCTTGTCCCAAAGCATTATCACCTATGTACTTAATGATGTTAGGTCATTCGATATCAATTTTTGTCCTACTCGATCTAACTTAAATCGAAGTCAACCAGTTTAGTCTGAATTGACCTAACTTTGAGCTAGATTCATGTTTTTTGATATTTGGGCTTGGGGTTAGGTCTGAGTCCGAATCCAAACTAAAATTCGACTATGTCAAATAAAATATTGTTCTGAGTAAAACAAAGTAGTTTTTAATTTTAAATTAAAAAATAATTGAGCTTACTTAAGGTCCGACTGGGATTCGGGCCATTCAAGCCTAATTAAACTCGAGTGTAGGCTGTGAGCATCAAAGTTAGATTTGAACATAAATTTTTAAATCGAATGCCAAACCTAATATTTAGCTCACCTTTCCTTTTTTTACTTTTTGGTACATTGGAAAGAGTAAATATGTAAAAAAATATTTCTCTCTTATATATTCATAAGTAATTTAATTATAATAAATATAAACTCAAATAAATAGAGAAGTGCTCCAATCACCAATTTTTTATTGTTCTCTAATTTTTGTAATTTTGAAATATACGTTTTTATGTGATATTTGTAGGAGAATTTCTAACGTTCAATTCCATTAAATAAGCTTCTACTAGTTAGTCATGTATGGTAATTGGATCCTTATCCTACATAATGCACCTTTTTCTCCTAAGCCTTGATAAAATCTTATTTCTTTAACGTGGAATTTATATTTTTTTGGAACAGATTATTATAGTCATTTTTTATTATTATTTATTTAATACTTGCGCTATCAATACTAGTTTTGTGATATGATATACTTAGTCATATTATACAAGATTAAATAAATAAACTAGTTAAATAGGGTCTTTTAGAAGACTACATAATTTAAACTTACCTATTTATAAACATTGTTTAGTTGAAAAAATAGCATGAAAATCATTTGATATGGGACGAAGAATTATTGAGCTATTAGAATTAATTCACTAAGATATTTGTGCGCAAATGAATATAAAAGCAAGGCACAAGGGTACTTATGTGACCACCTTTATCGATGACAATACTCAGTATGATTATATTTATTTGATTTCTTACAAATTTGAAACATTATGTTGTTTACAAAGGTATATGACTTCACTTGAAAACTATTTAGATAAGAAGATCAAAGTTCTAATAATTAATCAGGGATAACGGAACTTATTTGATCAATTCAAAAGGTTATACGATAAAAAAGGAATGAATAGATAAATTGACTATTTCTTGAGCTTATCAACAAAATACTATTTTGTAGAGAGAAGAAATATAATTGTTCTTAGAAAAGTTAGGTTTTTGATGACATATGCAAATTTTTCTATCAACTATTATGGTAATTCATTATTAACAACCATATATGTACTTGATCGAGTACCTGTCAAATAGTTATTAAACCATCATGTAAGTTGTGGACAAGTAAAAAACTTGATTTAGTATATGTGATTGTTTGGGTATCTGTTAATACATTCACAATCCCTTATACAAGCATGAGAAATTAGGTAATATAGGAAAGAATAATATCTTTAAAAGCTATTTCTAACGTTTTAAAGGGTATGTATTCATAAGTGAACGAGGTAACAAAAAAATAACTACATTCAAGCCATATGATATCACATTTTAAAAGAATATTTTCCTAAAGCAAGTAGATATAGGAAAAAACTTACCTTTATATGAGATATCAAATCAAGTTGATCTTCCAAATGAAAGCAATTTAGGTGTTGATGAATTAGTTTCTGATTAGTGATAGGAAGTTCCTTACTATTATTTGATATGTGTGGAAGTAATATAAAACTAGAGAGATATGTTTCTTTATGCTCATAATATTTATGGGTTAATTCCTATACAACTTTTGGATGTTGAAGGAAAAAATATTTATGGTAGTTACACACGAAAATAATGAGTCGATAAATGTAAAAAGGCTATATCTAGTCTTGCTTATTTATTGAAGTAATTGAAGAATTAACATTGATGATCTCAATCCAAATATAAGACTTGATTAATCTTTTAAAAGGACATAAGATCATCATGATCAAATTGACTCCAAACCTAATAACAATTTTGAAAGATACAAATCATGTGTAAGGGTAAAAAGATGATTATAAGAAGACACTCTCACCTATAGTGAGCTTTACATCGATTCGACTAATTCTCACTTTGGTAGTTAGAATGGATCTTGATTTATATTAAATGGATATGATGAATGCAATTTTAAATGGAGAATTAGATAAAGAAAACTATATGGAATAACCAAAAGATTTCATTTAGAAAGGCTAAAAGCATAAAGTGTTTGGGTTGTTAAAGGTAATATATGGTATAAAGCAATCTTAAAGACAATGATATATTAAGTTTTATACTGTAATCATATCATATGATTTTAGTATCATTAGAAAATACTACCAAATAAATGTTAAAAATATTCAACAATGAATATGTGCTTTTATCATTATAAGTGAATGAGATTTTGAGAGCGAATGACATCAACCAATTTATGAAGTAAATAAATAAATTGGTTACCAATCACATTTAAGATAAAAATACGGGTGAGATTGGATACATTTTTAGAATTAATATTTCCAAGGCTCACTATATATATATATATATATCATATGTAGAATTGTTAAATGATTTTTGTTACGCTTATTATTAAAGGTGAGCACCTGGGCAATGAAAAATATCTTTAGATGTCACTATAAGAGAAAGAGATAAAGAAGGTTCCTTATTTTAGTGCAATTGGTAATCTCATATACATTGTGTACAAATAATTACGTTAGAAAGAAGTTAAAAGAATACTAATGTATACAATCAATGTAAAACTAAACACATAGATATCAAATATAATTATATCCACATGGTAGATCATAGATAAATGAATATGGAGTACATTCATACAAGACAATTGATTATAAATGCTATGCCAAGTTGATTTTTGGAGATGTATTTTCTATGCATATTAGGTTATTAGGATTGCATAGTATTTAAATTTTGGTTTTATTTCATTTTCTTCAAGTGAATATTTATGATAGTTGTTATCAATGATGATCTTGTTTGCCATTCAGTATTTAATGGAATATATTAAATGTCAGTTTCTAAAATGTATTTTATACAAAAATCCAATTATAGAAATACGAGAATGTTTGATTTTGAGTTGAGTATTCAGGTTTAAAATGAATGTTGAAATAGGAATTGAACATCTAATTCTAGTTATAAAAAGTATAGACAAGTATGAGATACCTTTCAATAAATAGAATCACCTTCATTTCTTTATAGGAATGGAGACAAGTTTTAAGCACTAAATCTAGGCAATCATTGAGAACTGAAAACACTAATGTCGATATAAAGTATATTAAAAGATAAAATAGGTCATTAGTAATGGTATAACCTAAGATAATGATGTGTTCATTTAATTTGTCTTAATATACTAAATGTAAGTACTCAAAGGTAGATTGAATGTGTAAACAAATGAGCTCAAGTATTAGGTATGCCTGAATTCTCATGTCTAGAATATTATATGGTAAAATATGCACTATGGTAAAAGAGAATTAATATTGTAGCATATGAATTATATCATATGTGCATAATTGACTAATTAAGATAATATAAGTTATATTCTCAACTTATATTGTGTGAGGATCCTTAAGACTATATAAACCTTAAGTTAAAATACCCTTTTTAAACTTAAGTGCTCATTATAGATAATTAAGTTAATGGTTACCATTTTAGAATATCACTAAAAAAATCATGAATGATTTAGTATAATGGGATATTCTAAAAAAGTAATTTAATTTAATTTAAAGGTTTAAGAAAAGAGGAGGATCATAATAAATCCAAGTTCAGTCATAATGTCTCTAGTGGAACCACATCTATGAATATAAAGCATATGATAATGACATTGAGATGATGATTGATGCTATAAATAATCTAAAGTATGGAATAGTAAATCGATTCAAATATGAATTCATTAGTTGAGATGTCTTATGTTTCTAACATATATATAATATGCTCTCATTTTATATTAGTTGCATAAATTATTATATAAATATAACAACTACAAAAACTTTTTAATCCCATCATGTGTAAGTAAGAGATGAAAGACATAAACACCATCCATAAGTGAGTATTTGATTAATATATTGTGATTATGATAACTATTTGACTATCAAATTGTCTCGTAATTATAATGAGACAGTCTAAACAAGTAATTTCATTTAATTTAAAGGTTTAAGAAAAAGGAGGATCGTAATAAATCCAAGTTCAATCATAATGTCTCTAGTGTAACCACATCTATGAATATAAAGCATCTGTATAATGACATTAAGATGATGATTGTTGCTATAAATAATCTAAAGTATGGAATAGTAAATCGAATCAAATATCAATTCATTAATTAAGATGTCATAAGTTTCTAACATATATATAATATGCTCTCATTTTATGTTAGTTACATAAATTATTGGATAGGTATAATAACTACAAAAACTTTTTAATCCCATCTTGTGTAAGTAAGAGATGAAAGACATAAACACCCTTCATAAGTGAGTGTTTGATTAATATATTGTGATTATGATAATGATTCAACTATCAAATTGTTTCATAATCATAACATCTAAGCTTTTTTATAAATAACAATTAAAATAAGAAGACAAAAACAAAAATATGAAAATTAGAGAAAAAAATTAGAACAATTTTTTTAATGTGTGAAAAAAGATCAAAATATGTAATTGATTTGTTCTAAGATAAAATCTAATTATATTATTTATTCAATGGATGGAAATACAAATCTATAAAATAAGACTGAATATTGCTATTGTTCATCATCCTTCTCCTCCATCTTGTATCTCTGTTTTCATTTATGATTTTTGTCTCCTCTGAATCTTTTCCTCACCCTCTTCTTCTTCTTCACCTTACTCCTTTCTCTCTTCATTTATGTTTTTTTACCTCTCCTCCATTTATACTTTGTTGTTAGCTTCTTACCTCTTAAATTACCACTCTAAGCCTCACTACTATCCCATCCCTGCTTGTTTCTACTATCCTTAGCTTGCTGCTTGGTTTCTCTCCTTCTAGCTTCTCTACTCCCTCATATCTTTGCTTTACCCATCAGAAATTAACCTACCTCTATAGATTCAGACTCTTTCTCAGCATTGCTTTCAAATTCCACTATAACCACTGGCCCTTCTCATCCTCCTGTTTCACGCACACCTAACTTCGCTACAACTCCAGAAACTAGCTCCATACTTAACATCAGAAGGCCTTGGGTTCGAGTGGTAAGTAAGGTTACCCATGACGTGAAACTCGACTACTTTCCACCCTTAGCCTCTACTGATAGCATAATTGTCTCAACTCCTTTAGAGGTGCTTAAAGCAGGCATTGCTAAATGGAACTCAACATTAGTTGGATTCTTTATTGACAAGAGAGTGGCATACCTGGTAATGAAACAATAGGCTATGAGTAATTATAAAAAATTTTGGTTTATGGGATAATATTCCTATTTGGATCAGCATATATAGTGTCCACTTAAATACTGGATCGTAGCTAGACTTGGTGATATGTGTTTAATTGTTGATATATTTAATTATTTATGCTTAGTGATTAATGATAAAAAAATACTTAAGATACTCACTTTGATTCATGTTTGATTTTAGGTACAATTTGAAAGCAAAGAAATTAAAGTGAGTCAGAAGCATTACATTTGGGTCATTTTCTGAAGGTTTATTTTTGCTTGTCTTCATGGAGCAAGAATAAAAAAAGACAAGAAAAATAAAGTACAAAATGACAACAAAAGAATGAAATAAGAGAATAAAACGGAGCAGTCCATTAGATAAATAACAACGTGAATTAAGTGGGGAGGCAGCAGCAAAATGGGGCACAGAACGCAGAGTATTGTGCGTTTTGCTCAAAACGCACAATGCAGAGGCGTGACTCGGCGACAGAAGGTTTTAAGAAGCAACAAACTTTAATTGTCAAATCAACACGCTACAGTATGGAAGCAGCTAGGGAATAATAGGACAGCGTTAGGGAGGTCTGTGTTTAATGTAGTTTTCTACGTTAAATGCAGACAAGGAGAGCGAGCAGTGAGGCTTTAGGTGTGGAGGCTGGTCCTGCGTGAAGAGGGCTTAGCTTAGTGGCTTGCTAGTGTGAAGGCGTGGAGGCGTGGATCTTACGTGAAGAGGAGAGCTGCGTGCATGGAGTGAACAGTGGTGTGAATAAGAAAACTCCCCAAGTTTAATCGTCCCATCAGCTACAGTGGGTAAGTAGCTGCAGTGAAATTGAAAGGAGCTTTGGTAGTGAACAGTAAAGGGCTTTGGTAGGGTCAATTTTGGACTGAAGCATTTTCGGGAAAGATCCATGAAAAGCTAGGCACCTCGATGTCGGTTCGGAAGCGGCATTGACGCCGATGACCTGGGTTAAATAATTTTTTAATTATTTTGTTGTTTTTTTCTCTCGTTAAGAATTGATTGTGTTATCCTATATTAATTGATTTGGGTATTATGTATGGATAATCGAATTTTCATTATCATTCGGTTATTTGTGTATGAACCCATTGGGTATTGTGAATTGATGAATTTAATGTGTTCATTGAATCGTTAATTTCAAACCTATTACTAGAATTTTGATATAATCCGTAATTGTTATGTTGAAATTCATGTGTAGGGACTAATGATTCGTAATCATTAGGGATAACATGACCCAGGTTAAATAACGCATCGTATGTAGTTGTTGCCTTGATTAATCAGTTTTCCTAATTCGTAATGCTACTGCCTAATTAAATTTAGAGATCGTATCCTAGGTTGTTCAGTGATTAGGTTTAATTAACGATCGTATCTTAATTAAACAAAATCTAAGGGAAAACTCGGGTTAATTATTAACCAACGATTAATAATTGCTATGAGAGGTTAAAGAACAACAAATTAATAAAATATGCTTGATTATAGTATAAGTCGAGATAGAACAAAAAAATCGGGTCCTTACTGAATTCCCCACTTTTATCATTTTTTGCATGTTTTCTTTAATTTGTTTTTATTAGATAATTTTATTTTATTTTCTTCTTTAAAAATCCAAAACTCCACATTTTTCCTAAACATTAGTTAATTTCATTCCATAAACCTTACACACACTCTCTGTGGAATCGACCTAGACTTGCCACTACTATAATAGTAATCTAGTTATTTTAAATTTGACTAGCATAACGACGCGTGGTTAAATTTTAGCGTCGTTGCCGGAGAGTGCGGTGTTTTAGTTTTTGTTTATGATTTAATTGGTGTTTTGTATATATTTGTTCGTGATTAATTCCTTTTTTGTTATTTGGTGACACTATAAGAAATTAACACATTCCGCGTTGTTTTGTTGAGAAAACGTCACGGATTGTAAGCACTTTTTGTGACGTTTAAAAAACATCACGAAAAGTTCCAATATTTTGCGACGTTCTCTAAAAACGACACAGATTTGTAAGATCTTTTGCGACTTATTTTATTAAAAACGCCACAAAATGAAATCCACGACGTTTTGTTGAGTAAAACGTCGCAGTTAATTTTGGGCTTGTTTACTTACTATTTAAAA
>JAOSBK010000002.1:21167890-21192910 GCA_027568895.1 Erythroxylum shatona
AATTTTGTGAGTAACCTAAGATGGTCTCACCTTGATTTGTTTTATTTATTACTGAATTAAAATTGATATTGATGAATATGTACTGAATTGTGTACTGATTCCGGACATGAAGGTCTAAGGTATTGATTGATGAATGAGATATTGAAGTGCTATTTATCTTACTTTGTTCTGCTTGTTGAATTTGATTTATGCTGATTGTGTTCTGAATTTCGGACAATGATTGTCCGAGGCGTTTGTTGCATGTTTATATCATTGGAAGTGCTACTTGCATGTGAATATGATTGACTACTTGCTTTACACATGAAATGTCTGAAATGACCTTGTTTTGTTTTAAAACTGTTGAGTCCTAATTATGGGTAAATAGGCATGTCTAGAAGGGTCTGCAGCTGCTCCTGTGACACTTCGGTGTTGAGATTTCGGTCTCTCCTAGACACTTTAGTGTCGAGACTTCGGTCTCTCCTGTATAAGTCCCGTTACTTGCTTCTATAAATGGATTTAGCAGTCATTTTATTTTGTACTCTGATATTTGTTTGATTTTGACATAAACTAAATTATGTTCTGATTCTGAAGGGTTTATACCCTCTTGTGTTATGCAGTTCTGTTATTTATAAAAATCTATTCTAAAATGCATTCTGTCTGACTTACTGTTAATGCATGTTGATGTTGTTTCAAGATTCAGTGTGACGAGTTGTCAGTTTATGTATAGATTAGTTATTACTCACTAAGTTATATGCTTAGCACGGTAGATTTGCCCTGTGTAGGTTCAGAGAGAAGGACTTAAGGAATGGGATAAGTCAACCGCATTGGCCAAAGAAGTCTGAGTTTTATATTGCTCTAAAATGTATTTTGTTGAGTTTGTTTTGGGCTTGTCTATAACTTTGGATTTTTGTTTGAAGGTTTGTAATAACCTTAATTCAGGCTGGTTTATGAAATTATGATATGTATTGTATGTTTGATTGAGATTCTGAAAATGCACGGTGAAATGTTTCGTTTATTTTTAGAAATTAATGCTATGCTTTCGCGAAATATTTTGATTTGTTTGGACTGTTTTGTGTGGCATCCACATATCCTCCAGGGGGTATTATGTGAGTGTGACAATTCATACCTAGATATGTAGCTAAATATATATGATTCATACCTAGATATGTAGCTAAATGGGCTTCCTAGGGGGTAATAGAGTTGGTAGAGTAGAGGGTATGGGGCTAAAAGGTCCTATATTCGATCTTCCTAGTTACGCTCTCTCGATCGAGTCTATCATACAGGACTTGCCTAGTATGGAATACCTGGTTAATGTGATTTGTAAGTTATTGCGTCAATTTAAAAATTTACCCGGTACGCATCTAAAGAATAGTAGCTGTTGGTTCTTATATTTAAAAAAATATATAGCTAAATGGTCCGCAAAAGGAACTTAAGTAACTTGGTGGTCTTATATATGTCTGTGAGATACAGAATCTTGGACCAGTTGGAACAAAGCTAATTACTACGCATATCTATTGAGCAAATGATAATTAAATCACCAAAGCTAGCTAGTTTAAGAATTACATCGAATTTGATATGATAGCTACGATGTAGGAAAGCATTTTTATGCACTAGAGTTCAAGTTCTAAAAGATTAGAAATTGAGAAATTTTCATTTGGAAGAAAAATAATTTTGACTTGTAGATGTTTCGTTCATTATTATAAGGTTGCTATCACAATTGTATATAATATCACCTGTATCATTTAGTGATATGAACTAATACTCTCGTCTCATCAAAAAGGATTATTATAAACTTGTAATCCGCTTTTGATTTTGATTATTTTGAACAACTTAGTCATCATCATCAATTTTTCGTCCACATCTAAGAGGGTTCGTGGCTAGTTTGTGCTTCGCCACAAAAAAAGGGGTTCTGATTACGGGCAAGTACTCAAATATCAATAATACAACCGATGTGTTTACATGTCTGTCTTATTTTCATTCATTCGAGGGCCAGCAAAGTAAAGAAGAGAGGCAGAGAGAGAGATTCGTCTCCAGCTAAAAAAAGAACCACCTGCCCTGCTAGCTAATGATTGGTGTTTTCTTTTTTCTTCTTACCAATACAGGCAAAAGTACTAACCTTTCTTATCCATCACTCCACCATCTTATGCCTGGAGAAGGTGGGAAGAATCAATTCGTATATGATGGACGATGTCGATAGAGATAATATGGTAGCCTTATAGGTAAATGTATTTAATTTCAACCAACTGAAAATTCCCGTGTGTAGGAGTAGGACTTGCCTTGATGCTCTCTCCGGCATACAATACAAGTTAATGATAAAGTTAAATGACAGTTTAGTTAGCAGAGTTTGCAATTAACACATTGCAAGTGGGGAAGTTATGGATACCAGAAGGCGTGTGCGTGTCATAGTCAGGTCACCCCTCGTGGCGTAGTTACCATAAACTAATGCTCCTCACAAGCCCTTGTATGGCAGACTCCAACCCTTCCACGTTCCCAAACATATACATAAATATATGTCAAAATCCCTTTAGACTGAATGAATTAGATGAGGAAGGAAACTGGAAGCTTTCAAGTTTTGGAATTGAATGTAAATCTCTTATTTTTGAAGGACTAGACTAATTAATTTAGCATGTGCAGACTAATCTGAAAGTGTCCCTACCACTTCCCCACCACTATATAATCCACCACGCTCCTCCCCTTCCTCCTGTCTCAACCTTAACTTCGTTCTTCACATCAACTCTTCCTCTTTCTGTAGTACGTAACTTGCTCTCTACTAACTTGTTATCTACATGTTCTAAGCTAAACTGCCCTTTTTCCTTCAATTGCTGAAGCCCCAATCGACCAACTAAACATGTGTACCTCCTCTAAGGCAAAAGTCAGCACAGGTGGCGTTGAGATTCCTCCGGCAGCACCCTGCAGGATCAATGGCCGCCCTGTCCTTCAACCTATTCCAACCTTGGAAAGACGCAATTCCTTAAAGAAACTATCAAACAAGTCTCCACCATCTCCACCACCATTACCACCACCTACTTTGTCACCAAAGTCCAGGTCCCCAAGACTGCCTGCTGTCAAGAGAGGAAGTGACTCTTCTAACACCTTAATGAATTCTAGTTCTGATAAAGTATCCCTCTCCATCCCAAGAACAAATAATAGTAATAACAATAATTCAAAAACTGCAACTTTGGACAGGAAGAAGTCTAAAAGCTTCAAGGAAAGCATTACTAGTACTGTTGGCAATAATGTTGGATTTGTTCTTTCTTCTTCCTCTTCTTCTTCTATAGAAGCATCTTTGAGTTATTCTTCGTCTTTGATAATGGAATCCCCTGGAAGTATTGCTGCTGTGAGAAGAGAACAAATGGCACTTCACCATGCTCAGAGAAAGATGAAAATTGCTCACTATGGACGATCCAAGTCTGCCAAGTTTGAATCCAAGGTCGTCCCGATTGACACATCTTCAATTACGTCAACAGCCAAGCCCGAAGAGGAAGATCAGAGAAGATGCAGTTTTATTACATCAAATTCAGGTAACATTAAAGAACCCAAATTTCCTTCAGCTCTATGATGTTCAAATATATCTATAAATTTTTAGGCAGAGAGAGAGAGAGAAAGAGTACACGGGTGTGCAAACTGCAAAGTGAAGTAGCTTGAGGAAAATAAGATGGGCCAAAATTTAGTAGGGATTTTCTTGTATGTATTCCGAGACATGAGAGAGAAACTTTTGGCTTAACAGTTATCCATTTTCATGTGCACAGATCCCATCTATATTGCTTACCATGATGAAGAATGGGGAGCTCCTGTCCATGATGATAAGTAAGTCTCTGTCTAACACACTGGTTTACACACGATTAGTACTAAATTATCCATGTGATAGACTTTTCATACTTCTGATCATATATTGCGCAGGATGTTGTTTGAATTGCTCGTTCTAAGTGGGGCTCAGGTTGGCTCAGATTGGACTTCCATTTTGAAGAAACGTCAAGATTTCAGGTGGGCTGTATCACTTTAAATCTAAAGGCTTTCCCTGGACTTAATTTATCTATTTCATACTATGACTGCTGAAATTCAAGCTTAGATTCAAGATTGTTGGTCTCTTCTGCAGGAATGCATTTTCAGGGTTTGATGCAGAAACTGTGGCCAGCATGACTGAAAAACAAATGATGTCAATCAGCACAGAATATGGGATTGACATGAGCAGAGTTCGAGGTGTCGTAGACAACTCTAATAGAATTCTCGAGGTAATCATTTCTAAACATCAAAGTTCACTAATCTTTTCTTATTTTTTGTATCTTCCTTTAGCATTTTAATATTCGATTAGGTTCAAACTTCAAAAGAACCTCTTTTTGATTTGTTATTAGGCTAAAAAGAACCATTTTTTAATGTCAAAAAGATCAAGAAAAGATGCAAACAATGACTTGATTTTCCAAATTTATTATATCTGTTCCTTTCCTGTTATTTGAGAAAGATTGTTGACGACCAAGCTCCAGACGCTTTCCTCTATTTGAATCCCAGCTTCACTGTTTGTGAAGTAGTAGCCAATTACGACTATATAAAATGTGCTCTTACGAAAGGTCGTAATTTCAGATCAAGAAAGAGTTTGGATCATTTGACAAATATGTATGGGCGTTTGTGAACAATAAGCCCATCTCCACACAGTACAAATTTGGACACAAGGTACCAGTGAAGACATCAAAATCAGAAACAATAAGCAAAGACATGGTGAGGAGAGGCTTCAGGTTCGCAGGTCCCACCGTGGTTCACTCATTCATGCAAGCTGCTGGCTTAACCAATGACCATCTCATCTCTTGCCACAGACATCTCCCGTGCACCTTGATGGCTGCTCGCCGTTCCACAAGCAACTAGATAGTAACAAACTAAAGACTAACATCAAAAAGGAGGAAACATAACAAAAGCAATAACTATGAAGCTTGTGACATGTTTATAGTGTTACTATTACAGATGGGGATGAAAAAAAAAAGGCGAAAAAAGGTTTGTGACTTGAGCAATTTCTTCTTTTTTTCTTTTTTTTCCTTTTGTGGGCTCTTAACATAGTTTGCGTGTGAAGAAATATTATAGGTTAGTGTTAATAGAAAAGGGATTAGGGGATGAATATGGTGTTGTGGTGAAGGAGACAGAGAGCATGTGCAACTGAGGGCAAAAGGCATGTGGATGTTGTCAGATGCTGCTTTTATTCCATGTGATCATCACCTTTCACTTATATAATGCATTATTTGGAGGGTTTTGTGTTCCTTTAACTGGTGTTGTGTGTGAGAGAGAGAGGCCGAGGATGTGGTGGGTAGTAGGACCACATCCTACAGTTATGTCAGTTCTATGATTATTCCCAAATGCAGTCATGTATCTGTCACTGCTTTTGGTATGGCAGTAGGTTTCTGGGTATAAAAGTAATGTATTTTCCAACCCTACGAATGTTTCTACGGGGAGGGTGTGGAGGAATATTTATACTCCAACCCCGAAATGTATCTTTTGCTTTTCTTGTGATATTTCTGAGTGACGTTTCGAGACATTTTCCGCCATGTGCTTTGATCGCAAAGTTTGATGTAATATACTTATCTATTCCTTTTCTTCTACGTAGCTAAAAAGATGATGAAGTATCTTCCCCATGTGCCAACTTTCTCTTTCAGATACCATCCAGCTCGGTGTACATTAACTTGACAACTTCTCTTCGCTGTACTGGAGAAACAAAATCAAACTAAGGGTCGCTCTGATATATACTGTATATATGAGTGAACGAATGCTTAAACTTTCTGTATTTTCATAACGCTATATGAGTACAATCTCAGTAGTAGTCAGTAGCTTTGAAGGTGCTAGCTACTTGTAAGAAAATGAATGTTGGAGATGACTCAGACGTTCAGACATAGTTAGCTCGGACATGCAAACCATGCATCGACGTCACAGAAGATCAAGATTAGTTAGTTGATTGACAGTTAGGAATTGCTTGTTATAAATACTGTAATTCTAGATGATTTATGTAAGTACATTGTTTCAAAGTGATAATCAATAACATCTGAGGAAATCTCAACGAATTGTTGAGTTCTTGAAAACACTCTGTTTGCCCCTGTTTCAGAATTCTCTCTCGCTCTAAAACCTCTCTCTTCTCTTCGACGTTCTTTCTTGGTTTATCCTGGTGTATGATTGATATATAGGTAACGACAAAGTGGTATCAGAGCTAGATTCTTAAGGGATCTGTGGAGGTATAGGTGAGGAGGTTGGCTTGGAGGTTAACTCTCTCTCGACGGGAAGTGTGGAACACTCAGAGATGGCTGAGAGCTCAACACTTAGTCTACAACCGGCGATATTCAATGGTGAAGGATATCAAATATGGGCGGTCAAGATGGAGGCTTACCTGCAAGGTCAGGATTTATGGGAACCAATCGATGAAGATTATGCGGTTGAAATTCCAGATGATGCTCCGATCGCTCAGCTACGGTGACTAAGGGAGAGGGTGACGAAGAAAGCCCGAGCCAAATCTTGCCTGTACCAATCAGTATCACCCTCGATCTTTACCAGAATTATGGGATTTGCTTCTGCAAAAGAAATATGGGATTTCTTGAAGCAAGAATACGAGGGTGATGAAAAGGTGAAGAACATGAAGGTCTTGAATCTTTTGAGGGAATTCGACAGAATTCATATGAAAGATGAAGAATTGATTCAGAATTATTGTGATCGTTTGATTCAGTTAGCAGATCAGATCAGGCTCTTAGGAGCCGAATTCAAGGATCAACGGCTAGTACAAAAATTGCTGGTATCAGTTCCTGAAAGATACGAAGCAACAATTGTTTCGTTAGAAAATTCGAAGGATATTGGACAAATGAGGCTTGCGGAAGTTGTGAATGCTCTGCAAGCTCAAGAACAAAGATTCTTGATGAGAAAGACTGAAGCTACGGAAGGAGCGTATAGAGTCTTTGCCAAATCAGAGACTCAAGAAAAATACAAGAAGAAGAAAAAGAAAGGCAGATCGAACTATAAAGGCTCTCAATCTCGCCAGAAGCACGGGAACAAAAACACAGGAGGAGATAAAACTAACAACTACAATCCCTGCCCACATTGCGGCAAATCTAATCATCTTGCCGCCAGATGCTGGAAAAGACCCGATGTAGAATGCCGAAGGTGTCATCAGAAAGGGCACATGGAGGCAATTTGTAAGAAAGAACCACCACAGGAGGCAGCCAACGTGCAGGTGACTGAAGAGGAAGAAGAACAACTATTTTTAGCAATTGGAAATCAGATGAAGAACCTCTCATCAGATTGGCTGATCGACAGTGGATGCACCAGCCATATGTCACCAGATCCAAGGTTATTCAAGACTCTAAACAAAGAAGTAAGAGCTAGAGTAAAGCTTGGAAATGGCGACAGTATTCGGGTGGAAGGGAAAGGAGAAGTGGAGCTTGTAACCAAGAAGGGGATCAAGACCATCTCGGATGTGTTATTTGTTCCAAAGATTCAGCATAACCTTCTGAGTGTAGCGCAGTTGATCGAGAAAGGTATGACTGTACACTTTGAATCGAATTCATGTAAAGTTTTCGATAACAATGGACAGGAAATACTATGCACTCGAATGAGGAACAAGAGTTTCTCAATGAAGCCCGAGAAGTTGCACCAAGAGGCGCTTGTGGGAGACTCGACTGAAACTGATCTCTGGCATCGGAGACTTGGGCATTATCACATGAAGGGTCTGGATGAAATGAGAAGGAAGAATATGGTCGAAGGATTACCATCAACACCGTACGTGCATCAGCCATGCAAAGTCAGCATGATGGGGAAGCAAGCTAGGGCACCATTCCAAAAGGCAAATTGGAGAGCTAAAGAGAGATTGGAGCTGTTGCACATGGATGTCTGTGGTCCCATGCCGGTGGCTTCCCTGAGTGGAAGCAGGTATTTCCTTCTGATCATAGACGACTATTCCAGGTACGCTTGGATATACTGTCTAAAAAGCAAGGGTGAAGTAGCAAAGATGTTCAAAGAGTTCAAAGTTTACGTAGAAAACCAGATGAACCTAAACATCAAGTCGGTGAGGACAGATAACGGTTCAGAATTTTTATCTAATGAGTTTAGCTTGATCTGTAAAACAGCAGGCATAAGACATCAACTCACCACGCCCTACACTCCACAGCAGAATGGCGTAGTGGAGAGGAGGAATCGAACCGTGGTAGAAATGGTGAGGTGCATGCTGGAAGAGAAGCACCTACCGAAGGAGTTTTGGGCGGAGGCGGCAACTACCGCCTGTTTTCTACTGAACAGAGTGTACTCCAGGACACTTGAGAATAAAACTCCACATGAAATGTGGTATGGCTTCAAGCCAAAGATGAGTAACCTGAAGGTATTTGGATCGGTGTGTAGTATCCTCATTCCTCAAGCGAAGAGAAGCAAGCTGGACGGAAAGACAGAGTTGGCAATCTTTGTGGGATACTCGGAGGTCAGTAAGGCATATAGAGTGTATCTTCCAGACCAGAAGAAAATAAAGGTTAGTAGGGATTTACACTTCTTTGAAGATGAATGCTGGAACTGGGCCGAAGTCAGGAAGGCAGACGAAGCCAGAAGCCCAATCCCGAAGTTGCCCTCAAATACTCCAGAGGCAATAAATAACCCGGACCAACATGAAGAAGAGGGGGAGGCAGAATCCGGAGAGGTTACAGAACAGGAACAACCACGTGATTTAGAGGACTGGATTTCTGAAGGCGAGCACAATTCAGAAGAAGATAGAGAAGACGATTTCGATCATGTACCTGTAAGAGGGATGAGGAGCCTAGCGGAAATATATGAGAGAAGCAACGAAGCGGTTCTGGAGCCGACCCGAACCCAAGAAGCGTTGATGAATCCGAAATGGGTGAAAGCCATGGAGGATGAAATGTCGATGATAGAGAAAAATCAAACCTGGAGACTGGTTGATAAACCACCGAATAAGAGAGCTATAGGATTGAAGTGGGTATTCAAGACGAAATTGAATCCAGATGGGTCTGTAAACAAATTGAAGGCAAGGCTCGTCGTAAAAGGATATGCCCAGATTGAAGGGGTCGACTTTGGGGAGACGTTCGCTCCAGTGGCCAGAATAGAGACGATCCGATTGTTGTTGGCAATGGCAGCTGAAAGAATGTGGAAGGTGCATCAATTGGATGTAAAATCCGCCTTCCTCAATGGCATTCTTCAGGAAGAAATCTATGTTCAGCAACCGGAGGGCTTCATAATTAAAGGTAAGGAGGAGATGGTTTATAAGCTGAACAAAGCCCTTTACGGGCTGAAGCAAGCTCCACGGTGTTGGTATGCAAGAATTGACGAATTCCTTTTGGGAATTCATTTCACTAGAAGCTGTAGCGAGCCGACTATGTATGTGAGGATGGAAGAAGGGGAAGTGACTGTAGTGGCGATTTATGTAGATGATTTGCTGATTACTGGGAGTTCTGTGAAGTAGATAAATCATCTAAAGATGCAATTCAGTGAAACGTTTGAGATGACAGATCTCGGAGGTATGAAATATTTCTTAGGCATGGAGGTAAGTCAACGTGAAGGAAGGATTGTCGTATGTCAAAAGAAGTATATCCGGGATGTATTGAAGAGATTCAAAATGGATCAGTGTAAACCAGTTTCAACCCCGATCTGTCCAAAAGAGAAATTAGTGAAGAAGAAAGAAAATGATGAAGTTGATAAGAAGGTCTATCGAAGTATGATCGGATGTTTAATGTATATTACAGCTACAATACCAGATGTGTTGTACCCTGTAAGTATTCTGTCCAGATACCTGAGCGATCCAGGAAAGCAACATGTGATGGCGGTAAAAAGAATTTTGAGATATTTGAAGGGAACGGCTGATTATGGATTGCTATACGAGAAGTCGGGAAAGTGTGAACTCATGTGCTATGTTGATAGTGATCGGGGTAGAGCAACTGAAGACATGAAGCGCACCACCGGATTCTGTTTAACTTTAGGCTCAGCGTGCTTCTCATGGACGTCTAAGAAGCAAGAACTGGTGGCACTCTCAACAGTGGAAGCAGAATTAGTGGCGGCAACAGCAGCAGCTAAACAAGTGATTTGGGTGAGAAAATTGTTGGCGGATTTACAAGTTAAATTGGAAGGAGCTACTGTGGTGAAAATTGATAATCAAGCCGCAATCTCAATTTCACAGAATTCGGTTTTTCATGGCAAAACCAAGCATTTCAAACTTATATATTATTATCTAAGAGATATTCAACAAGAAGGAGAGTTGAAACTTCAGTATATTCACACGGATGATCAGATTGCAGATCTGTTTACAAAAGGGTTCAATGTTTCGCGCTTTGAACAATTAAGGTCAATGGTTGGAATTCAGAAGCTAAACCTCTGATTCAAGGAGGAGTATGTTGGAGATGACTCAGACGTTCAGACATAGTTAGCTTGGACATGCAAACCATGCATCGACGTCACAGAAGATCAAGATTAGTTAGTTGATTGACAGTTAGGAATTGCGTGTTATAAATACTGTAATTCTAGATGATTTGTGTAAGTACATTGTTTCAAAGTGATAATCAATAACATCTGAGGAAATCTCAACGAATTGTTGAGTTCTTGAAAACACTCTGTTTGCCCCTGTTTCAGAATTCTCTCTCGCTCTAAAACCTCTCTCTTCTCTTCGACGTTCTTTCTTGGTTTATCCTGGTGTATGATTGATAGGTAACGACAATGAAGAGTAATTTTTAAGAAACTTTAAAGTATAAATATTTTCAAATGACTTTTTTTTAAATTTTAGGAAATTAACTTTAAATTTTATACTTTTTTTTAAGAAATTGAAGACATTTTATTTCAAAAGGTAATCAAGGTTGTAACTAATAGAAATGCTAATCACAATATTATGTATATGAACTCAAGCTGCCAACAACATCACAAATGGGTAACTCTTAAAGCTTGTTAATTTCAAGTTCTTTATTATTATGTCATTGATTCCATTCAACGTGTCTTTACTTAGTGGATTTTCTCTGCTCCAATTGCTTGTCCTTGAACACCTTTTGATTACGTAATTTCTAGATCCAATAAATGGTGTAGGTAAACATAGTTGAAATTACTAAGAACTCTGCATATTGAGGCTTCTTATGTTGCATATCGATATCACAATATTATTCCATTTGTAAGTGTTGCATTGGAGGTTGAATGTATCAAGCATTTGCCTGTAAATTATGGTAGTGAAGTAGCAATAAAAAAAAAAGATCAACGGATTCATTTTTCTGGTGACAAAGCACACAAGTAGAGCTTAAATTAACCATTTTGCTTTGCCTATCCTTGGTACTTAGTTCCTCGTGATAGCTTGCCAAATTATAAAAGATATGAGAATTCTAGACTAATGATCTCCAAGAGAATAGACTTTGTGGGGTTTTGACTATCCGGAGAGTGGAACACTTAACAAAGCTTTTATAACTATGCCTTATCTAATAATTATAATGGTCTTCTTCCTCCTAGTTTGGTTGACATGCTATTAAGAATAGCTGAGAGCACTTTTAAGTTTTGGGCATTCTAGGACCAATTGTTCTCATATGTAATCAAATTGACCTTAGCATTGTCAGGAGTTATATTCCTCGTGTTGTACAGATTATTTACCAAGTGTAAAGGACAAAATCATGCTATTAGATCATACCAAAACCAACAGAGTTTACCATTTTCAATTTTGATTTTGAAACAATCCCTCAATTTTCCTCTTAAATCTAGAATTTGCTTCAAAGTTCGAGATATTGATTGCTTGGTTTGATGTTCCATAGGCATTGGCCTTTAAGGAAAGTTGAATTAACCTACTTTACCTGGAAAGACTACTTGTGAACTAATAAATTTCATAATTTCTTTTACAATAAAATTATATTGATAACTTTATATATTTTATGCCTAAGTCATCTTTTGACTTATAGGTAGATACATGAGCCCGTTTCATTTTAGTTCCTGAGCAATTCCCTTCCTTTCCCTTTTATACATATTCTCTCATCTAATACTCCTCCCCTTACCAAACACCCAAAAGAAGGTTTCACAAACCTACCTTACTGAAAGAAAGTTGATGTCCTCGTTGACATCTAATGTGTTGAATCTGTCTAACATGTTTTTCCTTGTCTACTTATTCTTAAAGTTGACTAATCCATCACCTTTTTCCTTGCAAAATTCTAACAAAACATGTTGGGTGTACCAAAAATGACATGTCATGCATGCTATTACATCAAGATTTTGTAGTAGCAACTCTTGCTACCAACTGTAAAACTTCAATAGATAGCAAACCTCTTTGCTATAGATGAAACAATCAAAGATGGCATTACAAGTCTATTTGCAGCCCCTTATCACCACAAAAAGGAAGTTTATATGAGCCCTTCCCCATCATATTTACTTATAAAAGGTCCTAAAAGTCCCACTTCTAGGTGCCTTTTCTACCACCAATGAATTGTCAATAGTTATTTCACTGTTGTCCTCCTCGCGCATTAATGGATTCAACTTTATTTTCCTTGGACATTCCCTTGCATAATGCAATCCACTATATAAAAGGTAAATGACCTATTGTTGAGTAAAATTTTAAGAGGATTGCACGTTTCTAACTTTCTTATTTTGCCCAATGAAACTTTCTCCAACAGTTGTTCCATTCCCATTACTGCTGGAAACATGTTTTGTCTTTATTTTATAGTAAATCCACCAACTGATCAGCAACAATAATAGCACTTGAGAGGTCTTAAATGCCTTACATTTGTAGTTTACTTTGTTCCCAAGATTGGAGTCCTGATAGGAAGTTAAATAGCTTGTCTTCTTCCGACATTATGAATATTCAACATCAAAGAGCTAAACACCTTGACATAATTTCAAACTATTCCATCATGTCATAACTTTCTCAAGTCTTGTCTTATTATCCAAGAGGTGTCACAAGGCACGAATTGGTTTTTTAGTTCTTGCACTAGCCCATTCCATGCATCAAGTCATGGACAACCCATATTTAGATCATTATACGCCACTATAACTTGGCATCAATAACTAAGAAAATAGGAGCCATCATCACTTTATCTCCTTCCAACACTCTTATTGTAAGAAAATATTGCTCCAAGTCCTATACAAAGTTCTCTAACATCTTAGCATCTCCAACAACATCAAAATGCTTTGGTTTCAAGACTTTAAGCCTCACCAAACTCCCTCAGTTGTGTTAGACATATTGGTGCAAAGAAGTGCCAATGCATCTTCCATAATCAACACTCTCCTATTTGTCTCTCCTAAAATGTCAACTAATCATTTATGGATGTGTTTTAATGGCTTAGTTATTGAATCCAATCAAGCAACCATGGTGAATCCCCTTTTTTGCTGGAATTGGTCAAATAATTTGCTCTAACCAAGCCATCCTTTCCCTCAATTGGTCCTTATTTCTGCTCACTATTTATCTCTTACATTCTCTTGTACACCTTGCTCTGATACCAACTGTCATAGGGTTTTTTTAGGTTGATAGATGCCTTCAAATTTCTCTTGCCGCAACTTAGTCCCTCAACTAAGTTCTCAGTGAAATTTCACTAAACAACTTAAATGCACGTCACTTAATTAATTTGTTAAACAACTTATGGACACTCCTTTGAAGCACTTCGTCAAATAGGTGTTAAGCCCTTCAATCTCCACTCTTTAGAGGCTTGGAAAACTCTCTTTAAATGGTTAATTTTAAATAGTTAACGTGTTGGAATAAGGTTTGTAAATGCATAAACACATACATAACCAAATTTGGACAATAAAACATGTAAAAGTGTCGCTTCAATATTTAAGACATTTCATCTTACAAGTTCTACGCCTTTGGTTTTCTAGTGTTTTTAGAAAGTAAACAACAAGGAATCAGATCGTATATATGAAACAAATTTTTATTGATGTCTCATAAAAAAAAGGTTACATAGAATGAGGGCTAAAAAGAGGCAAAATCTATCATATTTTTAGCCTACAACACACATGTAGATAAGCAACAGATTTGGATAAGTTCCAGCAGTTTTTAACCAACCACCTTATCTTTTCATTCTAAATTATCCTAATTTCAAATTTGTAGATGTTTGAAACATTACAACTTATTTAAACATTCAAGTTAGGAAAAATAACCTACATCTAACTTAACTGACAAACCGACATAATATAATGTAACCGCCATTCCATAACTTCCATTTTGTAACTATTATGATCAGAAGCTGAAGTGGTCTTTATCTTATCTTGAACTCAAATTTCCAGCTATTATGATTCCATGATCATTTCAATTCCAAATGTGGTTGTATTTTGCCAAAATGGACAGCTTGCATACTTTCCAACTTTTTAGTGACTTAGCAAATTTTTGGTCAACTTTGTTGAGTCAACTTCTTATCAAAATATGCCACCATCATGTTGCCAAATTTGTGCAACATTGGTGTTTAAAAATAAAGTCTCACATTTACTATAATACTTGAATTGGTTTAAGTTAGCAATGTTTATAGCAATCAACCTAATCAAGACTTCTATAAAAATAACAAAGAGATAAAGGGAAAGAGGATCTACCTTTCTAGGTCCCTTGACTCCTTTAATAGATATCGTTGGCTCCTTATTTATAATAATGTTATACATAAGAGTTTTTATGCATTGATTTAATCTAATCGATAAACTTGTCTAAAAAAAGCCCAAAACTTTTAGAATATTGAATATAGAGGATCAATTCATGGTACCAAGTTACAGGTGTCTATTTTCAAGGCATAACTCATTATCCCTCTCCTTTTGCAGTAATTTTTAAACAAATCTTGAGCTATGAGGATTTTTTCACTTATGTTTCACCCTAGAATGAAGGCCTAGTTGTTTAGGAAAGAGGAAAGCTACCTTCTATTAACCAAGCATCTATTTAACTTTTCCCCTAACATCGATTTGCCTAATTGATTATTGCACCATGTAAAATAAATGAACATTGAATCTTGTATCAATGAGGTTTGTTTTATTAATATACTTAGTGAAGTCATTATAAGGATTAATCTTCCACTTCCTGACTAAGTAAAGCGTTGCTAAAGTGACCAAATAGTAGTCATGGGGTAGTGGGGTTTAAGTTTAGGTTATCAAGATCTTCCTAAAGTTTCGTCCTTATTAAACCCGACCTGGTAACGTACACTAATGTAATATTGAGTCTTATATTTAGTCAAGTTATTATTAACTGACAGTATAAGAATTGGTCTAAGCAATAAGTTTGGTAGAGAAAAATTTTGTCTGGATTAATCCCATGGTTGTTTAGAATTGTCCATCCCTTACTTACAAATTATAATCCCTCTTTGTCATGACTTTTATTTTGGTCTCTAATAGACTAACAAAAATTTGTTTTTTTATTATCGATAATCCTAAAGAATTTGCTACTTTTTGGCATTATTTAACCCTTTCATATTCCAAGCAATTAAGGACATTGGTTGAAACTAAAAAGAGCTGCCTAGGTTTTGCTTCTTGGGTTTCCTCTTTAGATTCTTTTTAGCATTAGCAGTTTTCCCTCCAAATGCTACTATTGTCCCATAACAAAATTTGTTTTTTTTTTGGTATAATAGATAATCCTAAAGAATTTGTTATGTTTTGGCATTATTTAACCCTTTCAAGTTCCAAGCAATTAAGGACATTGGTAGGAAATAAAGAGTTATCCAGGTGTTTCTTCTTAGGTTTCCCCCTAGATTCTTTTTAGCATTACTAGTTTCCTCTCCAAATGTTAATATAGTCCCCTAAAGTGTTATAGAAACAACATTGCTAGGGTTAGATCTTACATCTTAGTTTTGAACATGTGTACTCTTTGAGGCTTTAGGAGAGATTGGGGATTCATACTCATTTCCCTCCTTAGTTATAGTTGAACATTTTGTTTTCATACTTAAGCATGAAGCTAGGCTATCATCCTTTTTTGTTAAAGCTGGATCCTCGCTCTAAAGTGTCTACTATTTATGATGCTTAGATAAAGCACCTTCTCTAATGTTGTTTTCCTCCTTTATTGTCAACATAATACCATATCTAAATCATTTCCTATAAGCTTCCATTGATTCCTTTTTATAAGAGGTGGATGGCTTCCATTATAGTTTAACTGGATTTTAGATTCTATCATATTTCTATCTTCATCCAACTTCACCAAAATTTAACACCTCTAGCAGCTCCTTTCCCACTTTCAATTCTATACAAATACATGAATATCTAATTCTCTTCGTTTCTATCATATATTCATCTAGGCATATAGACTTACCGGTCCAATGTTGTCCAATATTTGAGTCGTATGTTATGAAAATTAATCCATATAGGAATGTGTTTATGTTTAATGTTTTAAAGATTCATATTAGGCCACCATTTTTAAATAAAAATTGGCTTCTTATTTATGTGTCAGTGGCCTAATTCCAACACCATGATCATGTTATATTCAAAGTCAACTCTAAATAAAAACATGGCATCTTCATTTATAAGAACCTCCAATAACCTTGATTTTTTTAAAAGAATAGAAAACCCAACTTTACATTAATGGGAAGGGAGGGCTTTTTCTATTAAATAGTCGATTAATATGAATTGTCACTTCACTACTCTAGCCTATAAAACTTTTATTGGTGTTGAAACTAGGTTATTGGTTCTAGATGGCATGAATATTAGCTTGTCAAAAGCGTAATTAACACTATATTGGCTTAGTTAGAGTAGTAGCCTTAGGATTACTATTGTCTTTATCCAACTAATCATTTAGATCTAAAATAGAAGCTAGGTAGCAAGGTGTATTAGAGAAGCTGCTCAAATGTAGATATAAAGTGGAAATGAAAGAAGAAGGTTTTGAAAAGGAAGTAGAAAAAAGGAGAAGAAAAGAGACATCTAGGACATGATTGGAGGAGGAATTAGGTAGATGAAAACCCATAGGATAATACTCCAAATTTATGGATTTTTCCTAATCAACTAAATAGCCTATTTAAGGATAAGATGGGAGGAAGCTCGCCAAAATTTATTACCTAAATAGGAAAAATCAAAAAGTAGTTGACTCAACATAAAGGGTAAAAGGAGAATTTGTTAGAGAGAGGACTTTTATATAAGTTGAATTTTTTAAAAAATTTATAATAACATTTGATGTTTTCTTTATTTTTGTATTGAAATGGGCACTATTACTTTTTATTTATAAAAATTTTCCTTTTATTATTTTTATATACTTGTTTATAAACTTTTATTAGTTTATGATAAAAGAGGAAATATTAATAAAATTAGAAAGATGTTTTCTCCTAAATATATCCTTCAAACAACTTTATTTTTTAGAGTTCAAAAGCTCTAAAGCGATGAAATGACATATATTTATCACTAAGAAATAATTTCTTCATTTTTATGTCCTAGTTAGCATCTATTTTATACCAAAAATGCAAAATAGGCTTAACATATTACTGTCAAATAATAGGTTTCTATGACAAATTACTAATTTTCTTGATAGTATAAGAGCTTTAAATTAGCAATTATATTATAATGAAATATTTTTCTTACTCTTTAATATAGAAGTGTTCTTCATACAGTTCTTCGGATCTTCTATTTTTCATTAAATTGTTATAATTTAAAATAAACAATATTCTTACAAACTCAAATTTTGATAAAACTTGCAACCTAGATCCTTCTTTTTATTTCAACTTGTTCTTTAGCACCTCATTTGTTTCATTATTTGTTATATTTCTTTTTCTCTGGTCATATTCATGTCAATTTGCCTCTCATATTTAAATGCTAAAATTTAGACAGATATGAGAGAAGTTATAAGATTTCACCCATCACATACTTCAAGTAAGTGAAAACAATAAGAAACAGAAATTAAAAAGGTAATATAAGATTTCACCCATCACACACTTCAAATAAGTGAAAACAATAAGACATAGAAATTAAAAAGGTAATATAATCTTCAATTCTCAATCTAAAAACTAACTTAGAAGTTAAAATTTGAAAACTAAAAACTAAATTAGACGTCAAAAATCTAATTTCAAAGTCAATCTCTGGTCTTGTTTTGTCGGAACTTATCAACCAATTATGTAGGTTTACAACTAATCACCCGATCAAGAAAACAACGTAAATTTGCAAGACCATTAATTGATGTCATCTTTAAGAATCTAATTAAGAAACCAAAAGTCAAGAAGATAATTTTTTAAAAGATCCTAATTTTACATTAGCATGTCATGTGTGTGAAGTTTGCATATCATATTGTCATAGTTTTTGATTAGGTTGACATGGTTTGAGCATATGTGTGAATGTGTTAAGGGTAATAACTTGATGGAAGTAGTTTAGCTTTGAACATAGTCATTAAATTTGTAAAGGCATATTGGCTTGTGCATTTTATGTTTTAATATCTTTGGTTAAATATGTATGTTAATTAGGATATGTCGTCAGTTTATTCATCTTAGGAAATGTGTTACATACATTTATAATTATAAGTCAATTGAATATATTAGTATCATTAGTGGTCTTTCATAAGGATGATTGACTAAAAGAAATGAGGTAGAGTATGTGAAATGAAAAAAAAATGTATGTCTATTAAATGAATAACTATTCTGCTAGCCCTTTTGAAACAAATATTGGGTTAAAATAGAGCTAGTAGCCAATTGAGAATGTGATATAGTTGAGTAATTAGGGGCATTCATGACAAAATATTTGTCTTTGCTTCAAAAGGCTAAAATGGCATTCCAACTAAGTTAATTAATAAAACGTGACCTAATTGAGTAATCAGGGGATATTCATGACAAGGTGTTTGCCTTCATGTCAAAAAAATAGGCTAACGTTAAAGAAAATAAAAAAGTGGTGTTTCGGTAAATAAATCCTTGTGATCTTTGAAACAGAAAAAATTTGCATGAAGGGACACTTAGTGATAGTTGCAATTTTGGTTGATTACTAATTATCAATGTATCTATACAAGTACTTTTGATGAATGAATATGATGTTAATGTCTTGATTAGTATGTCTATCCAATCCAAAGTGCTTAGTCATAAATTGCATAGATTAATATGTTGGAACAACTTGAATGATTGTTGTTTGAGGTTAAATTGGTTTCATTAAGTTAGATGGTCATTGTATCATTAGTGCCTTGTGGCATGAATGTATGTGATATTGTTTGATTTTGTGTTTTGTATTTTGTTTTTGCTTGAGGATAAGCAAAATTTTAAGTGTGGGGATGTTAATAGGTGTAAATTACACCATGTTTTGATAGATGTTTAAGTGTCCTTTTGATTATTTCTCAAATGATTATCATGCATATAGGCTTAGAATTATGTTATTAGTAGTGTTTGTTTATATTATAAGCATTTGTATGGTTTTGAGCATGATTTGGGTCTTAATTTTATGTTTTAAGAGGTGTGTGATGTGTGTTTGAGTGTATGGAAATAGGAAATTGAAGAAAAGAGAAGAATTGGAAGTATCAAATCACGATCATGATAGAGAGCATAGACAACAATTCCAACGAATTTCAGGCTTTCTAACACGCAACTCTTTTGTAATTTTAACATTTTAGGGCTATTTTTTAAACCAAATTAAGTGGGAAAACTCTATAAAGAATTCTAGGAGCCTCAAGAACTATTTAAGAACATAAAACACTAAAAAAAGAGTAGCAACCATTTTGCATTCTTGGATTAACGAAGGAGTATATAATAATAAAGAGATTAACAATACCATTGAATCTTAAAAATCATGCAGGATCCTTAAAGAGAGGTGTAAGCACACTACTTCCCTTTTGATGCTTCACACGAAAGGTCTTAATAAGTTCTAAATAACCATTTTATTTATGAAATCATTAGTGAGTCACCCCTACCTAAGTTTAAGTTACATAACTTGGAAGCTTATAAGTGTACAATAGATCTCATTAATCACTTTGACCAATACTAAGAAATAATACACTTATAAGAAGCTTTAAACACCTTGAAGTGTAAGGCCTTCTCTTCAACCTTAGAAAATTTACAAGAGATGGCACCAAATCATCCTAAAGTGGTCTATCTCGAGTGTTAAGCAACTTAAGTTAAGGTTTAAAACTTTCTTTTCTAGTAACAATAAAAGCTCCAGAGATTCTTGTATGCTCTTTGACATGATACAGAAGGAGAGTCACAAATAATACATCCAAAGGTTTAGTATGGAAGCTACTTAAATGTTGAGCTTAAACTATAATATTAGAAACTGTTTCATTTAAAAAGGGTCTATGATGCCATCAACCCTTATTGAGATCCTTTTAATGGGCAAAGTATATATTTTGGAGAAGCTGCGAAAGCAAACACAATATTTCATTTCGTTGGTGAAAGTGAAGCACTCCTCATAGAGAGCAAATTGATCTTCCCATAGGGTAAGGGGATAAAAAAGAAAGCGAGAATGTATAAGGTTTTCTTCAAGGTCTACATGAAAGTTGTAGATCTTGAAGTTCTCTTTCGAACCATCTAAAGAACACCTTAATCTGATACCTCTAGAGAAAGTTATGACAATTTTGATAGAATCTATCTTCAAGGTCTTCATAAAAGTTGTAGATCTTGAAGTCTTATTTCGAACCATCCAAAGAACACCTTAATCCAATACCTTTAGAGAAAGTTATGACAATTTTCCAAATTTGTCTGACTCTTCATCTGGTTTCATCTAATCCTATCATTTGATCCCATTTTTGACCTTATATATGATAGAATATGTCTTCAAGTCCTTCATAAAAGTTGTATATCTTCAAGTTATCTTTCAAACCATCTAAAGAACACCTTAATCTGATACCTCTAGAGAAAGTTATGACAATTTTTCCAATTTCTTTGACCATCTGGTTTCATCTGATCCTATCATCTGGTCCCATTTTTGACCATGTATATGATAGAATTTGTCTTCAAGGTCTTCATAAAAGTTGTAGATCTTGAATTCTTATTTAGCACCATCAAAAGAACACCTTAATCCAATACCTCTAGAGAAAGTTATGACAATTTTCCAAATTCGTCTGAACCTTTATCTGGTTTCATCTGATCCTATCATTTGGTCCCATTTTTGACCCTATAGATGATAGAATCTGTCTTCAAGGTCTTCATGAACGTTGTAGATCTTCAAGTTCTTTTTCAAACCATATAAATGAAACCTTAATCTGATACCTCTAGAGAAAGTTATGACAATTTTCTCAATTCATTTGACCCTTCATCTGATTTCATCTGATCCTATCATCTGGTCCCATTTTTGACCATGTGTATGATAGAATCTATCTTTAAGGTCTTCATAAAAGCTATAAATCTTGAAGTCTTATTTTGAACCATATAAAGAACACCTTAATCCAATACCTTTAGAGAAAGTTATGATGATTTTTCTAATTTGTCTGACCCTTCATATGGTTTCATCTAATCCTATCATCAGGTCTCATTTTTGACCCTATATATGATAGAATCTATTTTCAAAGTCTTCATAAAAGTTATAGATATTGAAGTCTTCTTTCTAACCTTCTAAAGAACACCTTAATCTGATACTTTTAGAGAAAGTTATGATAATTTTCCCAATTTATCTGACCTTTCATCTAGTTTCATTTAATCATATCTTCTAGTCTCATTTTTGACCTTGTATATGATAGAATCTATCTTCAAGGCCTTCATGAAAGTTGTATATCGTGAAGTCCTCTTTTGAACCATATAAAGAAAACCTTAATTTGATTTCTTTAGAGAAATTTATGACAATTTTCCCAATTCATTTGACCCTTCATCTCGTTTCATCTACTCCTATTGTCTGGTCCCATTTTTGACCTATATATGATATAATCTGCCTTCAAGATCTTTGTGAAAGTTTTAGATATTGAATTGCTCTTTCTAACCATATAAATAAAACCTTAATCTAACATCTCTATGGAAGTTTATGACAATTTTCCCAATTCATCTGACCCTTCATCTGATCCTATTATTTGGACCCATTTTTGACCCTGTAGATGATATAATCTGTCTTCAAGGTCTTCATAAAAGTTGTAGATCTTTAAGTTCTCTTTTGAACCATCCAAAGAACACCTTAACCTAATACCTTTAGAGAAAGTTATGACAATTTTTCCAATTCGTTTGACCCTTCATTTGATCCTATAATCTAGTCCCATTTTTGACCCTGTAGATGATAGAATCTGTCTTCAAGGTCTTCATGAAAGTTGTAGATCTTGAAGTTATTTTTCAAACCATCTAAAGAACACCTTAATCTGATACCTTTAGAGAAAGTTATGACAATTTTCCCAATTCATCTAACCCTTCATTTGGTTTTATCTGGTCCCTTTTTTGAAGTATATGATAGAATCTGCCTTCAAGGTCTTCATAAAAGTTGTAGATCTTAAAGTCTTATTTCGAACCATCCAAAGAAGACCTTAATCTGTTACCTCTAGAGAAAGTTATGACAATTTTCCCAATTCGTCTAGCCCTTCATCTGGTTTCATCTGATCCTATCATTTGGTCCCATTTTTGACCTTGTAGATGATAGAATATGTGTTCAAGATCTTCATGAAAAGTTGTAGATCTTGAAGTCCTCTTTCGAACCATCCAAAGAAAACCTTAATCCGATACCTCTATAAAAAGTTATGACAATTTTCTCGATTTATTTGACCCTTCATCTAGTTTCATCTGATCCTATCGTCTGGTCCCATTTTTGACTCTATAGATGATAGAATCTGTCTTCAAGGTCTTCATGAAGGTTGTAGATCTTGAAGTTCTCCTTTGAACCATCCAAAGAACATCTTAATCCAATATCTAAAGAGAAAGTTATGTCAATTGTCCCGAACCAGGTTCAATATGGTTGAGAACAAATACTGTTTCAGTTCAATGACTTCGAATGCTGGGCTCCGGAAGCGAGGTCCAGCACATAACATGTTATATACTTTTCTTTTAGGGTAAAAGAAGTTGTAGGTATCTTTTAGACACTTTTCGATGAAATAATTCCTCCCATTATCAAAAGATGTAACCAAAAGTGCTTTTCTTGTCATCCATATTGTTATATAATCAAAATCATTAAAACCAACTACTTTAAAAGTGTTACATCAAAATAAGATCCTTGGTACCTTTACCAAGTATATCAATTATAAAGTCAATATTAGGATGTGTAGATACTTAAGTATACACTAAGCCACCAACTACATAAGCATAAGGGACATTAGCTTTGGAGAACTTTCACTTTCATAACTATAGATGATTAATATAGGTACTTTGATATAATATGAAAACATTATTGGCATATCATGAAGAATCTATATGCTCAAAATATACAATGCTTTACCAAGATCCTAATATCAAAATAAATAAATGGTAGTTGTTTTATCTTAATTAATATATTAGATCCATTAACAGATAGCAAAAATCATTGAAATATAAAACCAAAAATATTTACTTATTCCTACTATCCTTCATCTATATAAACATTGATCAAAAATATTATTCTTAAAATCATTAGCATTGATAACTTCATCAAACTTGAGATATCACTACTTTAAAGCTTATTTCAACTTATAAATCGACTCCTGAAGTTTGTAAACAATTTTTTCCTTCCTAACTACCTCAAAACTAGCAGGTTTAACTATGTAGACATCTTCACTTAAGCCTTCATTTAAGAAAGTCATTCTCATATCCATTTAATGAAGCATTAAATCAAAATAAGTCTAAATTGTACACATTTAAAAACTAGTAGGTTTAACTATATTCTTAACTTTAGTAAACTCCACACTTTATTTTGTAATACAAAGTTCACCTCATCTTTTACAACATCCATCTAAAAATTGCTTTGAGTACTATATATAATTTTATTTTAGTTACTTAAATCAAAGGGGTCACCAATTTCTAAATTAGTTGTCAATGCCCTAAAAATTAATTTGATTTATTAACTTCTTGTAGTAGTCATGGAACTAGGTTGAATCCTATAAGAATTGAAAACTAATTTCTTAATTTCAATTTATAAAATAAAATGGGGTTTGTAATCAATTATCTAATAATCTCAATTTAACAAAGAATCAAAGTAAATCAACTAAGCATTAAAGTGAGAAATTCAATGGTATTTAAAATTGATTTAAATCCAATTATAACTTTAATTTTTACAATTCAAGCAATTAGTTTCAAACCTATTAGAATAGCCATAATAAGTCTCAAATTTTCCTACATAATTGGTTCGAACCCATCATTTAAACCAAAACTTATCATAAATTGATTAGGTATAGTAGCATTCCAATCAATTAAATGATAGCAATAAGTTTAATGAAAAAGACTACAAATTAAATTAAATAATCAAGATAGCTACAACTATTCAATTTAGTTTTCATGTCTCTTATAAGTTAAATTCATTAATGACAATTATAGATTGTTGAATTCATGAATTTAATGAATGGTGTAGAATAACCACCATTGAATTAATTTTTCAAATCAATCAATATTAATTATTCATGAAATAAAAGAACATAAAATAAAAATACTTAAATTAAAGTAAAAATCTAAGTTTAGAACAAAACCTCACAAGATTACAACTAGAGTTTTGACTCTCCTTGAATTATAAAATTTAGATTTATCCACTCATGGTTTTAGTTCCACCACAAAAATAGAAAAATATATTAAAGGTGAAGAGAAAACAAAAAGGAAACGAAAGAGAATTATAGAGAGAGAGTGCAAAACATTCTCCTCTCATTTTCCTACCCAAAAGCTAACTTCTTTCAATATTTTTGATATTATATTCTAAGCAAATCCAAATCCCTACGTAATAAATTTGGGAATAAGTCTCCTAACTGAACTGAAACTCTTAGAGTTACTTCCTAGAACAGGACGTTTCCCGACGTTACTGCCTCTATCATCCATTCAATCCTGTTTCCAGTGTATTTTCAATTTTATTAATGTATAGAATTGGAATAACCATTGATGATAGGATTTGTGAATGTTGAGGATGTTTAAACTCATCTTCAGGTTTTTTACCTTTGATTTAATAAAATCTAATTGTTTTATGTTATTTATATTCATAATAATTGATTTCTGAGATTGCATAATTCGGTAATAGATTGAGAGGGTGAATCGAATGAAAAGTAATTAAATTAGGCTAACGAGAGTTAGGTGATTTACTAAAAATGAGAAATTAATCAAATCGGTAATTATGTGAAGAGTGATCTCATTTAGGTTCTCGGTAGTG
>JAOSBK010000002.1:21226266-21236300 GCA_027568895.1 Erythroxylum shatona
TTATACAGTATACAGTGATGCTTCAAGAAAGGGTTTGGGTTATGTGTTGATGCAAGAAGATAAGGTAATAGCTTATGCCTCGCGACAGTTAAAACCTTATGAACTGAATTACCGGACCCATAATCTGGAATTAGCAGCATAGTTTTTGCCCTGAAGATTTGGAGACATTATCTGTATGGGGTTCAAACGAGGATTTTCGCCGATCATAAAAGTCTTAAGTATTTGTTGAGCCAAAAGGAATTGAATTTGAGATAAAGAAGGTGGTTAGAGTTGCTCAAAGATTATGACTTGTTGATTAAGTACCATTTAGGAAAGGCGAATGTGGTAGCGGATGCCTTGAGAGGAAATCCTCTATAGCTTATGTTCAAACAGTTTACGTACCGCTATTGGAGGAGATGGCTAAGCTTAGGATAAGTTTGAAACAGCAGGAACCTGAATGTATTATTGCTACTTTCAAAGTGAGACCAATACTCAGGGAAAAAGTTAAGGAGCTACAAGCACAAGATACAGAATTAAGTAAGCTCCAAGAAAAAATTCAGAATGGCAAGAAATCTGAAGTGGTAGTGAGGGATGATGGACTTATGGTTGTAAGGAACAGACTTTGTATTCCAGATATCAAGGAGGTGAAGGATGAAATACTAGATGAGGCACACAATGTGCCTTATATCATGCATCCGGGTAGCACTAGGATGTATAGAGATCTGAAAGAACATTTCTGATAGAAAGACATTAAGAAAGATGTAGCCGAATATGTAAGCAAGTGTCTAATGTGTCAGCAAGTCAAGGCTGAACACCAGGCATCTTCGGGCAAGTTAAGGCCATTGTCCATTCCTGAATGGAAGTGGCAATGGGTGACCATGGATTTTTTGATAGGTTTGCCCAAGACCAGTAGGAAGATAATGCTATATGGGTTATTGTTGATCGGTTGACGAAGTTAGCTCATTTCCTTACAATTAAACAAACCGATTCTCTGCATATGCTAGCAAAGAAGTATATTGATGAGATAGTGAGATTGCATGGAATTTCGAACTCTATAGTTTCTGACAAAGATCCTCGATTTACTTCAAGATTCTGGGAAAGCTTGCAAGAAGCTTTGGGCATCAAGTTACATTTCAGCACTGTTTTTCATCCCCAGACGGATGGTCAATCTGAAAGGATCATTCGGACACTTGAAGGAATGCTCAGGGTATGTGTGATAGATTTCAGGGGCGCTTGGGATGAACACTTTCCATTGATCGAATTTGCTTATAATAATTTGTACCACTCGAGCATTCAAATGGCTCCTTACGAAGCACTGTATGGAAGGAGATGTAGAACTCCAATATGCTGGGATGAAGAAGGAGAAAGAAAATTAATCGAACCAGAGTTACTTCAGATGACAATCGACAAGGCTAATTTGGTTAAGCAACGACTAAAAGCAGAACAGAATAGAATGAAGAGCTAAACTGATGCACACTGGAAGGAAATGGAGTATGAAGTGGGTGAAAAAGTTTCCCTTAAGACATCTCCTTGGAAAGGAGTCATGAGATTTGGTAAGAAGGGTAAGTTGAGTAAAAGATATGTGGGACCTTATGAGATTCTAGAGAGGATTGGACTGTTAGCCTATAGGTTGGCACTGATGGATACATGATGTCTTCCATGTTTCCATGTTGAGGAGGTATAGGTCGGATCCCTCCCACATCATTCAGACTATTGAGGTTCAGTTGAGAGATGATATGAGTTATGAGGAGATTTTAGTGGAGATTTTGGACATCAAGGAGAAGGTCCTCAGGAACAAGACAATTCAACTGGTCAAAGTCTTATGGAGAAACCAATATGTGGAAGAGGCCACAGGGGAGCCTTTGGAAACCATGAAGGAGAAGTATCCACAACTCTTCAGTAACTTAGGTAAGAATTTCGAAGACGAAATTCTTTTAAGAGGGGGAGAATTGTTGGCCCCCAAAAAAATTTTTCTTGATAAATGAGAATGATTAGATTAATTTTGGGATCTTGCTAGATTAGTGTATGTTGGAATTAATTAGCGTGTTAATGTTAATGATATTATATTACATAGGTGAATTGAATTAAAGTTAAAGTGATAAGTTGCATAAAGGGTATTTTGGGGAGATCACTTAAGAGGCTTTAAGGCTTTGAAGGAGGGGTAAAATGGGAAGAGGAATTTATTGACTTGCATTTTAGAAGCTTAAAATGTTGGTGAAGAAGGAAAGAAGAGAGAAAGCACAAAAATAATAAAGAAGGTAGAGAGAGTCTCATGGGTTTAAAGAGAAAAGAGAGGTTTGAGCTAGGTTTTGAATTTTCTCAACCTTCAAGAGGGATTTTGAGAGTGATCAAGAAGGGAAAAAGGAAGAGGAAGGATAGAGCTTCAATTAGAGCCAAGAAAATCATTATTTTGGTGAAGATTTAAGGTAAGTGTATGTTTAATCTTTTGAATTTTGGAAGGAGTTTTAGTTTCAAGAACTTAGTAAATGCATGGGTTTAAGGGTTTTAGGATCAATTTATACATTAGTTTCTTTGGGTTCTCATCTAGAAATTTCTATTGATTTGGAAATTTTATTTATGTTAAAAAGGGAATCAAGAGGGACAAGGGAGCAAGAGGAGAGACACATTTGAACAACTTCCAGCAAGAAATTCAAGGTGGGTTACATTTTTATAATCAAGTTTCCGGAATATGCCTTTTTGGGAAATATGATTTACAAGTCATGAAATACAAGTTATGTGAGTTTGTGGTGGTCCCCTAAGTTAAGTCAAGTGCATTTTAACAAATAGACTTCTCCCGCCTGCCCGCTAGTGGCATGGAGCTCCTTTATGGACTCTTATAAGTTCACGACTACGCAAGACCGTTATGTGAAAATGCGTAGTACGTTCTATTTTGGATCCACCAGAACCAATTTGATGTGCTTTAGTGTCCATGATATGTTGACAATAGTGATGTATACATGTTATGCATTAATATGAGTTTTTGCAATGAAGATGATTATTTAAACGGTTTTGCTTGTTACTGATTATAAAATTATTACCCACAGAGCTTTAAGCTCACCCCCCACTTTCTTCCCCATAAGCAGGTGATGAGCAAAAGATTGGGTTGTCAAGAACCAAGGCATCACTCTACTTCTGAAATATTTTTTTGTAATTTAAACTAATCTTGTAAAGCAAGGCTTTAGTTGTATTTTGAGCAATTTATAGTTCATGTATCTTTCGTATTTTAGGGATTTTGAAACGTTGATGTATTGGGGCTTGAAATGCCCACTAAAGCTTTGTAAAAATTTTTATCTGTTGATGCTGTTGGAATATGATTTTGTTTTTGCCCATGATTCTCAAAGTTATCTAAGGGAAAAATTCATGTCCTAACTTCAGGGAAAAATCTGGGGTGATCTAGGCTGATTTAGACAAAGTTGTCTTCTAAAAAGTTGTAGGTCTTTCTTTTATCTTTCCAACGGTATCTAGAGTATGAAATTTTTAGATTTTTAGGCAGAAAGTTATGACCCTTATAGTGGAAGATATATCTTCTGCCTTTTTGTTTCTTCTGTGATGACGTCATCTTCTTCTGTGTTTTGCTTCTTCTGCCTTTTTGTTTCTTCTGTGATGATGTCATCATCTTCTGTATTTCTTCCGTGATGACGTCATCTTCTTTTATCTTTTGATTCTTCTATTTTTTGCTTCTTTTGTCTTTCTCTTCTTCTGTGTTTTGTATCTTCTGTCTTTTGCTTCTTCTATCTTTTCGCTTATTCTGTTTTTTGTTTCTTCTATTTTTTGCTTCTTCTACCTTTCTTTTCTTCTGTGTTTTATATCTTCTGTCTTTTGCTTCTTCTGTCTTTTCGCTTCTTCTGTCTTTTGCTTCTTCTGTCTTTTGCTTCTTCTGTCATTCACTTCTTCTGTGTTTTGTATCTTCTGTCTTTTGCTTCTTCTGTCTTTTATTTCTTCTGTCTTTTCGCTTCTTCTGTCTTTTGCTTCTTGTCTTTTGCTTCTTCTGTCTTTCGCTTCTTCTGTGTTTCGTATCTTCTGTCTTTTGCTTCTTCTGTCTTTTGCTTCTTCTGTCTTTTCGTTTCTTCTGTCTTATGCTTCTTTTGTCTTTTCGCTTCTTTTGTCTTTTGCTTCTTCTGTCTTTCGCTTCTTCTATCTTTTTCTTCTTCTGTCTTTTCGTTTCTTCTATATTTTGCTTCTTCTGTCTTTCGTTTCTTCTGTCTTTCGCTTCTTCTGTCTTTTGTTTCTTCTGTCTTTTGCTTCTTCTATCTTTCGTTTCTTCTGTCTTTCGCTTCTTTTGTGTTTCCTATCTTCTATCTTTTGGTTCTTTTATCTTTTGCTTTTTTTGTCTTTTGCTTCTTCTGTCTTTTCGCTTCTTCTGTCTTTTGCTTCTTCTGTCTTTTGCTTCTTCTGTCTTTTGCTTCTTCTATCTTTTGCTTCTTCTGTCTTTTTGCTTCTTCTGTTTTTGCTATCTTCTGTCTTTTGCTTCTTCTGTCTTTCCACTTCTTTTGTGTTTGGTTATCTTCTGTCTTTTGCTTCTTTTGTCTTTTTGCTTTTTTTGTGTTTTGCTATCTTCTGTCTTTTGCTTCTTCTATCTTTTCGCTTCTTCTGTGTTTTGCTATCTTCTGTTTTTTGCTTCTTCTGTCTTTCGCTTCTTCTGTGTTTTGCTGACGCGTCTTTTTCTGTATTTTGCCGACGTGTCTTCTTTTATGTTTTGCTGACATGTCCTTTGTCTTTCGCCTTCTCCTATCTTCTGTTCCATTTTTGGTCCTTCAAAAAATAGAATCTGACCGCAAGGTCTTACTCAAAGTTGTAGATCTCAAAGCCCTCTTTGAAATCGTCCTAAAAGGATCTTAACCCGATGTCCCTAATGACAGTTATGCTAATTGTCCCAAGGCTGGTGTAAAGTGATTTAGGTCAGCGTCTGTTCGGGAAATAGTAAAAGTACGTTGTTTTGATGATTGTCTTGGTAGGGGCATGCCACCCTTGCGGGACATGTGTCCAGATGTCACTTAGGACGTCGGGAACGTGACTCTTAAGGGTGGGGTGTCCAACAGTTGAGATATGTCCTTGTGAATATGAATGCCTAGGATAAAAGATACTTCACCATGATCCTTCATATCAAAATGTTTGGCCAAAAGTTGCTTAACCTTATAAAATATGGTCAAGTCATTTGATGCAAGCAATATATCATCCTCATACAATAATAGGAAAATAACTTTGCTCCCCCTGACCATGTAATACAAGCATCTTTTAACTTCGTTCTCTAAGAAGCCAAAAGAAGTCAAAATCTCATTAAACTTTAGTTACCACTGTTGGAAACTTTTTTCAAATCGTATATCGATTTTCTCAATTTGCAAACCTTGTCAGCCTCTTTTTGATCTCGAAATCCTTCAGGTTGCTCCATATAGACCTCTTCACAAGATCAATATTCAGGAAAGTGGTTTAATATCCATCTCATATGGCTTCATACCATAATGAGCTACTATTGTCATAATCACTCTTAATGCATCCTTAGAGGATACGGGAGAGAAGGTAACATTAAAGTCAACCCCTTCTCTCTGAGCGGACCCTCTGGCAACCAATTGAGCCTTAAATTACTTAACTTTATGCTGAGTGTCCTTTCTATCTTCAACAACTATTTACAACTGAGGAGTTTGCAATGTTAAGGTAAACCAGCTAGCTCACACACTTTATTATGCTACATGAATTACATCTCATCCTTCATTACATCCTACTACAAATCTGCATGTGGTCCAAAAATAAATTATTTAAAAGTAATTGGATCCACAATATGTCCAATATCATAGTCTTGTTTACACAATTAGACTATGTAATCCGATGGGATAGTAGGTCATCTCACCCTAGTGGATCTTTGCAACTACATTGGATTTTGTAAACCAAGAACCACTATTTATACAGGTATAGGTTCCTATTCTTAGTACAGTAATAACACCTTGATCCATTGGACCAGATTGTATGAGTGACAGATACGAAATAACTATAGTGTTCATCCTGCTATCATCTAAAGTGTGAGAGGGTCTACCCTTATCATAGACATCGTATTCCGAAAATTTAACTGTTTGTGATTCAACTATTTTAGCCCCCTTCTTTACAGTAAAATTTGTAGCGTTAAGAGTGGTCAGGGCATCCAACTAACTAGCAACGAGTAGCATAAGTGTGGAATTTTCTTTCATATGGATTATACAAACATACCTCAACAGGGAAGCCTCATACATGATGGTGTGAAAGGCTAGGCTTCTGCCCTTTCCAGATCTCAAAAGGCATCTTTAGCACTGACTTGCTCAGGACTCTGTTCAGTATATACAATGCCATCTTGATGGCTTCACCCCAAAGATAATCAGGTAGGTTAGTCTTGCTCTGTGTTGATCTCATCATGTCCTTTAGGATACAATTACGCCTTTCGGCTATACTATTTTGCTTAGGACTACCTAGCATAGTGAACTGAGTTACTATTCTAACCGATTCCACATATATGGCAAATGAACCATTTTCTTATCCTGAAACATCATGTTTGTCTTAATATTCTTCTCTACAGTTAGATCCGACAATGTTGATGAATTTTTTAAATTGGTTCTGAACCTTAGTCTTAAAGATCTTGAATTTACCAAGAACTTCAGACATTTCCTTAAAGCAAGAACACATAATCATAACAGGGATAATCATTAATAAATGTCATAAAATATCTAGAATTGCATATGTAGCTATATAAGGTCCACTAATATTCGTATGTATGAGATCCAACAATCCAGATGATCGAGTTGAACTTTTTTTCTTTATTTTGGTCAACTTACCTTTGCAGCAGTCAACACATGTCTCTAGATTATCAAAATCTAGAGTTAGGAGAATATTTTCTTTTATTAATCTCTCAACTCTATCTCCGAAAATGTGACCTATGCGTTTATGCCATAAAATGTATAACGTTTCCTTTATTAGAGGTCTCTTTTGAGTAACAAGTTCGATAATATATGAAGAATCATACATTTCATGAGAGGTGAGACAAATTCTAAATAATTCATATCACAAGAAGATAGTTCATCTAGAATGTTTTGCATTGAAAGATAAATTTACAACTGAAGTATCAATGACACAACAATAACCTTATTTGTTTAACATTGATAGAGAGATCATATTTCGTCTAAAAGACGGTATATAAAATGTGTAGCATTGTAACACCCCATTTTAGGGGTTAGAAAATTTAGGAATTTCCAGTACATCATATGCTTTGCATAATTGAGTATTTGTTGATATGTGCATATGAATTTTGACTTATACAAATAATTGTACATGCATTCAAGACATTTTTTGAGTATAATTGGTTTGTAATTGCGATTAAAATGTGAATTGTGGATTATTTGTGTTAAATTTTTATTTGAAAACTATTAGTATTATTTCAAAATTTTAGGAAATTTTTAAAAATTTAGGGTATTTTTGGACTAGGAAAAATAAGGGACAAATAGAAATGTGACAATAGTATTAGAAATTAATTGACAAATGGACAAATTATAGAGTGACAAACGGATAAATTAATGTGTGACATGTGAACCATTAGTTAAGTGACAAATGGTAGCATATTTGGTGGACAAATGGACGGCATGCATTGGAGACATGTGTCAAGAATTAAATGAGACACCTAGTAAAAAAAAAAGTTTCTACAGTCTTTGGTTCCATCGAATATCACCTCACCAAAACACTTTCTTTATTGTTCATCACCGAAGACAACTATCTTGCTCATTTGTATGTATTAGTTTATATGCTTGCTTCTCACATCAATGTTACACCTTGCAAAGTCTTCTGCCATTTGAGTTTTTTCTTTTTATTGTTACTAAATCCTTGTGCCTTTCCATCCATCAAAATTTCTTGGTTGCTCTCCCCATTTCTGAAATTTTTGCTTGAGAGAGAGAAGCTTAAGTCAAGTAAGTTACATGGATGTCCTAATGTTTTAATAGTTGCATGCATGAATGGTGTATATTTTCATGCTTGTGAATCAATTCATGTGTGGTTGTTATTGGAAGAAGAGTTTCAGTGATAAAGCAAAACGAAAATGTGCAGAAAGTGTGGTGAAGGACTATAGAAATTGGAGTTATATGAAGTGTGCTGGAGTGTTGCATGCAATGCTTTACTTAATATACATCTATATTTAGAGCATAACTTGATCTGTGAATATCCAATTTGGATGGAGTTTGATTTAGAGTAAACTAGAGACATGGAGCTAAATTTTTTATGAAGAAATCGAAACTAAAATATTTCCTAAAGAGTCTTGAAATTTGGCTTGAATTTGAGAGTTGTATTCTGATGAGGTATGAAAATAGTCTGCATATTTTTTATTATAACTTGAATGATACTGAACCAAAATGCATGAAATTGATGTCATTGAACACTTAAGACATTGTGAAACATTTGTTTAGTAGAAGGTATTGCCTAAATACCTCATTGTTTAGGTCAAAATGGTCATACAAATCTGACCCGAAATTTACTTAAGATAAAAATCTGGAAATTTGATAGGTTTCATGAATATGAAGTTGAAGAGGTTTAATAAATTGAAACATGCTTCATATTTTGATGATACCTTGGTCTGTAGATTTTCAATTGAGTTGATTCTTAATTCATATTAAAGTAGAGACTTATGGCTACAACTTTCTTGTAGAAGTCGACTTTTAATTCTAACTTTAAGCATTTCAAAATCTAGCTTCAAATTGAGTCTTAATTGAGGTTGTAGCACTATCAGGGATAGAAATCATATCCTGTAATTATTGAATAAACTGTATTGATGTATGCTGAATTAGACTGAGGTGTCTTCACTAAAGTTGTAGCTTATTCTCTTATATTTAAATTGGTATAAAGTTTATAATTTTTGGATATTGAAATTGAGAGTTATGAGGTGTAAAACTTGGAGGCATGATTATGCATAGCCAAATACTTCAAATGTACATAGTCTATGATATTTTGAGCATAATTCATTGACTACTAAATGAAATTGGATGAACTTGGTATCATTGGAAACCTAAGATAGAGAGGGAAATCTTTCTAGAAGGAATTATTACCTAATTACCTCACCTTCCTGATAAGAATAGTTGAGAAAAGTGGACCCGAAGGTGGATTGTGAAATAAATCTAGATTGAGGGATTGAATATGATTTCATGATCGATAATGTGATAAGATTAAGGATAAAAAACCCAAATTTTTGTCATGAACATACATCATACATATTCAGTATACATGAATGTGCATAACTAAATTTATAATTGTGCGCAATAATGATATGTATTTGTATTAAATATTTTAAAGGAACCCATTGAGCGACCAATTCCAAATATTGTAGGGACGTCGAGGCAATAAGTAATAAGGAAGATTTTATAAGTAATTTAGATGGTAACTTTTATGGTATCCTAAGATGATCTCACCTTGATTTGTTTTGTTTATTATTGAATTAAATTTGATATTGATGAATGTGTACTGATCCCGGACATGAAGGTCCGGGGTATTGATTGATGAATGTGATATTGAAGTGCTACTTATCTTATTTTGTTCTGCTTGATGAATTTGATTTATGTTGATTGTGTTCTAAATTCCGTACAATGATTTTTCGACACGTTTGATGCATGTTTATATCATTGGAAGTGCTACTTGCATGTTAAAGTGATTGACTACTTGCTTTGCACATGAAATATCTAAAATGACTTTGTTTTGTTTTAAAACTGTTAAGTCCTAGTTGTGGGTAAATAAGCATGCCTAGAAGGATCTGCAGCTGCTTCTGTGACACTTCGGTGTCTTCTGTTATTAAGACGTAAGTCTCTTCTGTGATATGATACCAATTATGATATCTTCTGTATAAGTCCAGTTACCCACTTCTGTTGATGGATTTAGTAGTCGTCTGATTTTGTATTTTGATATCTGTTTGATTCTGACGTAAACCAATGTTGGACCCCAAACATTTCTTAGAAGTTAGAACTGAAAATAAAAAATTTTGGCAAGTAGTCATGAGTAAAGAGCAAATGAATGAAAATTCTTGAACCAAGAAATGATAGATAAGAGTAAGGTAGAGAATGAGA
>JAOSBK010000002.1:21236400-21255561 GCA_027568895.1 Erythroxylum shatona
TATTTTTGGACTAGAAAAAATAAGGGACAAATAGAAATGTGACAATTGTATTAGAAATTAATTGACAAATGGACAAATTATAGAGTGATTAACGGATAAATTAATGTGTGACATGTGGACTATTAGTTAAGTAACAAATTGTAGCATATTTGGTGGACAAATGAAAGACATGCATTGGAGACATGTGTCAAGACTTAAATGAGACACCTAGTAAAATAAAAATTTATGCAGCCTTTCTTTGGTTTCATCGAATATCACCTTCACCAAAACACTCTCTATATTGTTCATCACTGAAGACAACTATCTTGCTCATTTCTATGTATTGGTTTATATGCTTGCTTCTCACATCAATGTTACACCTTGCAAAGTTTTCTGTCATTTAAGTTTTTTATTGTTACCAAATCCTTGTGCCTTTCCATCCACCAAAATTTCTTGGTTGCTCTCCTCATTTTTGAAATTTTTGCTGAAGAGAGAGAAGCTTAAGTCAAGTAAGTTATATGGATGTTTTAATGTTTTAATAGATGCATGCATGAATGGTATATATTTTCATGCTTGTGAATAGATGCATGTGTGGTTGTTGTTGGAAGAAGAGTTTCAGTGATAAAGCAAAACAAAAATATGCATAAAGTGTGGTGAAGGACTGTAGAAATTGGAGTTATATGAAGTGTACTGGAGTGTTACATGCAGTGTTTTATTGAATATATATCTGTATTTAGAACATAACTTAATCTGTGAACATCCAAATTGGATGGAGTTTGATTTAGAGTAAACTAGAGATATAGGGCTAAATTTTTCATGAAGAAATTGAAACTGAAATATGTCCTAAAAAGTCTTGAAATTTGGCTTGAAGTTGAGAGTTATATTCTGTTGAGGTATGAAAACAGTATGTAGTTTTTTTATTATAACTTGAATGATAGTGAACCAAAATGCATGAAATTGATGTCATTGAACACTTAAGACATTGTGGAACATTTGTTTAGTAGAAGGTATTGCCTAAAAACCTTATTTTCTAGGTCAAAATGGTCATACAAATCTAACCCAAAATCAACTTAAGATAAAAATCTGGAAATTTGATAGGTTTCATGAATAATATTATGAAGTTGAAGAGGTTTAATAAATTGAAACATGCTTTGGTATTTTGATGATATCTTGGTCTGTATATTTTCAAATGAGTTGATTCTTGATTCATATTAAAGTAGAGACATATGGATACAACTTTCTTGAAGAAGTCAACCTTTAATTTTATCTCTAAGCATTTCAAAATCTGGTGCATGGTTTTATTACCATTCGAGAACCCTGGGATAAGGGTTATGGGGATAACAGGAAACTATTGGCGATATAATAAAGTAGACCTCTATAAGAGCTCTAAAATAGACAAAGATGATTGTAGCTAAGATCTTAAATATGCTAGCTGATACATAAGTCCTTCTTCTCAACAGACATCAACTCTCAAAGTCTGCCTCTAAAGGATCTAAATTGATCAATTCTCCTCGTATAACTTAAAAGTCAAACAACATCATAGGCCTAATACTTTCTTACGCACACGATCCTATACAAAGACAAGTGCAGAGCATACTTGTATCTTTGTGTGATAGATGTAAACTTATTGAAGTTTTAAGCTTTTAGGGTAGAAAAAGAGTTTTTAGAGTGAAACTACATGGAAACACTCAAATTTTATTAAATGGCAATATTTCTTGGACACAATGTTCGATCTAATAAAGCTTTTCTTGCTTCGATCTAATGAAGCTTTGCTATAATGAAGCTTGAATACAATGAAAGAGGTCATTTGCTTATATAGGTAAAAGAGATTACAAAAAGACAAATATCTTTAGATAAGGACAAGGTCACAATCACACCTTAAATGGATAAGAATAACCTCACTTCTTACACTAAATGGATAAAAATAATGTCACATTAACCATTTTAGATAAGAACGACATCACATCATAAAAGACATTTAAACAAATAACTTTAAATTACAATATTAATGGGAAGAATTCTGGTCATCATCCTCATCGGATATGTTCTTGCCATGATTGCAGATTTGACAAGTAAACTCCTCCACGCCTACTGCCACTATCATCATTGGTTATTCTCCGTCTGTTACTGGACTCACTTCCTCTGTGTTTAAAGTTTTTAAAAATTTATCTAGCTCCTCTTCATCAATGAAGGAAATAACATCATTTGGGTCTTGAGTATCCTAAAAGGCGGAGACTTTGGTCTAAAATGATCCAATAGTGTCTGAACCCAAGTCTATAAGATTGTCTAGGATGTCAAAATCTGACATTTGAGATTCTTCAGGAATGAATTCTCCCGAGTAAAGTCCAATATATTTAGAAATAGCTAGAATTTTTTATTAGTTGATGTTATTGTGTTGTATTTAATATCTTATTATTTTACAATAAATTGGAAAGTTTTATTCCTTGGCAGATAATACTTTATATAAAGTGATGGTTGATGATAACTTTATTTTATTTATTTATTTTAGGTTTTCTTATTTTACAATAGGCAAAGATACATTTAACCCCCTGTATTTTATCCCTTGATAGATTATGGCCCCCTCTAATTTAAAAATAGACGTATTGCCCCCTTTGAATTTCAAGACTTTTTTATCCATTACTTTTTATTATTATCTCCACTTTACCCTCTTGACTAAAAAAATGCTATGACCTGCTCAAACTACCCTAGGTTTTTTACTCTCTTAGTTCAATCCTACCATTTTTCTCTTTTTGTTCTTCAATATTCTCTCTCTCTGGCTCTATTTTTCTGTCCACTTAATTTCCCTGTTTCACTCAACTTTGTTTCTTATGAAAAGAATTGAAGTATTCTGAGGTACCTTTATTTTCCAAGATTTGTTTTTCATTTTTCAAAAATTTTTTAGTTCTTTTTCTTTTGTTGGGAGCTTAAAATTTCTGGGTAATGCATTGTTCTTGATTTTTTTATGGTGCATGAGTGCTCTATTTTTGCTTTATCTTTCAACAGTTTGTTTTCTATTGTGTTTTGGGTTTGTGGACTGTGGCATAGTGGGTATATAAGCTATTAAAATATCAAAGCTTTATTGTATTCTTAGTCAATTGCAACGACACAAAATTTTAGTTCTTTTTCGTGTTCAATGATTTGTAAAGTCTAATTTTTTTGATATAAAAGAGTAGTGAGTTGGTGTTTTATAAGTCTATACCCAGAACTCATGTCTTTTTTGTCTTTACTATTACTTTTTACCTTTTGTCTTTTTTACTTTTACTGTTTGTTTTTGTCCTTATATGGTTCTTATGCTTTTGTGTATATATTCTACAATGGCATTGAATTATATGATTGGAGCTCCTGGTATTAGGCCAAAGCTCATCTTTCATGGAGTTTGCGTGAAGTTCTATATTTCCAAGTGATTTAGGGAGTGTTTGGGTTGATTTTTTTTCCTTTTTCTGTTTTTATCTTTTTCTCAATAGATGTTGGGCCTTAATTGTTTACAAATAATTTTTTTCTTAATTAGATTTGATTACTTAGAACTTTTGAGTGTGAAAAACATAGCTTGAAAATTTGAAAACCTTGTATTTTCCCTTGACTAATCTTTTTTATGTCCTTTCTAAAGAGACTCATCTTGACTAATCTTTTTTATGTCCTTTCTAAAGAGACTCATCTATATTGAACATAGCATAGCTTTATTTATACTTCACCTATATTTTACTTTGATAAGCAAAATTTATCAGGTTGACGATTAACTCCTCAAACTCTCACTCAATTAACAAAAACAATATAATAACATATTTCACTTCTACATTTTGCCACGTTTATTTGTGTATTTTGAAATCCTATTTTTGTGTTCTATTCATTTTTACTAACTTATTTCTCTTCTTTATTAGTTTATCAGTTAGCAGAAGATTGGTTTAGAATTGCATTATGGTGGTATGTTTAAGAAAAATCCATATTGGCATTATGTGGGAGGTGAAGTTTTATATTTACTTGGAATAGATCCTTATTATATGTCGATCATTAAACTACATCATGTTCTAAAGGAAATGAATCTCCCTATTAATATGCCAATGAATTTTAGGATGCCAGATTCAAAACTTAGAAATCTAGATAATGATGACATTATGCTTGAGATGTTTGGTATTTATAGGGATGAACCTCATATTAAGATTTATATTGGAGACTTGATTGATAAGCTAGACAAACAACCTAATTGGTGGGGTATTAATGATGAGACACCAAGAGAAAATATATCTAACAACCACAGTACTGTAGATGATCAAGTGAATTTGCACCAGAGTTTAAAACATGTGCGTAATAGGGAAAATATAGCTGGAACTAACGGTTTAGAAAGTGAGAAGGCAGAAATTGAGGTTTTGATTGATTCTCTATCTAATGAATCAGACAACGCCTATGTTGTACAATCTGATGAGTTCATTGATGATGGATCTAATCTTAAATATTTTCTAGATGGGGATAGTTTAAGTGACACTTGTGATCCCATAGATTATAACAAAAGTAAGGGACAACCACCTAACATTGAGTTAGGAGATTATGCTGAATATGCATGTCTCATAGCTGATGATTATGCTAATTTTACAATTAAAAAGAGAGATGGTCACTTCATGGAGTTTGATCACATAAGTGATAACAAAAGGTTAGAAGAAGCAATTGAGTCTTCAGATAAGGAAAATGCTATTACTTTTCGTGAGTTTAATGAGAAGGACATTGAGAATCCTAGTATTTTTACATAGTTAATTTCCTCAAATTCAACTACTTACAGGAAGACACTTAGAATGTACTCAATCAGGAAGGGTTTTAAGTTGAAATTTAAAAAGGATGAAAAAAGATAAGATTAGTGCAATCAATAAAAAGATGTGTGGATGGAGGATATATGCAACCTACTATCAGAAAAGTACAGTCATGCAAGTTAAATCTATAAAAGGTAATCCTCACAGGTGTAAATAGTCTTATAGAAACAAAACTGCAAATTCCAAATGGTTGGTGACCCAATTCACAATAAAATTAGCTGATGACCCAAAGTGGAATGTGACTAGATTTCGAAAGGTTGTGAAACGAAAATTCAGGATTCATGCTTTTTCATGGCAAGCTCATCGAGCAAAAAGACAAGCATTTAAATTGATCCAAGGTGAGCACAAAAATCAATATGTTAGGTTGAGAGATTATTGTGCTACAATAGTATAGACGAATCATAGATCACTTGCTGTTGTATAATCTGAAGTTCTTTTAATGAATAGAAATCTAATTTTTAAAAGACTACTTGCTATGTTTTCTACACAAAAACATGGATTTATGGAAGGTTGTAGACCTGTGATAGGTTTAGATGGGTGCCATCTGAGAGGAGTTTTTGGAGGTCATTTATTGCGTGCAATTGCAAGAGATTCAAACAACCAAATGTTTTTAGTTATAGCGTGTGTGGAATCAGAATGCAAAGATAGTTGGTCTTGGTTTTTAGACCTATTAACTCAACAAATTAGCTCTCCATTGAAAAAAAGAGTTGTCTTCATTTCAGATAGACAAAAGGTATGCATTTGCACTGTTCATTCCATTTACATTGTTCATTTCAATTATTCTGCATAATATGTGTACTTGTCTTTCTATGGACTTGTTAAAACATTTGAGAACATGTTTCCAGGAATTGAACACAGATTTTGCATAAGACATCTCTATGCTAATGTTAAGCTCATATTCAAAGACAAGATACTTAAAGACATCCTTTGGGTTGCTGCTAAGGCTTACACTGAAGATTGATTCAATATGAAAATGCTATAAATGCTAGCTGTTGATGGTGAGGCTTATAAATGGCTTTATGAGATTCCACCTTATCTGTGGGCAAGGTATTTCTTCGACACTCGCAGTAAGTGTAATCTCCTAAGTAATAACATTAGTGAGTGCTTCAACAAATATATAAATGTTGCAAGAGATCAGCCAACTTTAACTACGATGAAGAGCATTAGAAGGATGATTATGTGTAGATACCAAGAAAAAGGATAATAAATTAGTAAGGTGAAGGGAAAGATTTGTCCTAGAATTAGTGAAAAGTTAGAGGAAAACTGCAAAAAAATCAGTGGATTATGATGCTTTGTATACTGGGCAAGGGATTTGGGATGTCACAATTTATAATCACAATTTTGTGGTTAACTTAAGTGGCAAGACATGCACCTGTAAGAAGTGGGATATCACTGGAGTTTTTTGTCCACATAAATGTTCGACATTACTTTATTCAAATAATATTGAAGCAGATGACTTGGTGATTCTTACTACAGTGTGTCAAGCTATAAGATAACATACAAGCATGTGATCATGCCAATTTTAGATCAAAATATGTGGGTACAATTAGGTTCAGAACCAATTTACTCGCCATATGTTAGAAGAAGACTAGGAAAACCTAAAAAGGTTAGGAAGAAAAGTGTTAATAAGCAGAGAGAAAAGATTGCAGATATTGAAAGGGTAACCAGAAAAATCAAGTTAGTGTTTGCTTTTTTAGTGTTTGCCTTTTTTTTTTTTTAAGAATTGCTGAGCTAATGATATTATTAAGATTGCTATTATGTTTTTTTTAATCTGACAATATTTATTTTATTGTGCTTCAAGGTGTTTTTTTTACTTTAAAGAGTAAGAATTGATTTTTGCACTTTTTTCTTTGAACAAAAAAATAAATTTTACTTCTAAATCTTTTTTTAAATGCAAAAATATCTCAAACTGCAAATTTTGAAGAAAATGACATTTTTGAATTTTTTTTAATATTTTTCTTTTTTTGAAATAATATTGACAAGATAACCCAATTTTATTTTTTTCCTTTTTTATTTATTAACAGTCAGAATGTAATTCATACTTAAAATAATTTTTATTTTTTAAATAGAGGGCATAATGAAATAAAGAAAAATATGAATATTTAATGTATTTTAATCAACAAAAGACAGGATATTTTTATGTAAAAAATGCAACAGGTACAAATATAGTGGTCATTATAATAGAGGGTAAAAAAGTCTTTTAAAATTTTAAACTCCTGTAGTCAAAAGGAACAATATGTCCATTTTTTAAATAAAGAAGGGCACCGCATAATGTATGGAGGAATAAAATACAAGAGGGTTAAATATACTTTTGCCCTTACAATACAGGTGAGGCTACGATAGAGATGTTGCTTTTCGGAAAAGGTTGGTTTAGAAATGCAAGGCAAAACAAAAAAAGAAAAAAGAAAAACAAAACCTGAAGAAGGCCAACTCCCTATGCCCGTGTAATTAATGGAACATGGAGGTATTAAGCATCTTATGTGGTACAGAATCTATATTTTAAACGAAAAGAAAAAATAAACAAAGAAACATGGCGCCTTGGATCCCACATTCATTGTCACTCATCAAAACGCCACATGACCCATCCAAATCGCATTCCTTTGTACTTCTTTTTTTGGTAATTTTTTGTTTTAAAATCTTTTCAAGTTGCACAAAGAAAGGGAGTCTTTTTTTTTATAATGAAAATGTAAGCATATTTCGATCGACAGCAACGGGCTCCGGTTTCAAAGAGCCGCCAAACAGCTTTTAGTAGAAGACGACATATTTGTTGTGTTAATTCATTCATTCATTTGCTTGCCTGATTTGATGAGACTTCTTTCCATGTTCTCACCAGCTGATATGACCAGAGACTGCAAACCAGCATTCAACTCAGCTGCTCTTCCCTGCAAAATCAATGGCAAGAACAAGGTTCTGAAAAATACAACAATAACAAGATGAGATAACCATGCCCACTAAAGCTAATGACAGCAGTCCCCTGGATATTTGAAGGCCCTAGTTCATGGCTATGGCTCTCTGAAAATTTATACCTAAGATTTATTTATCTATTAGATTACACAATTTCTGGATTAATACATCATCGTTCTTTCGCTTAATAAATCAATTTATAATCTTATACCTAACTTACTTTTTTGGCACGAACTCACTTTCTTAATTACCAAGAAGCAAAGAAGAGGATAGGACCAAATAATAGCATTTAAGAAACCACACTCCCCACCAACTTTATTTGTTATTTTTATGTGGAAAGACAAGAGGCATCAATTTCAGGATCCAATGACAAAGCATATCACCCTATTAATCCTAAAAGATTATGCATGCTTGATTCTGACAGAATATGATTCCCCCACTCCATTATGTGAGTGTGGTCCACTCTTAGATACACAAAACCAACGGATTGCAATGGAAAAAATAATCAGTATACACAAAATAAGAACAGAAAAAGCGTTGTCCCAGCTCAGTAGAAACAACAAGGATGTATCAAACCTGTACCTGTTCGTGCAACATCAATGACCTTAATCTTTTCTCTTGCATCACCTTCTGGCGGCTCTCATAGAAATCGAAATCATCCAATATAGATGTCTTTGCAATATAGTTTTTGAATATGTTCAGGATTTCTATTCCTTGTGAGAACCTGATCTGGAAAAGGAATATCACAAACGTTGTACCATGTTGAGGAGCCTAAGGACAAAACTAGAAACCAAACTTTACCCACAATAAAACAACGGAAAATAAAGCATACCTCCTGCGTGTCTCTGCTATTAGTGACGGGCTTGTTTTCATTGTTCTCCAGTATAATATGTCGCAAATGCGGGTTTGGAACATCTTTTATAATATGCCATTTTAATGGGAAATAACCATTCCACTTTTCCTGTTGCCAGAAATCCATGTTTTTATCAAAATCAACCCGGCCAATCATCTCAGCTACCCCACAGAACTGGCCACTAGCATTTACCTGGAGCACTCACAAAAATGAATGCTTTAGTCAGTAACCCTGAATAAAAAAACAGAATGGATGAGTACGTGACATGCCAAATTCAGGCTAAAAGTTAGCATGAAACCAGAAACATACCGAAAAGAAAAGAAACACAGGACATTTACTCCCTTTCACTGCCATTTTCTCTTGCGCCTCCTGATATGCACAATCCAGTCTCTTATTTCCATTGGGAGTACTAGCCCACACATTGTACTTGATGCTCTTATGAACATCATCCTCACTGTAAGATTTGATAACAAAGAAAAATCCGTGATCGTATTTGGTTGAAAGGTCTGGAAGGTTATATTGATCCCTTGTAATAACAGAAGTTACGCTGTTACTGTTTCCATTCCAATCAGGAGCCAAAGATCCAGCAGCATTACCTCCGAATGTCAAAGAAACATTTGCATTAGTCTTCCTATCACCATGATTCTGCTCATTTGACAAACCATAACCTCTGATGCTAGGGATATTGATTCTAGCTTTTGGTTTCTCAGTGCTGCCCCAATTCCTAGTGTTTACTTTGGCAGGGCCATTGACATAGAACATTCCACCCTTCCCTTGGCCATGTGACAAAAGTTTTGCAAATGGGAAATACCCTATGCCCGGTTGATCTGACTGCAATGAGAAAAATGTTCCGCAAGATATTTCAAAATTATCTAGAAAAGCTCATTAGAAAATCAAACAACAAATTATACACACAACCAAGTTTACCTTGCTTGCTGGTTTTATTTGAGTGTTCGTGTCAGGACTAGACAAGGCGTCCATTTTCTGCAGGGAGCTTTTAGTTTCTAAACAACTGCTTAATTCAGAAGTCAGCGTATCTTTTGAAGGGGGATGGTGAGTCTGATTAGTTGTGTTCATCTTTGAATCAGGTGTTCCATCGCCAAATGTTCCATGGCCAACAAAAACAGAGGGATCCCGCAAGTACGGCGATGGGCTAGACTCCCCATATAGGAAAGGAGATGGCAGGTATCCAGGATAAGCAATTGATGACTGGAATATTGGACCAGGTGAATATAACTGTTCCCCAAAATACTGCCCATCAAACCCAATCATACTGACAGGTAAGTAAGTGCTGTAAGAACCGTAACCTGGATCTATTCCTGGCATGAAGTAGACCAATGACCCATTATCTGCTTGCATAACCTACATGAAAAATAAGTGTAAAGTACACATTAATGGTCACAGATTATTAGAAGAAATGTCTTGAACATTATAGACTCATTTGGTAATCAAAAATCAGGTTTTGCAAACTAGCAGTGCAAATAAACAGGAACTGAAGTGTGTAACTTCACTTTCAGCCACCTGGGTCATGGTAGCTATGCCTATGACCTTTGAATCGAAAGCATTACAGTTGCAGCCCATAAGGCAATGATCACTAAGAGCATCTCCCTCATATTTCTTTCACAAGTAACCTTTTAAAAGATTGCAAAAGAGTGGGGATTATGGCTCAATTTAATGCACTGAGCATCACAGTTCCCTATAAATCTGCAGTTTCCCTTCGAATATTTTAAGTGTAAACGGTTTCAAACTCCAAATACATGGATTATGCTCAAGAAAGAATAAAAGAATGAAATAAAAATAATCAGCAGTACATAGATAAGGAAAGAACATTTACTGGATAATGAGGGTCTGTTCCCTCAGCAGTCACATAGTATCCCTGGTCATCCAGGCTTCCAAAAGTGCCTCCGTAACCTTCAAAGGGCTGATGTAAGAAGCCAAAACACGTACATATGTATAACGAATGCGAATGAATAGACTTAACAGCAGATTTGAAGTTAGCATGTTGTTAAATGGAAACCTGGATAGTAACACCCATAGTAGCCAGCAGTAGGCAAAGTTTCATAAGTTGTCAAAGCCTCTTTATTCACGTCCATTTCTTGAAAACTAACCGTTGCATCTCCAGTAGACAGGCCACAATCTGCTGGACTCCCCTTCTTTGAAGGAACCTAATAAATATTTAAAGAAACACAAAAACACTAACTAAAGTTGACATATAACCACCAAAAAAGAGAACTTTGAATAATGTTGATAGGTAAGTGATGATAATTACCAGATGTGAAGGAGTGGGTTTTTGAGCAGGATCAACTTTAGGATTCTTCACCATGGCTTCAAGAGCTGATACAATAATGATCATAAAATTCAAATGAGTTACTGGAGGATTATAAATTAAAATCAAAACGAGAAACACCGCAGCACAGCTGTGTATGACCTTAAAATTGGGTTTTTTAAAATTCCCGAAATTGGAACTTGCTAGTGTTGAGGCCGGAAAAATGATAAACAGATATCAATACTAGTATAAAGAATAATCCGCTAAGACAAGAACAAAGGAAAATGAAGACCATACACTCCGACAACCAACGAAAACAAAAACTTAAAAAGGAAGAAAAGAAAAAGACAAACTCGAAGGACTTACATAAACAGGAAGAACAATAAAATCTAAGGGGAGCAAATGGATTCAGCTGAGGGACATAAAGAGTTTGAACCAGAGAAGTAAAAAAGACAAGGAAGAGAATAAAAGCAATGGAGACTTGCAAACAAGAGATATATATGAGAAAAAAGAGAAAGAAAGATACTTGTGTGTTGCAATCCAGAAGAAAGTAATCTGTATGTAACCAGACTTCGCTCTTTCTTCTTCTTCTTGAGAAAAACCAAAGAAAAAGAAAGGAAAAGTAAAAAAAAAAAAGGGGGGGATAAGTAGATAATTCTTTTCTTTTCTTTTCTTTTCTGGGTATGCGAAAAGTGCGTTATGTTGCTCGAAAATTGAACACAACCTTAAGGATAAAAAGAGATTAGATTGGACACTATTCAACAAAGAAAGGGATAGGGTAAAGCTTTAAATTACACCACCTAACTATTATATCATACCAGAGAAAATGAAAGACGAAGAGACCATACACATCCTACATTTTCTTCCTCCGCAAAAGGTATCTAATTATTTATAAGATTGGTAACAATTCTAGGGCAGGCAACTAGTACTTTTCTTTTCTGTATGTATAAATTATAATAATAAATATTAAAATATGAGATCAGCCTTCCTTTTATTAATTTGAACGTGAAAGCCAACAGCGTTACGTATTCATACTGTTTTTACATGCAATAATCACCAGGCATTTATAGGAGAAACGTGTTAGAAAACTAGCTGTGCACCCTTTTACTTTGGACGTATCAAAGAAGCCAGAGAGTGAATGGGCCAGGTCAGGTGTATTATTGAAAAAGAAGAGAGACTACTGGAAGAAAATAATAGAAACATGACGCTAGCATACATGTGTTCATTTCTCCATCTTATAAAATATTCACAACCACAACCAAGTATAATTTGCAACAATAGCAAATTTCAACAGATAGGTCTTCAATTGTCCACTTTCGTTATAATAACACAGTATTTACTCCAATGTCTTGTAGCTAAATAAGACTAGGATTAGGTAACTCTTTTATAATTAGTATGTAGAGAAGTTAGTAGAATACATAAATAGATATTGAAAGTAGTACACAGGTCCACCTCAATAACATATTAAGTTCGTGGCTGCATTCTTTATGCAAAAATAATTTTTTTAATAATTTAGACAGCTTAAGAAATAAGTAACGAATAACTAAATTAAAACAAATCCTATAAATAAGATATCAAGAGTGACTTAATATATTTTTTAAAAATTTTAAATTTATTTTTAATTGGATATTATATTTCCAATGATCTACAAGTTCCATATTCACTATTTCATATATAATTTCTTTTTGAGTTGAACTCTTTTATAACATTGTGAACGTTAGATATATAGTTATAACTTAATATCTCTAAATATAATTTTTTATTTTGATATATTTTATTCGCCGTCGAACAAAAACCAATTTAACAATTTAAATATATTAGATCAATTTTTCCCCGGAACATTAAGGACAGCGGCTGTTTGAGATGTTTATTACGGATCAGAAAGTTGTTTTTTTTAGTAAAGTAATGGTACTCCTTAGTTGATTGACCTCTTTAGTAAGTGCTCTCAATTGTTGCTATAGTTCAATCATTCTTTCGTTAAAATATATGCAGGAATATTGTCAAAATATTTTATATAATAAATATGAAAATTGTATTATATTGATTTAGTTCTAATTGCCATAAGATTAATTTTTCTCTATTTAATTAGTTTTAATATTATATTTAGTAAATCCACATAGATATTTTGACTCTGATTGAATAATAAATTTAATTGGCAATAAATCAATTCGTTATTTTTTCAAAGTTTTGAGAGAGTTTAATGTTTGGATATTTGCTTTTAGGAGAATTGAATGCTCCATTGATATACTTGCATAATAAATATTGTTTTTGACTAGGTAGTCGTGCCAACAGGCATCCTATCCATGTATCTATACTGGCATTAATTTGTATTAGAAGTGTATCATTTAGTAAATAATTATATAAGACAAGTAAATCCTTAGACAGAGTTTTTAGTATACGTACCGTTTTTGTATCGTTAGTAGTCCAGTTCTACTAATGTTTTGTACTACATTTGAGTTGTAATCGTTTTCTTTCCTTAAGAAGATTTTTGAAGAAGCCTTGATCTCATATACAATTAAGTATTCTTAAAAATTGTTGTTCATGAGTTTTATTTTTTAAAATATCCTGAAACTGTTGTATTTTGGTAAGAATATTGGGTTGTAATTTTAAAAATCTATTATGAAATTTTATACCTAAATATTCAATATTTTATTGTGTTATTTTAACTTTCTTTTTACTTAGAATGAATCCTTGTTCTTGACACCCTTGAAGGATAAGTTTGATTTTTTTCAAATAATTTTCTTTATCGGTATTTGAAAATATAACAATATCATCTATATAAACTAAAGTAAAATCTTCTAATCCTTTTAAGTTATTATCCATAAATCTTTTGATCAATACTAAGTGTTTGTTTTAACCCAAATAGTAATCCATTCTATTGAAAATGTTTTTGTGAAGGATAGGTTTATTTTGATCATTTTAAGATTACCGAATATTCACTTACATTTAACTCACAGAGTTTTTGACTAACCGTTCGTGGTTGGACATCTTGCTTGCATTTCAAGTAACCTATTTAAATAAAAGAAATAATTATCTGCCTATATTTGTTTTATGTTTGGACAAATTATTTGAGAGATTTTGTTTAATATGAAAAAGATGTCATGCAAAGAGCTATTTCGCTCTATTTAAGGAATTGGTCTTTCTTATATGATCACATGTTTTAAGCAAGTAAAATAATATGTTATTTTGTACCTTTTATTAAAAATACATAATAATAACAAAGTTAATAAAGTTTTTAAAATCAATAATAAATATAAAGTGTATATGATAATTTTTTAATTTTGAGGGGCAAAGTAAAACAAAATATTACATTATGATGAATTTAATTATGAAATATTTTAGAATTTTAATATCATCCTAATAAAGATTATATCAACAATGCATTGGCAGAAACAACTTCTTTATTAGGTAAGGATAATGCTGTGTATTATCGGACCTTTTTAGACTCTTCGTCTTAGCGAGACTTTAAATTAGTGATGATGACTACTAATAGAGATTATATCACTGGGCATGGAGATGATTTAAATTTCTTTCAGAATTTCACATAATTTCTTTATGGAAAACTGAACCTATATGAATTTCATAGCTTGTGAAATGAAAGAATCGTACTCAAAAGAACACATATGCTAAGTTAGGATAGCGGTTTGAATAATTAAATATTCAGAGAAACTATATGCTTTCCAATATTGTACCAAAGTACATTTCGAAGATGAGTTGGGTTAAGGCAAAGAAATTAATGTTCTTTGTTATAATATTTAGATTCCGAAGGCATTCGGAGCGCAAAAAGTAACGAATAAACTATCCCTGTATTTTATTTTTAGCCCTTGAAAAAAAGAACTCCTTAGGCTCTTAATGTTGTTAGAAAATGCACAATGTGGGAACTAAAAGCTGGTCAATCGATCGTGCCAATGGAGTTGGCTAATTCATGTTATTTCAAAGGCTAGTAAAACAAAGGATATGAAAAGGAAAAGAGAGAGACTGGCCACAAGCTATTAAAAACTAATAACAAAGAGGATATGACGGCCATCCACCCCTTTTTCATAGCTAAGACCATTTCCTCTGTCTCTTTATCTCTCTTACAATGTTGGAGGAATTATAGTATACACTAATTAATTGTAATCGTTCTCGGCCAATTTAGAACTAGGAAAATGTATGCCAAACTCTAGGAATACATAAAACACTGGTGTTCTTGTGGTTGTTAATAGTTATATTTATAACTGGAACTTGGATTTGTTTCCACAAGTTCCTCTCAATCTTAGAAAATTCCACAACAAATCCACTACAGCTGTTGGTGATTGCACATTGTCCAATCAATCTCTAACTCCCTTTCTCTCTAATCTCCTTTGTTTTAACTTCCATTAACACCACCTTCCTTTCCTTTCACCTTTCTCTGTCACAAAATTCACACTCAGACTTTTAATCTTTGTTTATAATTTTCTTCTCCATTTTAAGAAGTCCCCAACATCACCACCATGTTTCTTTTGTTCATGCAGCTTTAATATTATTCTGGCTCGCTCTGCCTTCTCTCAAGTATGTTGATGACCATTACGTTTTTGTGCTGTTGTTTTCCTCATTTGTTTGGTTTTATTCTTGTTTAAAAATGAACAGAAATATGCTTACATTTCTTCATCCTCCATGTCAAAAGTTGGTAGTAGAAAATAAAGAGCATTGGAACGAAAACTAAAATATTTTGTAGCTCAGAATCTCTATCTGATCGATATGTACAATATGGTCAATGGATTATTCGCAAATCCCAAGTGTTCTCAGGCCTACGTGCATACCACACACAGATGATGACTAAAAACAAGCCACTAATTTTGTTGATAATCATACTATTTCGTTCTCTACATCACAGTTTACGTTAACTTCTGAAATGGAACGGAGATTTCTATCAGTTTCATCTCCGCTGTGTCAACTATAATTTGCGTGCATTGTTTCATCTTTATAATATTGCTCGTCGTAGACTTATTTGTTTTGTGCACCAACTAGTAGTAGATTCCGATGTAAATATTGTGGTTGGTACTGTTCTTAGGAATTCCTATTGCGAGGGTATCCTAATTGCTTCGTCGATATCATCCAATCACTTCAAGAGGCCGGTCTCTCACACGGTCTGTACTCCAACTCAATTAACTTGTCTTAATTATTGGTCTGTACTCCAACTCAATTAACTTGTCTTAATTATCTGTCTTTGTCTTGGAAAAGATTGGATCTTTCTGTTCCATTGGATATGAATTATGAATATATTCACACAGGCTTCTCAACTTAGGCTTATACACTAATTCTGGTTTCCAGCCTCGCTTGCTTTATTGTTGACGTTCAAAACAATCCTTGTAATTTCTTGTTCTTATCTTTCACCAGATGAGCTATATTACAGCAGAAGAAGCAGAATGTGAATCCAGAAACACGAGTAAACAATTTTCTTCTAGTCAATATCCCAGGAAGACAGATGGTTTCAGTTCATCAGCAGAACCCGCTTTCTCCAAGGTTTCAGATAATGTGATTACTAATCCCGTCTTTGATCCCAAAAAGATGGATCCACTGGTCAAGCATGTTTCTAATAACACGAGAGCCCCATCAAATCCTCAACGACCAAACCCATCGGCCAACACAAATGCTAATGATTCCAAGACATTTAGTTCCAATATCAACAATAACAACCTTGGCAATCGTAGCAACAGCCTAGAAAGCACAAGTGCACACCTCAGACCACACACAGGTGGTGACATTAGATGGGATGCCATCAATATGATCAATGCCAAAGGTGGGATCGGTCTAAGCAACTTTCGGCTGCTAAAACGACTTGGATATGGAGATATTGGGAGTGTCTATCTTGTTGAACTAAGGGGAACTAACACCTACTTTGCCATGAAAGTCATGGACAAAGCCTCTCTAGCTAGCAGAAACAAGCTTTTGAGAGCACAGACAGAGAGGGAGATTCTTGGACTTCTTGATCATCCATTCTTGCCGACTCTGTATTCCTATTTTGAGACCGATAAGTTCTATTGCTTGGTGATGGACTTTTGCAGTGGAGGCAACCTCCATTCTCTCCGGCAGAGACAACCAAACAAATATTTTACCGAGGAAGCAGCAAGGTATATGTGGTCTAAACCTCTTTCAGATTCATCATTTAATAAAACAAGGCTTTTCGTCATTTAGTGTCGAGATTCAGGAAACTACCAGGCACAATAAAATATCATATTGACAAACTAGTTACGCGGTTTGACTTTAATGTCACAGAATTTGAGACTGGATTGTGTGCTTACTAAGATTTTTATGTGTTGAAATTTCCTTTATGATGTCTACATTTTTATATGCAGAAGTTAATCGAGATTTTAGTGTATTCACTTGCACGCTGTGCCTAACAGACTGTGAACTCTATTATCTGCATACTTTTGCTATATGGAATGCCAATAATATACCACAATCTTGCCAGTTCTCGTACAACAGATTTGGTGTTGACCATGGTTCTCTACAAACAGAGATAGAGTTCATGCTTAATCGCCAAGACAGTACAGTTCCAAGTTGAGTAAAACACAAGTACCAAAAAGAACAGGAAAACAAATACAACATGATCAACAGTTAGACATAATTTTTGTGCACTGCATTACTCAAATAGTAACCTTACTTATGTAGTTCAGCATTACATTGTTTATGCTCGCTCGTAATGGGTGTGGCGTCAATCGTAGAATTAGAATAGACACACACACACACTTATCTCTGTCTTGTGTGTTTGTATGTATCTTATGCTGCTAGTTGTTGGCAACAGGTTTTTTGCATCAGAAGTGCTGTTGGCACTTGAATATCTGCACATGTTGGGCATAGTTTACAGGGATCTGAAGCCAGAGAATGTTCTGGTGAGGGATGAGGGGCATATCATGCTCTCAGATTTTGATTTGTCCCTCCGTTGCTCTGTAAGCCCAACTCTGGTGAAGTCATCGTCTATACGTGAAGGCAACAATGGTGGAGGTGCGGGGATTTTGGATGATGAATATGCAGTCCATGGTTGTATGCAGCCATCAACATTCTTTCCACGAATTTTGCCAAGTAAAAAGAGTCGCAAATCAAAATCAGACTTTGGGACGTTGGTGGGAGGTGGTCCTCTCCCAGAATTAATGGCAGAGCCAACAAATGTGAGATCCATGTCGTTTGTTGGTACGCACGAGTACTTGGCCCCAGAGATCATACGAGGTGAGGGTCATGGGAGCGCGGTGGACTGGTGGACATTTGGGATATTCTTGTACGAGTTGCTGCACGGGACAACACCCTTCAAAGGTTCAGGAAACAGGGCAACGTTGTTCAATGTTGTTGGGCAGCCGCTGAGATTTCCAGACACCCCACAAGTCAGCTTTGTGGCTCGTGACCTCATTAGAGGTCTGCTTGTGAAAGAACCACAGAAACGTATTGCCTACAAAAGAGGTGCTACAGAAATAAAACAACATCCATTTTTCGAAGGAGTGAACTGGGCTTTAGTCAGAAGTGCAGTGCCTCCCCATATTCCTGAACCTGTAGACTTTTCTCAGTTTGCTAGCAAAGAGGCGCCACCATCAGAGAACAAGGTGGCCGATGTCGGAGGGGATAAAAACAATGGTTCTGGTAGCCCACAAGCTAACCATTCTTCTTACATAGATTTTGAATATTTTTAGGTCACTCATTTCATTTTGGGTGATCAATTTATTGCATTAAGTGTACAAATTTTAAGTATAATTCATTTATTAACATAATAAGACATTTTTTCTTGTCCTGGGATGAAAAAATGTCAGTAATTTTTCTTTATCATGTTGGCTGACTGGGGAACCACTATTAATTAGCAGGGATAGGAATCTTTCTTCAGGTTGAATTTGAGCCTTGCATTTGTTTGTTCGTAGATGGAGTCATCAATTTCATTGGTAGAAGAGAACAGGTTTTTCAGGTTACTTTTCTCTGGGGAATTTAAAGAAAAAATAGATTAAAGAATGGAGCCCCTACATGCTCGAGTGATGGGACAGCAGAGAATTCGTATTATTTGCCTAGCTGTTGTGATGTTAGTCAGCTTAATAGTTGTCTATTCCTGCTTCTGCTCAACTTATCATGTCAACATACTGTGAATCCTATGTGGATGTTATGTTAAGTTCCAGTCCAAGGCTAGCTCCACTGCGCTTCTAGTTTGTCCCTGATTAGCCATAAGCATTTCCTTAATATGGCAAAAGGTCTGCAAATCAAGGCTTGAGTTCTTGAAGAATTTGGCACTCTTTTTTCTTCATATTCCATACACACTACAACTATATGCAATTTTAAATTATTTTTGATCACTTTTACTCAATTAGTGTGGCTGCAAAGTCTACGGCACTATATTTCTCCAATCATTATTTTAACAGTGGTGA
>JAOSBK010000002.1:21278134-21291592 GCA_027568895.1 Erythroxylum shatona
GTTAGACCTGTTCGATCATATTATGATAATCTTTCTGATGTATTGTTCAATAACAACAATAAGAATATCACAAGATCTAAGCATTTGGAGGTAAAATATTTGACCATAAGGGAATTGATAAAAAAAGATAGCTAGAGGCTGGAGCACATGAGGATTGATGATATGTTTGATGATCCTTTGACTAAAGGAATTTAGCCCACTTGTTTTTTAGAGACATGTATATAGCATGGGTGTATTAAAGTCTTTAAACACTGTTAATTACAGATCACTCTGTTTGCTCTGGATACATTTATGTATTACATGTATTATGATAGTATGTTTAATCAATACAGATGATCATCATTTTGTTCTCAATCATACAAATTGTTATACATTATCATGATACAAGTGAAAGTCTTGAGATTTGTGTTGATCTTAAGTATTGTAAATGATCATTGGGCATATATATACAAATTGACTTTGAGCCTATATCATCAGGACACATACAGATATACATGTAAATCTATGGTTATGATATTACATAAGGGGATATAAGCATTTAATCCTACGAAGGTTTTCTCTAATATTATCTAGCATTTAGTGAGAGAAAACAAATTTCTCTAGTTTAATTTAGCATAAAGTTTTAAAAAATTGACACCTACAAACGGAAGGATGATATATTTCAAATCATACAGGTATCATCGTAGTTTGTCACACTCTATTTTCTCATTCATGTTAGTAAGATACTAAATATGCGTAATTGCAATGGATCTGTGTCGCATATGATTCACGCATTTGATATTTTTTGGTATTGAAATCCTCACAGGACAAAATGATGGACATTTATTATCTTTGGATTAAATAGTTTTTTAAACTTGGTCGATTTATAAGTTAATTTGGATTAACCTTTTTTACCGATTTTCTTGTTGTTAGAACTGCTGTAATTAATTTTTGTTCAAGAGGGGGAGATTGTTGGTAATTTTCTTTAGTTGGACAATAATTAATTACAATTTTTTATTTTTTAATGATCTTATGATTGAGCGAATTGAATTTGATCTAATTAAAGATAATAAAAAGTTCAATAAAAGATTTGGTTTAATAAGCTGAAGTTCGGTAAAGAAAATGAACCCTAATTAGTGTGGGCTGGACATACATTGAGTCTATAATGGAGAGACACAATATAATTACTATATATAGTTGCTAAAGTCTTTTATTGTTTGTTTAAGCAAGTCGTGAATGTTTAAATTCTTTGACAAATTAACACATTAAGAAAGGCGCAGAAAAATATTAATGACGTTCAATTGATCGATTTTCGTGAATGTAATCAAGAAAGTTTTTAGGTTTCGGGGTCAAAAGGCTTGTTCGAAGATATGGAAAGTAAATCATATATTTTTCATATTTTCTTAGTTTATTTATTTTTACGTTTAATCTTGAGTGTGGAACGCTCGTTGTTGATTATGAGTTATGTTCATGTTCAAAGCATAAAACCGGAAATCTGGACTAGCTGTTAATAATTTTTCATTAATTGAAATTAAAATAAAAAATTGGAAGTGCTGCTGAGCTGGCAAACGGCAGAAAGCCTTTTGACTTCTCTTCTAGATTGATTGCACGTGTGAAATTCTGGGGGGCCTTTCTGTTTAGCCTTCGTCTCTTGGAGGCCTCGAACGCTGTTGTCCTTTGTCTGCAGAAAGTAATCGGCGATGGAATCGTTGAAATTCCAGAAGATCAAAGTCGACAACCCCGTTGTCGAGATGGACGGTTAGTTGATATTGGTCCGATGTTCTTGTTTAGTTGTTGTAGTTCTTACTATCATTATCATCTTACCATCAAATTTTGTGAACTTTGAACTGCTTCATGATTGGTTCATTATCTTTTGTAATTTGCAGGAGATGAAATGACTAGGGTTATTTGGAATTCCATCAAGGACAAGGTCCTTCCTGCTTCTTTATTTGTACTCTGCGATAAACAACTTTTGATGTTAAACTCTTCTCTTTGATTTTGCAACAGCTGGTTCTCCCATTTCTAGAATTAGATATAAAGTATTTTGATCTTGGCCTTCCAAATAGAGATGCCACCAATGATCAAGTTACTGTCCAAAGCGCTGAAGCTACTCTCAAGTATGTTTCCGTTGTCTTTCTTTTCTTTTTCAGTTTTCTTTTCTGTTGGAAATATAATGTTCTGATATCACTCATTATAGGTATAATGTAGCAATTAAATGTGCAACTATCACTCCAGGTCCTTACCCATGTTCTTTGATTCTTTTTAATTTATCTATTTGTTTAAACTATTTATCACCAATTATGTTTTGGCTTAACGTGTTGCCATTAGTGTCTCATCATCGGTTAATGATCCCATAGATGAAGGTCGTGTTAAGGAATTTAACTTGAAAAGCATGTGGAGAAGTCCTAATGGCACTATCCGTAACATCTTGAATGGTGAATCCAATCAACCTGTTCCTGTTTCCCTCCCATCATTTTCTTCTTTCTGTTAGTTGTCATTTACTTTTCCTGTGAATGCAGGCACTGTTTTTAGAGAACCAATCATCTGCAAAAATGTCCCACGGCTTGTACCAGGTTGGGATTTATTATCCACGTTAACTAATCTATAAAAATAATATTGCATGCGATCAGCTTGAATCTCCACTTTTTTAGGTTGGACCAAGCCAATCTGCATAGGCAGACATGCATTTGGTGACCAGTATCGAGCAACTGACATGGTTGTGCAAGGATCTGGCAAACTTAAGCTAGTATTTGGTGAACATCCTGTCTTCAGAGCAAACATTGATTTAAGTTTAATCCTTAGCCTGGTTTCCTGTTGGAATTTTCTCATTTGAGCTTATCTCAATGCTACAGTTCCAGATGGATGTAACGAGAAAGAAGAGTTTGAAGTGTACAACTTCAATGAGGCTGGAGGTGTAGCTTTGTCAATGTATAACACTGACGAGGTTCTGATCCTGGTTTTTGTGTTATGTCTTATTTGTTTCTTTTAATTCGTTGACTCATGACTGCACAGATAACTAAAATGTTATTAGTGCTTCTTGTTTCATTTGAGCTGGAGTACAGTCAATTTGTGCTTTTGCTGAGGCTTCAATGAGCACTGCTTATCAGAAAAAGTGGCCACTTTATCTTAGCACCAAAAATACCATTCTTAAAAAATATGATGGAAGGTACATGTCTTATACTGTTGCTTTGTTTCCCCAAGTTTTTAGCTCTCTTCTTCTCATTTATTTCTGTCAATGTTGTTTCTTCTACATTCTTGTACTTTAGAGAGTGAGAGGGAGGGAGGGATGGCTGAAGTGGTGTTGGATTCAGATTTGATTTCTTCTGTTACATGTGAGAGCACAAATGTTTACTTTATATACTATTTTAACCTTTCCCCAATTTTGACTATCTTGAAGATTCAAAGACATATTCCAGGAAGTTTATGAAACTCGATGGAAATCCAAATTTGAGACTGCTGGCATATGGTGAGAACTTCTACACAACAGGGTTATTAATTGGCCATTAACCTACTTTCTATTGATTTTCATCTCTGAATTATAGGTATGAGCATCGTCTTATTGATGATATGGTTGCTTATGCTCTCAAAAGTGAAGGAGGATATGTCTGGGCATGCAAAAATTATGATGGAGATGTACAGAGTGATTTTTTAGCCCAAGGTCCGTATGCTGATGATTTCTGGAGTAACAAATACTTCCTATAAAGTAGTTCATCCTTGAAATGTTCTCGTCCCAGAATTTAATCATTGGAAAGCATTTCTTGCATTTGTGCAGGGTTTGGGTCTCTTGGGTTGATGACATCTATCCTGGTATCGGACATGATTTTTGCACTTGTTTCTCTTACTGCCTCTACCTCTTTACTCTGGCACTGAGACCTTCAATTGTGCCGTAGGTGTGTCCAGATGGAAGAACAATTGAAGCTGAAGCAGCCCATGGCACAGTTACCCGACATTATCGGGTGCATCAGAGGGGAGGTGAAACTAGCACAAACAGCATAGCATCCATTTTTGCTTGGTCAAGAGGTCTTGCACATAGGTAATGCTTTACTGTTGTTTTTGGGGAGCAATAAGGGCCAGTTTATTTAAGGAAACACTTTCCAGTTTTCTTCACCGTCTCTCCAATTTCCATTTTCATCAGAAGAATATGTAATTAAAGTGAAACCAGGAACTAGTTTCTCAATCTTTAGAAATGGCAAAAATGTCCAAGATCAAGTTATCTCTTCACTTGCTTAAGTTTATTATTCACAGTAAATTTTGGAACCATAAAAGATCGTAAAGATTAAAGAACACATTCACACGAATATTGTTCGAACTTGTCAAATTGTTGACTACTGGAAAGTATCAGTTCCCGAATAATGTAAAACTTAAGAGACTTTATTCAAATTATCTGAAATTTTCTATGCTATATATTTTTTAATGACTTCCTCCGACTTTAAACGTTTAATCAGGGCAAAGCTGGATGGCAACTCCAGACTATTGGATTTTACTGTGAACTTGGAGAAGGCGTGCATTGGAACTGTTGAATCTGGGAAGATGACCAAGGATCTCGCAGTCCTCGTGCATGGGCCTAAGTAAGCCACAACAGACTAATTTGAATGTTATGTTGTACTTGCGTTTCTGTAAAATCAAACCGGTTTCTTATTTAGCTATATTTGGTGTTGAATGTAGTGTTACCAGAGATCAATACTTGAATACAGAGGAGTTCATCGACGCAGTAGCTGAGGAGTTGAGATCAAGACTGAATGTTAAAGCAAAGTTGTGAACTCCTTGCCTAGATCCTTCCGTGATTGGGAATAATGATTTATATCCAGTATGGTTTTAGGTGGCATTGATTATAAGTTGTGAAGCTGCACCACACGGAGAACAGAATGCTCACATATGGGAATAAGGTTTTCGCTTTGTACTGTTGAAACGTGTGATGCACCGCATTGGCAAACACATTACAAAGAAATAATTGAGAATCAACAAATTACATTTGTGCAACGTGCCAAATGTATTATATATATTTGATATTATCAATTTAATATGATAGTAAATTAAGTTTTTAATTAAAATTTTTATTTATTATGGAATAATATTAATAAATAAGATGACCAAATTTATTACTTCATTTCTTATTTATTTTTATAAATAAATAATTTAATTTTTAAGGAATAAATAAATTTATAAAACTTCTTAGAATTTTATTGATTTGCAATATTTTTATCTCATACTTATATGACAAGTATAAAAAAAATTATTTTGTAAAATTAATTTATTTATTAGTAGTATATTGCAAGTATAGTTTATTAGTAATTAATAATATATTAATCAATTTAACATAACAGAAATTAAGTCTTTCATTGAAATTTTATTTTATTATGTAATAATATTAACAAATAAGAATTTCTAATTTATTTTCTATAAGGGACTAATAATAATATATTATTTTATTAATTTATCATATTTACATATATTATTCATATTAAATAGTATAATAATATTTAATATAAAATATTAATTTTATTAATAATTAATGCATATTATTTATCATATTTTATTAATAGATAGTGATAAATTTATCGGTTTTATATAATAAATGACATTTTATTAAATTTTTGTTTATTATCAAATAATATTAAATAGGTAACATAATAAATTTTATATTTTATTATAAGTAATATTTTATAAAATCTAAGAATTATTATTTTGCGTTTTACGATTAACTATTAATCAATATAATAATTATTGATTGTATTTTCTTATTATATTAGTTGTTATACTCAATTCAATGTTAATTAACTTTCCATATTATAATGGTTTGTTTGACTAAATGGTAATATTGATTAAGTTTTTATGTCTTATTAGTTCCTAAATTTAGTATCAACGTTGGATAAGTTTTCTTGTTATATCAATCCGTTAAACTCAGTGTAAGAACTAAATAATCTTTTTTTATTTAGAGATGATAATTGGCTGACCCATAGGCCTAAATTTAGGTATTTTTAGTGAGCCAATCATAGGATAAATTAGGCCCAGATCAATTCGAGGTTCAACTTTTCTAAGCAAAATGACATCATTTTGCTCAGAAGAATTAGATCTCGAATAAGCCTGGGCTTGAGCAACTTAAGCCCAAATTCAATTAAAAAAAGACATTGTACACTTTTAATTTTAAATTTTAAAAAAATTAGCGAGATTGGCTCATTGCCATCTCTATTTCTATTTCATTAGTCCACTAGACACAATGTTAGTGTTGAATACTTATTACTGTTAGTGTATTATTTATAAATTCAGTTTTTCACAATTATTACCTAATTACAAAATATTATTGTTAATCACATGAGGTCAGGTCTTAACTCATTATTTTGATAATAACATAACATATTTTATTAATAAATTTATTTTAATGATATTAATAGCTCTATCATAATAAAATAAAGCAATATATAAATGATGAAGTTTCAATAGAAGGGCAAACTGAGCAAAAAAGTTAATTAAATATATTAAATGATTAATAGAGGAGAAAATGAGCAAAGTGAAGCACATATGTCGTTTAAGTGACCATTTAATATATGATATAATGCATAAATAATTCCATTATAAAGAAAATTTTGTTTTGCTTTATAAAAAAATGTTGACCTTGGAATGAATTTTTGAAATTTTACAATAGTTCTAAATTATGTTTTTGTTAAAGATATGTGCTTTGATCTTTGAAAGCACTTGAAAAGTTTTGAAATTTTTATTTAAGGAAGTTTGGTACACCAATTTGGTAATTTAGGCAATCAATATTAGGTTGGATAGAATGAAAGGCTAGTGTCTTATGGAAACATATACTTTTAATTTGTCACCATATTAGTTGACCAATATACTAAAATGGTTAACTAACATGTAGAATTATTAATTAATGCAACTGTCAGTACCATTGTGGTGACTAACTTCTCTTTTTAACAACTATTTTAGGTAATTTTAAGTATAAATAGATCAAATATAAGTTGTGAGAGTAATGTTGGGCATCCTAGAGAGTTTCTAAGAGCTTTAGGAGGCTAGATGATGCATATTTAGTGACATAGCATATATTGATCCTTTGAAGGTTTTTAGTTGTATACTTTATAAGATGTAATTATGTTATATTAATTGGATTGATCACATTAAATTTGGGTTAATTTTTGGTCCTTAATTGATAGAATTAATGTTTATTTTATTTTAGGAGATGATAAGTGGAAATTAGACCAAATTTAGCTTGAAATATCTAAATGGAGCATTATTTTTAAAAGTCATGAATTTTGGAAGGATAAAGTCAAAGATGACAGATTGCTGCAACAGATAAGGCAAGATCACGCTTACATTTAGATTCACTTTAAGAAGTTTAGTTCAATTAGAAGATTTATTCCTAGCCCTATTATGTAGGAGATGAAAAGTTTTTGTCCAGAGAGGAAACTTAATTATTCTTTTTTGTCTTTCTTTTGTTTTCTCTTCTTCTTTCTTCTATTTTTTTGTTATGGAACTAAACCTATGAGTGGTTAATTTTGAATTTTCTAATTAAAAGGGAATCAAAACTCTAGTTGTGACCTTGGGAGGTTTTGTTCTAAACCCAAAGTTTATTTTAATTCACGCATTTCTTCATTTATCAAAGAATGACTTTGTTTATCAAATGATTGAAGAGTTGGGGGCAATTTACTTATGATACTTAGTTGTTTCTTTTTCTTATATTTCATGGATAACTGATATTGATTAATTTGACAAATTAATTCAATGTTGATTATTTTATTACTATTGTGAGGTTAGTGATCCATAATTTTCATGATTGATTAGTATAAGTAGCAAGTAGGTTATTTATGTAGTTGCATATTTAACTTATCATAAATAAGAAAACTAAATTATTGCTATCATTTAATTGAGATGGAATGCTACCATACCTAATCAATTAATAGTAAATTTTGATTTGAATGCTAGATTTCAATCAATTAATTTAGGAAAATTGAGACTTATTATGACAATCATAATATGTTTAAGACTAACTACTTGAGTTATTAAAATTTATTCTTTTTAGACCAATGATTAAAGTTATAGTTAGATGAGATCCTTTCCTTGAATCAGAGTTAAATATTTATACTTAGTTGATTTATTTATTAATTTTAGTTAATTAATTATAACCCCATTTTATTTTATCATTTGAAATTAAGAAACTAGTTTTTAGCTCTCTTGAGATTCAACCTCATTTCACGACCACTACAAATGTTTAGTGAATCAAAGATTAGTTTTGAGGGTTTTGAGAACCTGTTTAAAATTTTGGTGCTTTTACCGAGGAATTATTTTAATTTATTAGTTTCTTTCCTTTATTTCATAATTTAATGCTAATCATTTGTCTTGTATGACTCATTCTTCTCAGACCAGTTACAATAAAATTCAAAGATTGAGAAGATAACGCATCTTTTAAGGAATGAGACTAAGCAAGAAAAAAGTTATTCACCTTCAAAGGTGAAATTTGAGATAAACTGAACAATTTGTGAATATTCTAATTTCCAAGAAGGTGAAGAAAAGGTGACAAATCCGAACACTAGAGTATTGAGGGAGTTAGTTGCACCAAATTTGAATTAGCGACCTTTATGCATAAGATTTCTAGATGTTAAGGTAGATTTTGAATTGAAATTTGGTGTGATCCACTTACTTCCTATTGTTTGTAGTTTTGTATATGAAAATGCACATAAACACTTAAAAAAATTCCATGTTTTTACTCTGGCATGAGGCCTTAAGGAGTAACGAAAGAGAAAATTAATCTTACAGCCTTTCTATTCTTAATAAAAGATAAGACAAATGATTGGATTTATTATCTTCCCTCTATCTTAGCGACAACTTAAAAGGAAATGAAAAGGTTGTTTATAGACAAGTTATTTCTTGCAATGCGAGCAACCAATATTAGGAAAGAAATATCTGGGATAAGACAATTCACCAAAGAAACATTGAACAAATATTATCAAAAGAAGGGGAATATAAGAGAGAGATCGTAGAGAACATCCAAAGGTAAGAATTAATATACCAATTCTAGAAGCCATCAAGAAAATCCCAAAATATAAAAATTTCTTGAAAGAACTATGCACAAATAAAATGAACCTGAAGGACAAGGAGAGAATAATTTTTGATAAGAATGTATCAGCTATTATAAATGAGAAATTATTAGAAAAATGCAAAGATCTATTTATGTTTACATTTCCTTGTGTCATTAGTTATAAAATAATTGAGCATGCCTTGCTAGACTTAGGTACATCTCTAAATGTCATGCCTTACTCAATTTACCAACCTTTAGATCTAAAATCTTTACAAGAAACTAATGTCATTATTTTGCTAACTGATTGTTCTTATATGTGTTCTATTAATTTCGTAAAGGATGTTTTGTTTCACTATAACGGTTTAATATTTCTATATCTTGAAAATGGATGGAGATAGTGTAGAAAATTTAGCTTCAGTATTGTTGGAAAGTTCATTTATGAAGAGGACTAAAACAAAAATTGATGTGGATGAGGGTACATTTTCTGTTAAGTTTAATAAAAAGGATAGTGAAATTTGATATTTTAAAAGCAATGAAGTATCTTTATGATTTTCACTCTGTTTATCATATAGATATTATGGATTCAATTGTGCAAGATATATTTGAAGAAGACAGTGTTGGTAATAAGTCGAATTTTTAGAAGTGATTGAGCAAGTTGATGAAACTTGTGAAGTTATAGAATCATTAGCACTGATGTTAATAGATTTAAAAATCTTAAATGTTGAAATTACTATAACTAACAAAAAAATTGCCTTATGTTTTGTAAGTTCCAAAGATAGAATTGAAAGCCTTACTTGATCACCAAAAATATGTTTATGTTTGTAAGGGAAAGTCATTACCTACAATCTTTTTAAAAAGGTTAATTAAAGAGTAAGAAGAAAGGCTCGTAGAACTTCTAAAAGAGTACAAAATTACAATTGATTGGACCTTAACTGATATAAAAGACATAAATTTAGCAATTTACATGCATATGATTCTTTTATAAGAATATGCTAAGCTAACAAGAGAACCATAAAGGAGACTTAATCCCACGTTGAAATATGTGATGACGAAAGAAATTACAGAACTTTAAATACATGTATAATCTATTTGATCTTAAGTGAATAGATGGGCCTAATTTATGTTGTGCTAAAGAAAACTAAGGTGGCATTACTAAGAAACCAAAATGATGAGTTAGTGCCAATAAAGGTGCAAAATAGGTGGTAAATGTACATATATTTACAAAGCTTTACTTAGCTACTAGAAATAACCATTTCTCATTACCTTTTGTAGATGAAATGTTAGAAAGACTTGCTAGTAAATCATGTACTTTATAGATAGTTTTTTAGGGTAGTACTAGATAGCAATATCTCAAGAAGATAAAGAAAAGACTAAATTTCCAAACCTTTTAGGAGCATAAGCTGTTAGGCAAATGACCTTTGGGCTTTTCAATGCTCTAAGTGCATTTCAAAGGTGTATGATGAGTATATTAAGAATTGCATTAAAGTATTCACGGATGATTTCACTGTTTACAGAAGTTCATTCAATGATGGCTTAAATCATTTATCCAAGGTTCTCAAAATATCTATTGGAACAAATTCGATATTGGACTATGAAAAATATCATTTTATGATTGATCAAAGTATTGTTTTAGGAAATGTGATTTCATCTGGAGGCATAGAAATTGATAAAGCAAAAGTAGATTTAATTGTGAACTTACCTTACACTACATATGTCAGGAAAGTTTGATCTTTTCTTAGACGTGTAGGATTTTATTGCAGGAATATTAAATACTTTTTAATTATTGCTATATCATTTTCAAAGCTATTAAAAAAAGATGTTATATTTAAATTTGGAAAAGAATGTCTGGAAGCTTTTGACAAGCTCAAGGCATGAGAAGAAATATACTGATAGTAAGAAATAACACTTGTTGCTAGAAATGAAACAGAAATGGGAAAGAAAAAAAATCGCAATAACAATATTTAGAGAATTTATTTCTAACATTGAAGTCAAAAGAAGTTCTTAAAGGACTCCAAAAACAAAAGCCAAAGAGTGGTGTTATCTTTGTAGACAATTCAATAGTACATCACATAGCGGAACAATCAACTTCTATACCAACTCTATTTTCATTCGTTATAATTATATAGATCTTCAATTGCTTTCTTTTATTTCTTTTTTTAAGTATTGACTTATACTAAAGTTTATGAAGCCAACAGGAAATCAAAATTTGAGGCTGCTGGGATATGGTACGTGTAACATTCCATGTTTGGGGCTAGACTCTAAAATAGTGAATTGAGTGTATTATGAGAAATTAGAAGTGCATTACATGCTCATGCATCATTGTATATTCACATACGTGTGAATATTTATTTTTGATATATTAAAATAATTGTACATAAATTCATTGACATTTTCTGGGTATAATTGATTGTTAAACGCGATTAAAATGTGAATTGTGAATTATTACGTTAAAAAATTAGTTAGAGATTATTACTATTACTTCATAATTTTTGGTGAATTTAGGAAATTTCTGAAAAATTGGGAGTATTTTGGACTAGAAAATGCAACCAGTAAAATTATGACATATGGCAGTATTGAACAGTGACACATGTAGTACATGCAATATAGCCACGTAATATATGGATTTGGTGCAGCTCATTCCTCTGTTATTTGTCTCTTCACCGAAAGCATTGTTGAAAATTTTCTTCTGGTTTACCAACACCGAAACACTAGCTATTTACTTTATACACTCGATTCACTCACATTGCCGAAAGCTTTGTTGCATCAAGTAAGTGGGTTTTTTAATGTTGTCTTACACTGTAAATGAATACATGTATGAGAAGTTTAAGCAGTAGAGTTTTGGTAAATGAATGTGTTAAATGACTTAGATGAGAAATTGAATTTGCGAATGTAGGATAAGTTTATGGTGACACCGTGATGTGGGAAAAGTATTAAAATGGAAAGTGTAAGATGAAATGAGAGGGAATGTAAATCTATATAGTGCAGAAAAAAAAAACAATAGAGAGAGAAAGTGAATGTGTAGTTTCAAAATTTTGTTGTTTATGATAAATCTTGGATTTTGATTCATTATGTTATGTTGAACTAAAAGAGAAGTAGAAAAGATGATTTATATGTTAGTTGAATAAGTTAGGAGTGTGAAATTTGGACAATAAGGAAGGAAGAAGAGTGAAGAAATCTGTAGTTTACGATAAAGAAGAAGAAAACTTGTGTTTTGTTAATTTTGTGAACTAGAGTATTTTTACTGAACAACTTTAAGTCTTTTGGCTATAACTTTGTTGTTCAATCTCCAAATGACTTGAAACTTAAACCAATAGATTTATAATACATTGTTCTTCCTCTACATAAAAATTTAGAGTCATCTGAATTCGTTTGGGAAAGATTTGATTAATGGATTTAGGATGAAGTGAGGAAATGTGCTGGAATGTTATGAACTGGAGAATTTTCACTAAACATGCTTCGATATTTTGATTATATATTTATCTGTAGATTTCTAAATGGGTTGATTCGTAATTTAGATTAGACTAGAGACATATATCTACAGCTTTCTTGAAGAAGTCAAATTTTAGTTCTATCTTTAAGAATTTCAAAATTTGGCATGAAATTGAGTCTTGGCTTAAGCTGTAGTACTACTAGAGATAGAAATCATATCCTATTTTTATTGAAAACAATGTATTGATATAGGTCGAATCAGACAAAGGTGTCTTCACAAAAGTTATAGCTTATTTTCTTATCTTTTGATTGATATAAAGTTTGTAATTTTTAGATCTTAGAATTGAGAGATATGAGATGTACAACTTGAATGCATGATCATGCATTAGCCAAAATGTCAAATGTACACAGTCTATGGTATTTTGAGCATAACTTATAGAATAATAAACCAAATTGTATAATCTTGGTATCGTTAGAAATTTAAGATACTGAGGAATAATTTTCTAGAAAAAAGTGTTATATAAATACATCATTTTCTTGCTCTTATTGATTATGCAAAGTTAACCCGAATGGCTGGAATAGTGAATGAGTGTGAATTTTGGCACTATTGGAGTACATCAATTTGTTATAGAAATATACTCGAGAATTTGTCATTGCATATGCATGATACATGATACCTTTATATCTATGTGTTTACCTAGTTACATAAGCAGTACAATAATGTGAAATTGTTTTAATGTATATAAGAGAGCAAGTAGCACGATCACTTCCGAATATCACCGGAATGTCAAGGCAATAGGCTTAAGGGAGCAATTGTGAGTAACCTAAAATGGTCTTACTTTAATTTGATCTAATATTATTGAATTGAAATTGATATATGATGAATATGTACTAATTGTGTACTGAATTCCGGATAATACTTGTCTGAGGCATTTGATGCATGTGAATATCATTGGAAGTACTACTTGTATGTGAATGAGATTGCCTAAATGATTCTCAACTAAAAGTGACTGAATGTTATGACTGACTGT
>JAOSBK010000002.1:21299421-21310355 GCA_027568895.1 Erythroxylum shatona
AAATAAATTGAGGAATTGACGAATTTCAAATTGGAAATTTGAAACTACCCTGAATGTTGAGTAATTGAAAAAAAAAAGAAGCGACTTTAGTTAAGCTGTGATTCGTTCGTTATGAGTTGGGTTCTGGAAACGGGTCCCAACACTTTAACAAAAATTAGAAGAATCCATTTTGTAAGGGTATGTGTTCTTGTGGAGGCAATGAGGGATCTTCCTGCAAAAACCCCTATTGACTTAATGAAGACATGGAATTAGTAAAGGATCCTGTGAAGGTTTCATATGCTTAGAAGCCAAAGACACAAGTTATAAAAGTTTGGAAACCCATGGGAAGAACTTTCAAAATTGGGGATTTTGAAGAATTGACTATAGATTTGGCATAGGAGAAAGTGGAAACAAATCCTGTCGAGAAGGATATAGAAGAAAATATGAACAATAAGCCAGAGCTAGACATAAACAACAGTTCTATTTTGGAAAATGTTGAGTAGAATAAGGATTGAATTAAAAGAAAAGAGACAGTTCCATATATAGAAGATATCATGTCCTACAATGTAGGCAGTACTGAGGAAATGAGCTCAGAGAACAATAAAGAAGAATTTGTGATGTCTAACAGGAAGAAGTCCAGAAAGAAGAAGAAAAAAAATCTTCTTTTGATATGGAAGCAAGATTATAGCAGCATGGAATGTCAGGGGTCTTAATTCCCCTGCAAAACATCTCAATATCAAGAAATAATTTAGGATTTCAAGCTGGATATTTTTAGACATTGAAAACAAGGATCAATAAGGATAAAGGTTGCATTCTCAAAATTTTGCCTATTAAATAAAGGATGATTTATAATTTTGTTGCCTACTATAATGGGAGGATCTTAATTCTTTTCATCAAGGACAATGTAGAAGTTACAGAGGTTGAAAATAATGAACAGTATATACATAAAAAAGTAAGATGCTTGATGACTAGGAAGGAATGCATGGTGACATTTTTCTATGGCTTCAACCACATGTTCCAGAGCAAAGACATATGTAGAAAATTAAGAGCTATAACATTGGATGTTACTTATACACTTCAATACAATTCTTAACTCGGAGGAAGCGGAAGCTAACATTAGTAGTAGAAACTATAATAATGATTTCAAGGGACGTGTTTGTAGCATTAATGTTCAAGATCTCCCACAAGTTAGTATCTTCTTTACTTGGAATAATAAACAGAAGAACCAATAGCTAATAAGAAAGAAGTTGGATACGTCTATGGCTAATATGGAATGGTTTTAGAAATAAACAAATTCATATGCATCATACCCCAACCCTAAATGCTCAAATCACACTCCAATTGTTATTCATATAGCAGACATACAGGGGGGAGAAAATCATTATTCAAGTTTAATAAATTTTTGGTAGGTATGGCTAGATTTGAAGAGGATATCAAAAAGGGGTAACAAAGAAGTGAGGGGAATCAAACAATACATATATGCAAGGAAGATAAAAGTGATAAAGGAAGAAACTTAAACGTCTATTTAGGGGAAAATAGTAAATAAAAAGCAAACTTCACTGAGGGCTAAACAGGAACTAGAGAGGGTTCAAATTCAACTTTATAAGGATCCTACAAATTAAACACTACAAGAGTATGGGGAGGTAAGTTATGTCCAAGTATTCGTAATACCTCTCCTTAGAATATCAATTATAAAGCAAATAGTCATGTAAGAGTGATTAACTAATGGTGATAAAAACACAACCTACTTTTATAGGAAGATCATCTCAAGGCGAGCCTATAATAGGATCATTGCTTTAAATACAGATGGGAGGATCATAAATAACAAGTCAGAAATAAAAAAAGAGGTGAAAATTTTTCTTTTTAAGAGTGTTGGGCACCCTTTCTAAGGAAAATCCACATTACGTTTCATAAGGAAGGTACTTTAAGATTAGCTCACAGAAGGGGAAAGCAATTTACTAGCCAAACCAATTATTAGGTAGGAGGTTGAGACAACATTAAAGGGGATGAAACCTGATAAGACTCTGGGGTTAGATGGTATGACTTTGTTTTTTTTATAAAAAAACTTGGAAAGTGATAGGGAAGATGGTGTATGAAGCATTTGAGGAAAATTTAAAAAATGGGTAATTATTGTCAGAGATCAATAGAACTTGACTTTGCCTAATCAATGTTATGAATACCGTACTAGCCCGATATTAGATTGGATTTTGATACGGTACTATACTGATATTGATCAATATCAGGTATCGTTTCAGGAAATTTTTTAAATTTGTAAAATAGTCCTTGAATTTTTTTCAAAATTACAAAATAGTCCATTAGTATATTATACTATATATTTTATAATTTAACATCAGTCCTATCTCAAAAAATCATAATAATTAAAAATTTAAATTAAACAACAATTTATTTATTTTTATTAACATTAATTTTCAAATATTTCATTTATAAATATTAACCATAATTAATATAAAAAGGATCATTTAATCATCATACAAATATAAAATTAAGAACAATACAAAGTATTTAAAATATTACAATTTCATCGCATAATAAATAATAATTACAACATCAAATAAAAAATAATAAATATCCTTAACTTTTTAACTATTACAATTTACAATAAGAGTTCATAATGAGAAAATAACCAAGTAAAAGTAAAACCTGGAATAAAAACATTTACGATTACATTGCATATATAGAATTTAATATATACATCAAATATATGTAAAATTAATAAAACATGGGAAACAAAAACCTAGAATTCATTTAATCGCCTATGGGGGGATACCCGCTATAACTACACTGATCTCAATTCTCATTTGGTATAAAATCCTCATAATTGAGAGGAACCTCATCATCATTCAAATTCATTACATCAAATGACATGTCAATACTATCCCGTTCAATATTATCTTCCAAGTTACCCACATCTATCAAACCTAGTTTCTTAGAAACCTAATTCGCCAAAAGATCGATATTATCAATGCATATTGGATCAACTGAACTACTTGTTCTATTAAGAGTCATAGTAAACAGTAAATTTTAATTATTAAAAATATAAGAAATTATATCTAAATTAATAATGATGATAACGTATCTTTCCTGAAGCTTTAAATTATAACGAACGAGGACCAAGTCATTCAATCTCTTGCGCTCCAATTTGTTCCTTTTCTTGAAGTGGATGAATTCAACTGTGTTTCAGTTCCTTTTACGGCCTAATACACTTACACATTGACTTAGAATTTGAATTATAAACCTTTGCAATTTTAGAGTATTAGTTCAAAATTGGTCATACTAAGAAATTGTAAGTCGTAAAAAAGTGACATTATAAAAAATAAAGTGATAATTAATTTTTATTAAGTTGCAAAAGTGAAAAAATATATACCTGGATTAAATTTTGCTCTTTGTCGAATAGCAATTGACATCCAAATATCCCTAGAAGACTGTTTATAAAGATCCATTTATGAGCTAAGGAGATCTTGCATCATCTCATAGGTAACAACTTTTGTAATAGTTAATAACATTCTCTTATTAACTTTAGCTTTCTTTGTAAAACTTAGTCTAAAATAGATACTAGGATTCAAAACTACCCTAATTACAAACAAAGGATAGTAAAGTTGCCTTTCCCATATGTCATTGATGACAGCAAGAGAAGGTGTGTACAAAGAAGACCCATTTTTTAGATTGGCCTTAATTGCTTCCTTCGCCCTCTCCATGGCATGCAAAAAAGATTGATTATTACCTTTTCATCATTATTAGCCAACCGAGGCAGCCTCACCAAAGGCCCACAAACTCAGATGACAAATTGGAATTGGGACCAAAATTCAGTATCTTCAAGTATAATTATAGAAACCTCAAATCCAACATTAGACTAAGCATTCAGATATGTAAACCACTTATCACTTGTTCAACTCTTTTTTCATCATAATAAAACACTAAAGTGATAAGAAATTTGTTACAAATCTTGTAACAGTAGGATGACATAAATTCCCACCATTGGTAAAATCCTCTCTCATTAAATTAAAGACCCATACATAATTATAGATGAACTTAGTAACCTTTTTGGCTTTTTGCACAGTCTCATCAATAATAGGAAAATACCTTACATCCTCTATATTTTCCATCATTAAGTCAACGCAATGTGCAGCACAGGGAGTCCAAAAAAAAGAATTGCACCTACTTTGTAACCCTCTTTTGGTCACTTTATAAGTAGAATCATTGTTAATAATGAACTGAACAATATTTTCTATCCCTATTTCATTCGCAACATCATCAAATATTTCAAATAAAGTGTTAATATTCTTAACAAGACTAGATGCATCAATAGACTTTGAAAACATTAAGCCTTTTGTAGAATAAACCAAAAAATTAATAATAAGCTCATGTCTCCTATTTGTCCAATCATCACATATGATTGAACACCTATAAGTAGCCCAATCCATTCTTATTTCTTCCAAATAACTTTTAATTTCATAAACTGAGAAACTCAAAAGTTTATCTCTATAGTTATCGATAGAAAGAGCTTTGTATCCCTGACCATAAAAGGCTATAGTATCCACTATAGGCTAATAATAATAAGATTGGGAAGCATTGAATGTTACATCTAAATCATACCACCATTTAGTCATTGTCATATCTATATTGTGAGTCACTTCTCTTGATTGCATGACACTACGAATTAAAGATTGAGCTTTAGGAGTTGTTTTTGGTGCAAAAAATTTTGACGCGTGCCTTCTTCTTTTCCTAACATCAAGTTCATATGCAACATTCACTTTTAGCTGGGAAGGAATACTAGCACTTTCATCATTTCCACTATCATCATGAACACCAACAAACAAACCTCCACTATCAATTTCATAATTCAATCTCTCTCTTATATCTTTCTCATGTTGATAATCTTCAAGCAAAGTTTTAATTTGTCACTTCACATCATGACTCACTTTTTTTTTCAAGGTTTCACATCTCCTTTAACCTTAACAAAATGCTTTTTTAATCGAGTGATTCCTCCAACTTTCAAATGCTTATTACAAAACAAGCAAATAGTATGGTTTTTCATACCAGGGAGCAATGTAGTATGAGCCCAAGCTAGATCATTATATCTTCCTAAAGTAGTTAAATGATCAGGAGTACTTATACCTCCTTCCATTTATCTATAAAAATAAAAGAAGACATATATCAAAATAAAGAACACATAATTTCATTATCAACTAATCTCATAAAATATGTATTGTTTAACTCAAAAGTCAAACTAATACAATTATGAAATACATATGTCCATCTTATATAATATAACTCATTTTGTATGATTACGTCATACACAATTCAATTTTATCTAACACAATTCACCAATAAGTCAAAAATCAAAAACCAACAATTCAAGTATTCAACACACATAATTACACAATACGCATGTCAATCATATATAATATAACCCATTTTGTATGATTACGTCATATACAATTAAATTTTATCCAACACAATTGATCAATAAGTTAATATTCAAAAACCAACAATTCAAGTATTCAACGTACATAATTACACATTACGCATGTCTATTTTATATAATATAACTCATTTTGTATAATTACATCATACAAAATTCAATTTCATCCAAGACAATTCACCAATAAGTTAAAAACTAACAATTAAAGTATTCAATATACATAATTACACAATATGTATGCCCATCTTATATAATATAACTCATTTTGTATGATTACATCATATACAATTCAATTTCAACCAACACAATTCACCATAAGTCAAAAACCAACAATTCAAGTATTCAACATATATAATAACACAATAAACTTAATAGTCATCAACTTGAATATGTTTGAAGACAAATATAAAAAATTACATGCAATAAGTGAATTGACCATAATAGATAATTTTTTTTTTGCTTCATTATGTATGACTTATATATGACATTAGTCGTTTAGTCTTTTAACATAAATTAGTTTGGCCATTCCCTTAAGTTCACAAATATATTGAGTATTGAGGACTAAAAGATGCCAACTTATGTTTAGCGAAAAACTTGTCTTCCCTTTACCCAATTTACAAAACAAAGTTTAACTTTAAATACTTATTAAAATACTAAATAAATACATTGTTGATGTTTAAGATTAAACTCTCAAATATTTAACTAGTTCGTTTCAATTTGATTCATTTCACAATAGCAAGTATCATAAATGGTAGGTCTTTTTGTTGACGATAATTTAACGCATTAAACAAAAAGAAAACAAAACTTTATAAATTTCAAAAATTTTATAAAAATTTGATTAGAATTTAAAAAATTAAAATCACATTTGATTTAATTTAAATAATAACAAGTACATACTTATTTAATATTGTATGTTCAACACTTTTTAAAACAAAATTGAAGAGGATAAACTTGATCAACACTTTTAAAAAATCATTATGTTAAATTTGAATAATATCTTGTAAAATATAAATATATACAAACAATTACAACTTTCAAGTTTCAAACTTAAATTTTCCAATCCATTTATTTTATTTATAAATTGACATTGCCTAAATTACATTCAAATTGAACCAACTTATGTAAATATTTCTAACTTTCAAACTTAAATTTCTCATATCTCAACTCACACAAACAATTCCAATTTCCAACTTTCAACAAATAATTCACAATTCCAATTTGGTTCCAACTTTCATCACATCATTCACAACTTTCACCAAACCAAAACACCATTCAAATGCAATTTAGGAGCAGAAAAAAGCAATTCAAAACACACCAAAAAATCAAAATTCCAATTTGGTTTAGTGGGTCGAGTTAGTTTAATGGTTGGGACGGGTTAAAAACTAAAGCTGAAAATTCTAGTTTCAACAAGTAACGACCATCAATGGTAGAGGAAAGAAGCTAAGTTGGGGCTAGGTGTGGTGGTGAGGGGAAGCAGCAGGTAGGGAGGTGCAATCGAGAGGGAGATTAGTAGTCAACAAACATGGTAAGGGAAGACTAGCGACCAGGGGGTGGTGGCATCGCGATGGTGGCCAGAGTGAGACCTAGGACAAATGACAGTGACAGTGAGAGATAAGGAGAACTGAAAACTTTTGAGAGGGGAGGGAGAAAAAATTTTGAGATTTTGTGAGGAGAGAGAGTTTTTGCGAGGGTTGGTATTTTTTTGCAATTTAGTCTCTGAAATAGTCAAAATTTACGGTACTTACCAATATTTGGCCAATATTTTAAATACCAACTGGTGCCTACTGATACCAAATGAAACCTCCAGTATTGATCGGTACCCGAGGTTGGTACTAAAGAAGGAGATTTCATACCTTTTTTTGGCCATTAGTACTAGCTAGTGCAATACAAAATTCACAATATTTGCCTAATACCAAAGGGGAAATAAGAAAATGTCAGTGACTTCCTTCCTATAGCATGCTACACCTCATTCTCTAAAATCATAGAAAAGGTGCTCTCAGAAAGAGTGAAAAATGTGCTTCTTAAGCATATAGGAAAGCAATAAGGTGCATTTATTTCAATTGGGCTAATACCAGATAATATTTTACTAGTACAAGAGATATTGAGGAATTATTCAAAAAAAAGAGGAAAGAGGAATTGCACAATCAATATAGATTTCAAAAAAGCATATGATTGCTTATATTGGAATTTCATCCTCAATTGTATGAAAGTGTACAACTTTCCCATAATCTGTATAGGATGGATGGCATAATGTATAACAAAAGTCTCTTACAATGTGTTAATCAATGGTGAGCCCTTTAATAAAATTAAAAGAACTAGAGGATTGTGAGAAGGGGACCCTACGTCAGATCTTCTTTTCTCTATAACAATGGAGCTTCTAAACAGGTTGCTAGTCGGGGTTACAAAGAGGAGCTCCCGCTTTAAATTTCACTAAAAGTGCAAGAAATGTGGAATCTTAAACCTTAATTTTGTAGATGATCTACTCCAATTGTCGAGAGCTAACCATCACTTTATTACTTCACTTACTACAACTCTAAGAATATTAAAAAATGTTTTGAGGCTTGAAGTAAACAACTAAAAGAGTGGGATGTACTTGTCTGCTAATGCAATACAGAATGCTCAGATGGTTTTCTAATATTATATGTATAAAGGTACTTCAATTACCTTTTACATACCTTTTAATACCTGTAAACTCCATAAAGTATAGATATTCGAACTTCAAACCACTTGAGGAGAAGATTAGGAGGAGAATTTAGAATATGAGTACAAAGTGACTTTCTATGGCAGGCCACCTATAATTAATTGAATTTGTCCTTGCTTTGATTAATATTTATTAGACCTCACACTTGGTTTTACCATGCACGGTAATAAAAACCATTAATAAGATTCTGAGGAATTTTTTGTAGAATGGAAATAGATAAGGCAAGACCAAAGCGAAGATCAAATGGTTAGATATTTTTAAGCATAGAAAATAAGGGGGACTTGGTATTATTTCAATTAAAGTAGTGAATTTAACAATGTTAGCAAGAAGATGCTAAAGATTAATCAAAAAGGAAAATTCCTTCTAGGTGACTTAGGTTAAGAGTGAATACCTAACCAAGGACAACATCTAGATTGTCAAGATTCTGGAGAGGGGTTCAGGTACTCTTAAGAAGATAATATGGACAAGGGAGACAATCAAACCTTATGTAAAGATGGGAAAGGAAACAAGATTTTGGTTTGATAAATGGTTGGAGATAGGAGTTCTATATGAACAAACACAATCTTTAAGAGCTAAATAACATTTCTTGAGGGAATACACTGTCCAAAATGGACTTAGCAACAAGGAAATTATACAATTGATACTCCCAGACACACCGGTGAAAAATCTTCTCCTTAATTTGAATATTTTAGAGGAGGAAGATGAGGTGACATGGATGAGGGCTCATAATGGCTTATTTAGTAACAAAATGGAGTGGAAAATAATGTGAGCTGGTATAAATTAGTTTGGGGTAACAAATACCTCCTAAGGACATCCCTAACCCTCTAGATGGCTATTCGAAGACGGTTACCTATATAGGACAGACTCAACAAATACATGTCAATGCTAAAAAGGTGCACATTGTGTGAAAAGGATAGTGAATCTATCAAGCATATGTTTTTCATATGTCAGTATACAACATATAGAAAAAAAATCGCAAGAAGATGTAGGGCTGAGGATTCCCCATATGTATGGGAAGATGTTATTAGCTGGAGTATGCAATGGATAAAAGCACAAAACAGCAACAGGGCATGGATTTACATAATAGCATTGATTTAACTAGTTAGGACATCTAGGAAGAGAGAAATAAAAGGATCCTTGCTGATAGAGCCCTACCTTGCTCATCTCTTATAGATGCCATCTTCAACAACTTTAGCATTCATATCAAAGTGTTTTTGGAAGGAAGAGGTATTGAAAAAGAGATGCAACAAGGGTAAAGATTATCATGAATCAAAAGGTTCGTGACAGAATCAAATGCTACGTGTTAAGAGAACTGGATGAAAGTTACCTAGAGAATAATCATGTAATAAACCTCACAAAATAGCAAGCCTTTTAAGTTAAAAAACTGATTTTTCATACGAAACACAACAATAAAAGTAAGAAGATCGTTGATAAGAAATGTACATTAGGCATATAAAATCATAAAAATAAGACATTAGAAAAGAGATCCCTATAACACCCACATACCCCCTAGGAGGATATGTAGATGCTACACATAATAGAACCCAAAACATATTGTTGACCCCCTAATTTTTTTAGTTAAGCATGATTTAAATGAATTATGAGGTTTTGATAGATTAATTTTTGAAGTTAATTGTTATGTCAATATTAGTAGGATTTATTTCATGGGTTAGTTGAATTAAAGTATTAAGAATGTTAAGTGAATTTTTGGCAAGTCATATAGGAATAAAAGTCATAAGGCATATAAGGAAGGATAAAATGGACATTTTTATACTCATTAAGGGTATTAAGGAAAGAAAGAAAGGTGTACTGCATTTGAGAGAAGGAGAAAACGTGAGTGAGAAGAGAGAAGAAGGAGAGTTTCGTTGGAGACAAAAGAAGAAGAAGAGAAAAACAAGCTAGGGTTCCATTTTCTTAGCTTTTAAAAGAGATTTTGAGGTTGTTCAAGAAGAGGAAAAGGAAAAGGAAGGAAATAGCTTTCATTTGAGCCAAATATCCCTTTAATTGGTGAAGCTTTAAGGTAAGGTCATATTTAATCTTTTGGATTTTTGGAAGGATTTTAGTTCAAGAAGCTTAGTAAATGCATAGGTTTAAGCTTTCTAGGATCAATTTTATGAATATATTTCTTTAGGTCCTCAAATTTAAATTCCTATTGAATTGAGAATTTTTTCAATGTTAAGGGAATCAAAAGAGGCAAGAGGAGCAAGAGGAGAGGTATTTTTTAGTAAGTCTTTAAGAAAGGAATTCAAGATGGGTTTCATGTTTATAATTGAGTAAATAAGCCATTAATGTTTTATTCAAATAAATGGAATTTAATGTTTTCAACTACTTTATAAATGTGAATTTATTGCTCTTTAAATGTTTTAAGAAAGTGTTACATGTTTATGGTGGAAATTTATGAGCCATAAACATTTTTAAAATTAAGAAAGTTAAATGTTCTCAATTGTGTTATAAATGTTGGATTTATTGCTTCTTTGAATGATTGAGAAATTTCTACATGTTTGGTATGTGAATTGTGTTGATGTTTTAAGGAATGTATGTGAAAATGGGTTTTGAAAAGATATTGTGGATATGAAATCCTGTTTCAGAAATGTGCCACTTTGGGCAACATGTTTACAAGATGTGAAATGCATGATTATGTGGGTTTGTGGTGGTCCGTTTTGTTACGTCGAGTACACTTTGACTTATTAAAGGTGTAGCACCCCCTTACCATAGGACATATACCAGGACGCTAGTAGGTCATTCCGATACACACCCTACAATAAGGGTGCGCTACGAACAATCACTAACACTTCACATGGCATCATAATA
>JAOSBK010000002.1:21356535-21368411 GCA_027568895.1 Erythroxylum shatona
CAAGTTTCAAGCCCAAAGGGCTTTCACTTGAGGGGGTGTGTTAGAGAATATATAAAACCAATTGAGTTGGCCTCACACAACAGCTTAAATTATTGTGGTGAAATTGTCGCTTAATAGTTACTTCATTTTGACTTACCTTTTTACCGAAGCTCTTTTTATAGTCTATTTATCACGTCAATGACACATTTATGGAATGGATTTATATCTTATTAACTTAAACATGTGACTAATTTATATAAGTGTTGGGAAGTAATTTATATGAGCATACTCAAACTTATCAACTTTGTCATGAATTTCTCAATACGAGGTAATATTTGAAATTTTGTTTTTCTTTGAAAATATGCTATTGGAGATAATTCATGATGAGTATGATTGTTTTAGTGAATTGGATTACTTATATAACTATTTATGAGTGAATAAGTGAGTTTGATTTTTCTTATAAATTTGGAAAATGAAAATTTGATGATCATTATCAATGTGACTTCTTTTGAATATTTGAAAATATTTGTAAGTAAATAAGCATAATAAATTCACTCCATTGGCTTTATCCCAATAAAAAGTTTGAAGTTAAAGAATGGTATTAGCAGTCATTTGAGATAGTGACCTAGCTGAGTAATCGTGCGTATTCATAACAAAATATTAACTCTAACGTAAAAAGGCTATGTGACTTTTTAAATGAGTTTTTAATGCCCTTATTCAAGTTTATGTTTTAATAATGAAAAGGGTATGAATGTGTTTGAAAGTTCAAACCTTTATCTTATATATATTTATTTTATGCATGAAATTGAGTTTTGTAATTCCAATTGAAGTTTGAAGAATCATAATATGAATTGAATCAGCTTGTAAATTGATGTAAAGTTGGTTCCATAACACTTTGATGATCCTTTATAATTGAATGGATAATGGAGAACTTTCATAAGTATGCTTGATTGGTTTAGCATTTTTTTAGAAATTATTTTCTATTTGAGGTTGAATGATGGATTTGTTTACCTGAGGTCTAGAAATTACTTAAGTGTGGGGGCAATTTGATATATGCTAGACATACATTATTTTAAAAAGTTTTTACTTGTTTGTTGGATGATTTTAAAAGATTTGATAGTTAATTTAAGAAGTTTAGTCACTTAAGGGCTTATTTATAATCATACAAGAAAAAAGAATCAAAATTGGCGAAGAAATTGATCAAATTGGAGTAATTTTAGAAGATTTGAAGAAGTACAATAGAAGACAGCACCATAAAAAGGATCCATGTTGAGTCGTGTTGCAATGTGGAAGAATTCGGTACATTACATGGTCCTGTGTATGTATCTTTATTGGCATTGTTATTTCCAAAAAAATATAGAAGATATAGCTAGCTACGCGAACCTATGCTTGAGGCTATATAACTCATTAAAAGTTAATGTTTCATATTTTAATGAGAAGGAGAAATTAAAAAAAAAGTTCTTTTGCCCAAGAAACATCCAAAATGGACCAATAAAGCACTATCATATGGAGGGAAACTTTAGTTGCCGAAGTTGGTTATTTTGTCTATGAATACTTACTGGCATTCATACCTTTTCCTCTCTAAAGGGCTTATTAAAACAATAAAAAAAAAACTGATGAAGCAATTTCTATAGAGGAAAAGGAATGGAGAGAAAGGAATAGCTAAAGTAAGTTGGAAGACAATCTGTCAACTGAAAGATAAAGGTGGATTAGGACTGGAGTCAATCTCCAATAGAAACAGATTTCTTATGACCAAGAGGATTTGGAGAATCCTAAGTGATAAACAATCTATGTGGACTAACTGGATTCATTCTTATTTATTAAAAAGAAGGGAGTTTTTGGGCTCTAAAAATCATAGTCAGCTACACCTGGTTTTTTAACCAACTTTTTAGAATGAGGGAGGAGATATATCAGCACATTACTTACCAGATAGGGCAGAAGAAAGACTTTCCTTATGGTATGACAACAGAACAGGGAATGAACCCTTAATACATAACCAGATGGCAAGTTTCCTATTAAATCGGTTCCTTAAGGATACTAAGCTCCAAGAAATAATAAGGAATGCGAACTAGTCCCTTTCTTCAGATGAGACTAGACTTCTGCACATTCCTCAATTTAGAAGTCATGGGGAGGGAGATACATATCTATGGAAGGGTATTCCTGTTTTTGTGATTACTGCTAAGGAAGTCAGAAAGATAAGGAAGAGATCTGAAAATTGAGTAGGGTAGGATGCATTGATCTAGAACAAAGCCCTTAGACCTAATGTTAGTTTTTTGCTTTGGCTAGCAATGTGGGACAGACTTAGTACCTTGGATAGGTTGAAATTCCTAACCTTCTATAAGCTATGTATCCTATGCAATCTAGAGGATGAAACTAGAGATCACCTCTTCTTTGAATGTCTCTTTTCTAGAGAAATTTAGGGAAAATTTTCTATTATATGTGCCCCTGATCTTATCTATGACAGATTCACAGATATTATACAGGAATTACCAAATTTTCATATTTCTAAATATGATAGGGCTATTATACTACTCTTGGTGGCTACATGTTTTCATATAATCTAGAAAGAGAGGAATAGTAGAAGGTTTAAAAACAAATCTACTTTGGTAATTTCTCTTATAGAACTTACTACTGCCAACATAAGGGAGTAACTGATCATCAATCAGTTAAACCTACACTATAGTAGGAGAATGACCTTTGTGTGAAGAATATAGCACTAGCCTTATCAGATATTTCCTAAGTACTAGTTACTCAGTTCACAATGCAGAAATGAAATCAAGCCACAATTCACAACAGTTCCCATGATTATATAAGCATATTATTCTTCACAATTTCTAAGGAAATAGTGATGTTGTTTAGTACTGGACTCACTTGGAATTACTCTGCCTTTTAAAGTTGAACATTGCTGGAAGATCTAAGCTATTCATCCATATCTTTGTCATCAACGGATAAATGTTTAAACAGTGTAGTTTTCAAGAAAAAGAAAAGAAGATCTAAATTGAACTTCGTACCTTTTTCGTGGATGAGATCTCCTCTCTATTCTCCATTTCTGGCTAGACTCCAAAGTCTCTGGAGTGGAACTCAGATTAGCCATACCTAAAATGACTATAGAGTTCGGTTGAAGAATGGTTTCGAGAAAGGATATAAAGTATGGAATCATTACTGACCTTTACCTGAGTCGTTCTCCTTTACTGGCTTATCTCCGAAAAGCTGAGCCCTCAAAGAGTCTTCTCCCTCCTCTAAAAATAAAGCAAGTTCCTAGTGGAACACAAAATTCCCTAATCACTAAAGGTTATCTGAGGTGGAGTCTGCTACCTGAGATGAGTACTTATTTGAGTGAAGAACTGAGAAGGAGATGATCCATGGAGCCACCGCGAGCATCACCATCAGAGCATCGTCACTTATCGCTATTTTCTGCTATCTTAGATGTACTCAGTGAACCAAGTGGGTCTACCCCACTTGGGAGAGACCCTCTCTAGATGTAATCTTCTCTATTGTGGTAGTTAACTAATAATTCTTATGAAAATGACTCATACTCAATATTAAAGATAGAAATTTACACTTAGTCAAAATTTAGTCATTCGAAATTGGCTTCATTGAAACAAAGACATAACAATCTTATGAATAAGTATAAATTTCTTTAGTAATTGTGCCTATACATATTTACTAACCATTTCCATAAACTAGCATATGCATTACACTAGAAGAAAACAAAGAGAAATGGAAGTTACTGAAATGAGATACTGGTAAGAATTGAAATTAGCCTCACTGCTTCCCAATATCAGCATTATATTCCCACTACTTCCTAAAAGGAGAATTTGAAATCGTTCTTGCTTCGCTTCCCTATCGACTAAAAAGAAACCCAACTCTAATTCGAAGAATGTACAGTTCTATTTTATAATTTTTAAAACTGAAAAACTAAAGTGGTAATTTTTCAAACCAAAAAGACCCTACAATTTTAATTAACAATGAACCTACTCTCATCTCCAAAAGAGAAAATGATATTTACAGTGACATATTTCTTCTGCTTATTTACCATTTGAATACAGATTTCTTAATTTTAATTTTCATAAATATTGAACAGTCGTAATGAATTTAAATATCACCTTGCTAGCTTATCTTTTGCAGATAATTTGATTCTCTTCAGTAAGTAAATAAAGCTTCAGTCCCATGTTTTATTAAAAAACTGGAGGATTTTAATTAGTAGAAGCGCTTCACCAAACATGGAAACTGATTTCTTCTAATAATCATCATGAATTACAATTCAGCTTGTCCTTTTTCTCTTGTTCGTCCAAGGTATCTGAAAGAGCAACACCTCTGGTCTCAGGCAGACCAATCACAAACATTCCACAAGACATAATTACTGTGCCAAAAACCCCGTAGGAGTAATACTTATGTTTCTTCCACTCGGATATGAGAATTGGGCTACACGTTGCTCCCAAGACTGTGGTCTGTCTCGTCATTGATGAGGTCGTGTTCCTCACACTTGTGGGAAATAGTTCTGTTATGTAAATAAGTAACAAATTGAATGCCAGAAACACTCCAAGCAAGGATACTAATTCTGATCCAATCTCTAATACTTTTAGCCCACTGTGATTTACAGTTGCAGCACACACTAAACTGGATAAGCCACTAAGTGTTCAACATGCTAGTATTGAACTTCTCCTACTGGACCTCTCTAATAGGATCAAGGTAAGAAAATATGCATGGAAATCCAATGCACAATTGAGTGCAGCACTCAAGTGGAGATTGAAATCTAGCTACCCTACCCCCAAGAGTAGGTCGTAGTACACCATGCCAACACCAAAAGCTAGGACCATAATCGCCAATAACCTCCTAAAAGCCCATTTTTTAATGAACAAGTTCTTCACGAACAATTGAAGATCATCAGTAGATGATGATGCTTGTACTGAAGCGAAACTAGGTGAGTAAGAGTTAAAGTTTCCATTGTTTACTAACGCAAGCTTCTTTAGTACCATCAGAGCTTCACATCTACGACCATGTATGAAAAGCCATCTGGGTGATTTAGTTACAAAGAAGTAGGAGATCACACAATAGAGTATGACAGGAGTAGAAGTCCATAAATAAATAAGTCTCTATGAACATTTTCTATTTACATATCCTATAGTTGCTAAGGATAGCAAGCCCAGAGAAAAACTCAAGAATCCAATGATACTAATAAGACCACGATTCCGCTTTCCAACTGTCTCAATCAACAACACTAGAGCAGAAGTCATGATAGGTCCACGAAAACAACCAGTTACAAATCTTAAGGTAGAATATATCCAGAAGTTGGGGCTGAAAGCGATAGCAAGTGCAGTAGCAGACATGGTAAAGCATAAAAAGAAGATCAAATTCTTTCGACCAAGTATGGAATCGCCTAGTATGATGACAATGAAACCACCTACGAGGCATCCCATAAAGAAGGATGAAGCAGGTAGGCCAATGACAATGGAGTTAACACATTGGAGACTCCAATCTGATATGATAGTCTTATGAGATGGATCACTCCAATCCCATGCAATATTGGGAAGTTCACAAACATTTGATGTTGAATTGCATAAGCCATTGTTAATACTCTTTGCAATACAATGCCACATTGGTTCTACATCTGTGATGACAATGATTAAACTTTGTTGTGCATCAAAGAAAAATGACAATGACACAAGAATAGCTTGAATCAACTGCCTGCAACTAAAAGTCCCCAAACTCTCTTCAAGGAGCTCATCAAGTGACACTTCTACTGGAGGTGAAGAAATTTGTTCTAGATTTGTAGTTTCTTATTCATTAATCGAGAGAGGATAAGGAGGAAGAGAGCAAGGATTCTCCATATCTACAACGACTTATTCTCCAGTTAGCCTTTGCCTTTCAAAATGTAAAGCTCACAGGTTTGAATTATGCACATGAGAAGGTAAAAGTTAACATGATGCTAGTAATCAAAAGCACGTATAAAGGTCCAAACCAATTGTATATTCCAACTGTCTTTACTCTAACCCATAGCGGTGCCACCTTTTAGCATGTTTTCAGCTTCTTTTCTCTAAAGCACCAAATGGCACAAAAACGTACTCATGCGTCATTTTCCATTGCCACACCATGAGAAGATCAAAAAATGACCACCTTGCGGCTCGCCATGAGGCTTGCAACAGTATAAGGGATCAAGTTCAGTGGACGAAAAGAAAACTACAAGTGTAGGTCCGCATAAATGTGCGATCTTGAATGGTTATTGCATTCTTACGGTGCCAAAAAACTAATAGAGAACTACTAAAACTTAGAAGAAAGGAAAAACAAAATTACAATTTTAACTTGTTTAATATGAAATTTACTAATAAGTTAAGGAACGAATTTGTTAAAATTGATTTACTTATGGATAGTCATTTTTTTAATCCAACATGGAGGTTGGAGTACATAATAAGAAGCAATTAAGCTATCATGCTTCCTAAACGTTCATCTAACTAAATAAAGCTTTGAAAGGACGACCTACATGTTGATTTATGCCCTACAGCCAATCGCTTTGGTTGTAGTTTAGAGACAAATTATTTAAAGATATTCTTTATCTTGTACATATTTAGATGTATATGATAAAGTTCATGGGATAATTGCACATTGTAAATAAATTATAATGAGATTATAATTATGAGATTTATATTGTATTTATGTATTATTCCTAAATGTTCTTAGTCATTGTTCTATTAAAATTGGACATTAAATAGAACAAAAAAAGACTAGCACACGTTTTATTTTTTCTTATGAAGGAAGTAGTCAATCTGCTAGGCTAAAGAATAGAGATACTTAAAAAATATATGGGTGCTTGCTAGAGAACAAGTTCACTGAACAGACTTAATATAAAAAATCCATTTGGAACATTACTTATATGTCTATGGATCTCATTGTGATGATTGTATAAGTGATCTTTTGACTTGAGGTCATCAAAGTTATCTTATATGGGAATGCTGTGTTTTGATACTACTTATAATCTATTTAATCATAGGTCGTTTAATCGATAATCATTGGATGTAGCATGAACTATATAGAGATAGTTGAATGATCAAGATAGGATTCATCATCCTAAAGTAATTAGAGAGAATGTTTCATTATTCTCGATTAGTATTGATTCAAGAAATTCTTGGCCAAGGTGAAATGATGCTTTGTAAATAGTTTACAAATATCATTAATTGAATCAATAGCTAATGGCGAAGATCTAATATAATTAGACTCAAAATATAGTAGACATTAATTTCATACTCTATGTTTAACTGGAACATTGTATGATGAAAGGATTGAATTATACGAAAAATTATGCACGGAAAGGTTAGTCAAAACTACTTTGCCATTCCTAAATATTTGGGTGGTCATGATGCATTGCTAGATGACAATCTTGATCTATGAATATAAATTGCTTAATCAGAGAATTAAAGATAAATTAAAAGGAGTTTAAATTTATTTAATTATGAATTAAAATTATATTTTATAATCATTACCAACATAATGGGAAACCTAATGAGTCTCACATATAGAATGGGTTGAAGAGAGCAAAGTTAATTTAATTAAGTTGGACTTGATTGTAAAGTTTAAAAAACTTTATGATTAAATATGAAATATTTAATAAATAAAGATCAATATGAGATATTGAATCTTATGTAGGCATAATTGGTATTTAATTAGAATTACTTGTAATTCTAATTAAAGTTTAATTGAAATTAGAATTTAATTTCAATTCAATTACTAAAACATATAAAACTTATTATAAATAGGCTTAAGCTCTATAGAGCTAGCACTTCTTGCTTAACCCTCTCTGTAAGAGTTATAAAAAGTTCTCTTAACTCATTCTGTAGATATCGTTAGAGGTCGGACATTTGTGCGACTATGGTGGTTAAGATGGATCAATTTTGGAAACGATTCGAGGAATACAACAAGATAAAGATTACGCTTCGAAATAAGGTAAAAAATTTAAGTTTTTACTTTATTATGATTTATGTTAATCATTTTATAGTAGATCTTGGTTTTCGAAAAATCAAAAGTCATGAAAAAGTTTCTTGATTATTCCGCTGCAGTTGGGATCGATCTCAACCCGTTTCCCAACACTACAAAGTTTCATTCTTTGCTAAAATTTTCAACGCCATCCTTTATAACTAGAAACTCTAAACCAAGTTCAAGATAATAATTTAATGTATCTTTCCTTAAATACTATCAAAGTTTTTATACTACTTTGTTTAAGACGGGATCTTGCATACTCTGCAAGAACTCTCCTCCTTTGTATATAGAATAAGTAAGAACAAAACTCATATGTAGTCTTCTCTTTGTACCCCTCTTATTAAACAAATCCAAAATAGAATAATTAATAACAAAATTCATAATAAGTTTAATATTAAGTTTGACCTGAGTTAAAGATTTAATTCATATGCCTTCTTTTCTTTGTACCCCTCTTATTATATAAAGTAAATGAAGTGGAGATATTCTCATGATTCCATTGTCATCCTCTATGTTCAAAGTTAATTTCAATTTAAGTATTTATTTTGTAGTAATAAGTCCTTGTGAGTCATTTAACCTCATTATTTGAATATTTTCTCCTCATTGCTTGTATATAACAATAACATCGATTAGTTATTATTTATATAAGTTTAAAGACTTAGCATGACAATGTTGAGTGGTCAAATATTGTGGCTCATTCCACAATCTCACATCGAAAATGTATGGAAACGGTGGAGTTTCCTAAAATCATAAAAGGAGCTTCCCTTCCTTAGTTAAAGATATCCCAAAAATTGTCTTTCCATAAGACAAAAAATCCTTCTCTCCTTTTGTAGTATTTCACTTGTATTATTTCCTTAAAATAGTGAAATATCAATTTAGTAGTTTCTGAAGAAGTAGACGTAATTTGTTGAACCTCATTAAATTCTGGTATTCTTTATTTGTCTATTTAAAGGCTATTGTTAGGTATAGTTGTATTGAATTATTGTGCTATTAAGTTACATGTCTAGAAAAATTCTATCTAGGAGGTTAGGTTTTAACTGAGAACGTTTGTGACCCTCCAGTCTTTACTGAAACTTTACATAGTGATTTTCTTGTTCACATTTTATTCACCTAGGCAATAGTACTCAAGGTGAGTTTGTTATTATTGGTGGAGATTAACCCAAGTTCCACAACAATTGGTATCAGGGCCAAGGTTTTTCTTTAATATGCTTTGTGGTTGTAGTGTAGTCTGATCTTCTACATCAGAAAAAAGATTTTCCTTAGGCTCTTGGGATTCCACATTGACAATTATTGAATAGAAATTGTAGCAGAGATGATAGAAATTAAAGATACGACTGCACCAACAGCTTCTAAATATCTATTCTAGCAAGGACTACTGTGACAAATGCAAGATTTGCAGTAGAGATTTTTAATGGCACGGGTCATTTTGGCATGTGGCAAAATGAAGTTCAAGATGCTCTTTTTTAGCAAGGTCTTGACATTGCTATTGAAGAAAAGAAACCAGATAATGTTGAGGAGAAAGATTAGAAGACTATAAATCATTTAGCATATGGTACAATTTGATCGTGCCTTTCCAGAGAGCAAAATTATGCCTTCTCGAAAGAAACTTCTGCATCTAAATTGTGGAACATGTTGGAAGAGAAATTCCTGAAGAAAACAGTCAAAATAAGCTTCATATGAAGAATAGACTGTTTCATTTCTTTTATGTTTCGGGCACCACTATAAATGATTACATCACCAGTTTTAATCAGTTAGTTACTGATTTAATGAATTTAGATATGATATTTAAAAATGAAGATCTAGCTTTGACGTTGTTGGGATCCCTTCTTGAGGAGTTTGAGTTTCTTGAAACTACTTTACTTCATGGGAAGGTTGATGTGTCTCTTAGTGAAGTTATAGTTGCTTTGTACAGTCATAAATTGAGAAGGAAGACAAAGGAAGAACGTACTAGTGGAGCAGCAGAAGTTTTGATAATCAAAGGTCTTTCGCAGAACTAGACTAAAGGAAAGAAAGGAAGATTGAAGTCAAGGCTCAAATTGTGTAAAGATGAATGTGCCACTTGTCAGGAAAAAAGGCATTGGAAAAAGGATTGTCCAAATCTGAAGAATAAAAACAAACCTAATAAGGGAAAGCTTGTGCAACTTCTAATGTTGCTGAGTGTGAAGATACAGACTCAAATCTTTCATTAGTTATTACAACCTCAATAAACCTTTATAGTCCATGACTGCTCGATTCAGGCTGTAGCCATCATATGTGTCCTAATCGGGATTGGTTTTCTGATTTTAGAGAGCTAGAAGGTGGAGTTGTTTATACAATAAATGACAATCCCTGCACAACCAATGAGATTGGTTCAATTTGCTTAAGAAATCATGATAGAATAACCAAGACTTTGATGGATGTCAGATACATGCCAAGTTTGACAAAGAATCTCATTTCTGTGGGAGTCTTAGAATGAAAGGGCTACACTATAAATGTAGCAAATGGAGTAAAAAAGTCATCTCTAGTGCACTTGTGCCAATGAAAGGAATTTGAAGAAACAATAACATGTCTTATTACCAAGGTAATGCAATTATTAGAACAACAATAGTAGCTTCTAATAATGATCAAGAGCTAAAAGTAACTAGATTGTCACATATATGCTTGGGACATGTAGGTGAAAAATTCTTGAAGATATTAATAAATCAAGAATTGTTGAAAAGAGTTCAGGAATATAAATTAGACTTCTGTGAAAATTATGTCAAAGGGAAGCAGATAAGAGTGAAATTCAGCACTACAATCCATAATACGAAGGGTATTTTGGATTATGTTCACTATAATGTGCGAGGAGTTTTCAAAACAGCTTCTTTAGGAGGAAAACACTATAATATGAACTTTGTTGATGATTTTTCCCAAAGACTATGGGTGTATACTATGAAGACTAAGGATGAAGTATTGGGAGTTTTCCTCAAATGGAAGAAAATGATGGAAACTCAAACAGACAGAAGGATCAAACGTCTCCGAACAGATAATGGTGGGGAGTACAAGAGTGATCCATTTTTGAAAGTCTGTGAAGATGAAGGTATTGTCAAACACTTCACAATCAGGGATACACCACAAAAAATGGGGTAGCAGAACATGACATTGTTGGAGTTCGATGTATGTTGTCTAATGCTGGATCCATGTGCAAAGAAAGTAATTTTCATGGGGTGATTTCTGGTGTGAAAGGATATCATCTTTAGTGCCCAGAGTCAAAGAAAATAATTTTTAGTAGGGATGTTACCTTTGACAAATCTACCATGTTAAGAGAGATGACAACTAAAAATGTTAAATAGACAAATGGTACTCTAAAATAGGTGGAGTTTGAGTAAAGAATTGTTACCCCAGCAAATGATGAAGCAGATGTAGAAACTCCTGTGATAGAAGAGGAGCTAGATGAAGAAGAAGTTCCAACCCAAGAACCTCCACAATAACAATTACCAATTGCATTTAGAAAGCCAAAAAGGAATATTCAAGTACCTGATCGTTATGTTAATATAGTGGCTTATGCATCTCCTGTTGGACCCTGAAAAAAAATTTCTTTAAGTTAAGCATGATTTGAAATAATTTTGAGTTTTAGATAGATTAAATTTTTAGATTTATAATTATGTCAAGGTTAGTAGGATTTATTGAATGGGTAAGTAGAATTAAAGTGTTAATATAATAAGGATGTTCAAGGGCATTTTTGGGAGATCATTTAAGCATAAAAGAACATAAGCTTATAAGGAAGGGTAAAACGTGAATTGGAGAGGGAGGAGAGTGAAAAACAAAAATAGGAGAGAAGAAGAGAGGTTTCAGTGAAAAGAAAAGAAGAGAAATCAAGTTTGTTAAGGTAGATTAACCATCTTTTCTTCTTGCTTTATTAAAGGAATGGGTTGTATTGAGGATGAAGGAGTTAGAGAGAAAAGAGGTTT
>JAOSBK010000002.1:21368511-21383050 GCA_027568895.1 Erythroxylum shatona
ATACAATTTTTATCAGACACTAATGCAGACGCGAACTGATCCCGACCTCTTTTCTCACTCACATGCGGTTGCTATACTCCCGTTGCCTAACGGGGTATTCTTCTGGGTCCTGCAATTACCGATGGGATGTTACAAGTCCGAAGTTCAGAAGAAGATAAATGGAAGATAGCCATGAATAAAGAAATGCATTCCCTTTGTAAGAATCAAATATGGAAGCTAGCTAGTCTCCCAAAGGAAAAGAAGGCAATTAGATGCAAATGGTAAACGAAAAGAAAGAAGGATTTGTTGATAAGGATAATGTTCCTTACAAAGCAAGGCTGGTAGCCAAAGGTTATGCTTAGACAAAGGGAATTGATTATAATGAAGTTTTCTTTCCAGTTGTAAAACATTTTTCTATTTGAATTTTGTTAGCTTTGGTAACATAGTTTGATATGGAACTAGTTCAACTGGATGTAAAAACTGTGTTCTTATATGGAGACTTAGAGGAGGAAATCTATATGACTCAGCTCGAAGGTTTTAAAGTTGCTAGAAAAGAGACTATGGTTTGCATGCTTGAAAAATTGTTGTACGGATTGAAGCAATCTTTGAGGTAATGATACAAGTGATTTGACAAGTTTATGAAGGAGAAAAAGTACATAAGAAGAAAATATGATCATTGTGTGTATTTTCGCAAGCTACAAGATGGATCCTACATCTATCTTCTCCTGTATGTTGATGATATGCTAATAGCTTCAAAGAATCAAAGAGAAATTGAAAATTTGAAGATTCAGTTGGATCAGGAGTTTGAAGAGAAGGATCTGGGTGAAGCCAAGAAAATTTTCGGCATGGACATAAGTAGAGACAGAAAGTTAAGGAGACTGTGTTTAACTCAAAAGCAATATTTGAAAAAGGTATTACAACGTTTTGGCATGAATGAAAAGTCAAAACCTGTTATTACTCCCCTCGCTCCTCATATAAAGCTCAATGCATCCTTATCTCCAAAGAAAGATGCAGAATAAGAGTACATGACTAAAGTACCATATGTAAATGCGGTTGGTAGCTTGATGTATACTATGGTGTGTACGAGGCTTGACATTTCACAAGCAGTAGTAATCGTGAGCAGGTATATGCATGATCCAGGTAAGGAGTATTGGCAAGCTATGAAATGGATTCTACGGTACATTCTGAACACCGTAGATGTTGGTTTAGTATTTCAGCAGGATAAACAAGGTGGTCAATGTATAGTTGAATATTGTGATTCCGACTATGCTGGTGATTTAGATAAACGTTGATCAACTATTGGCTATGTGTTTACTATTGCAAATGCACCAATCAGTTGGAGGTCTACCTTACATTTAACAGTTGCTTTGTCAACTACGGAGGCAAAATATATGGTAGCTACAGAAGTTGTGAAGGAGGCAATTTAACTTCAAGGATTGCTTGGTGAATTAGGGATTCAACAGAAGCACATCAAAGTGCAGTGTAATAGTTAGAGTGCTATCTTTTTAGCAAAGAACCAGGTTTACCATGCAAAGACGAAGCATATCGATGTCCTTTATCTTGTACGAGAAGTTCCGGAAGAAGGTAGAGTAATAATCCAAAAGATTAAGACCATTGGGAATCTTACTGATATGTTGACAAAGGTGGTGACTATGGTTAAGTTGTAACATTATTTGGACTTGATCAATATTGCCAAAAATTAAGAATGAGCGCTTTAAAGCACATTTGAAGACACTACTAAAGATAAATTTTATAAGAGATTTGAAAAGTGAAATTCATCAAGTTGGAGATTTGTTGAGTAGTTAAATATTGTGGCTCATTCCACAATCCCACATGGAAAATGTGTGGGAATGGTGGAGGTTCCTAAAATCATAAAAGAAGCCTCCCCTCCTTAGTTAAAGATATCCCAAAAATTATCTTTCCATAAGACAAAAAATCCTTATCTTTTTTATAGTATTTCGCTTGTATTATTTCTTCAAAATACTGAAATATCAATTTAATAGTGTCCGAGAAAGTAAGCATAATTGAATGAACTTCGTTAACTTCTAATATTCTTTATTTGTTTATTTAATAGCTATTGTCGGGTATAGTTGTAATGAATTATTATGCTATTAAATTACATGTCTAGAAAAATTATATCTAGAAGATTGAGTTTTAAATAGGACCATTTGTAACCTCTCCAATCTTTCCTGAAAATTTATCTTATGTGATTTTTCAGTACACTCATTCACATTTTATTCATCTAAGCAACAGTACTCAAGGTAAATTTGTTATTATCGGTGGAGATTAACCTAAGTTCCACAACAGACAAAACATGTTTGGACAAAATTTAGTTATTTTCCGACTTTTGATCCACTACACTAAATGATTTTTTAACTTCAAAATAAATTATTTATATAATAAATTTTGGTCTGTAATTAGTCGAACCTAAGTTGATGGCATTAAAGCTACAAATTAGAAAATCAAAACTCTTATCTCGATGAAGTGGACCTCATATTTAAGCCCTTTAAATAACGCAAAGCAGGCTTGGATTGTGAGGATGAAGCCCATAATTGGGCTGAAAACATCAACTTTCTATTAGTTAGAGAATTTTTCCTCCATAACTGGCCTTGAATTTAGTAACAGCCTTGGACGTACAAGTAATCCTATAAAACCAACTTAATTTGTAAAGAGAGTCACTTACCTCCTTAATTATAGTATAAAATCTATAAATTAAAAGAGAAGTGAAATGAAAAATAAAATATATGCGTATTGTGTGTGTGAATATTGGAATTAAAATTAAAATTAAAGGTGTGAGAGGGGGGGTAACGTGAACAAGTAACTAAAGGAGTAGATAGAGTAACTGTGCACTCTTAAAGCTAAAGCATAATGTACAAATCAGTTGGTTAGATTGATCAGGAATATAGCCAAAATATATGTATCTTCATTCATTTGCAATATCTACTTCCTAGCTATGAAAGCCACACTTCATCCTTTCAACTCAAAGCATATTATATATATGTATAGATACTTAAAAGATGTTGGTTTGTAAGGTCTAGTTAGGTAATAAATTTGGCTTCCAAAGTCCATCTGCCTCTCCAGCACGACGCCGACTCACCACCACATATATAACTCCATTTATTTCTCTGCTAGTTGTATTTTATTACATGCAGTTCAACCTTTTCTACGTTAATTTAAGGCTTTGATGCTTATCAGTGTTGTTTTGTTCATAATTTTAGTATCTGATTCAAATAAAATAAAATAAAAATGAAAGAACTTCTCTTCTTGTCCGGCGTCATGACTACTATATAAGGTTTTTGGAGATGTAGAATAAGATTACATGCGCGTGCTGCCCTCCAAATCACACAAAAAGGGTACTTAGTCTGCTTCATTGACTGTTTCCTGATCCACACTAACTCATTCCTATGGCACTGTGACGCCAAATCCCGGTAATTATAAGCAAAAGATTGTTTATTAGCATCACGGAACTCTTTTTGTTTGGTCCTTTTTTTCAGAGGGAGGGGATTTTAAGCTTCAAGATACTATATAATTGAAGGAAAACAAATTAATGTATATAAATTATACAAATTTCCAACATAAATTGCTTGGTTTCCCAGCTATATATATATATATGTAATTCCATTTTCATCTGACACTAAGTTGTTCGATTTCTTCCTATTTACATGATGATTGCCTAGAGCATTATATATGTTTTTGAAAATGGAGATGCGAGGACGCTATCTCATAATCATTGAATCATGCGCGTAAAACAAAAAGTCATGCGTTTGCTTTTGCCGAGACCCTCAAAATTTAACATAGTATAATCTTACGGCACGATCTTAATATGTTGATTGGTATGCTGTGATATCAAATTCCAATAAAGGTAAGCCTTATTGAATGGAGTGACAAATGGAGAGAAATACAAGAAGAAGCACAAAGAAAGAGATGGCCTAATCCCCATGTCTCAATCTTTCGCTCAACTTGGAGATAGAAAAGCTCAAGCCTCAAGGTATACAGTCTAAAAGTGAAAAGAACCAAAGACAAGAATAAAGCAAAAGATGGCCCAACAAACATGAGTCAGGTTTTATATACTAATAAAACACCACCCTCTGCCGTTGGACAGATAAGCTGTCCCTTTTATTTTGTCTCTTCTCTCCTTGTCATGATCGGTAGCTCACCACCATTTTGATCACCATCACTACAATAGCATCCATTTCATCCTATCTTCTTAAATTCCTTCCATAGATACAGCTAACCGAAATATCCTATTGCCACACAATCATGGGTTCACGATCTAGAAGGAAGCAGATATGGTGCACACAAACATTGACTCCTCTAATGGAAGGCCCCGACCCTGAAATGCAAGAAGAAGCTAACAAAAAGGAAAGTTCTTGGGAAATCATTCGCGAATGGTTCCGTCTACAAAAGGGTTCATCAGCAGGCAACCATTTTTCAATGTCCACACCATATGGAAGCATCCCAGCCAAAACACAAGATTTGAGGCTGTTGCTTGGTGTCTTGGGTTGCCCTTTAGCTCCAATCCCGCTAGTTAACGACCCCATTCATCGCATTCACATTAAGGACACTCCTATAGTAAGTTCACTAACTAATATGGGTTCTTTTCTGTTACGAGGGTTTTGGCAATTAACAGTTGTTGTTTATGACAGGAGAACTCCATTGCACATTACATCATACAACAGTATTTGGCGGCGACAGGGTGTCTAAAACAACAAAAATGTGTGAAGAACATGTATGCAACAGGAATGGTAAAGATGGTGCGTTGTGAGACAGAGATTTCTTCCGGGAAGAATGTGAAGAGTTTGGGGAATAGAAGTGGTGAAAACGGGTGCTTTGTTTTATGGCAAATGTTGCCAGGGATGTGGTCTCTTGAGTTGGCTGTCGGAGGAAACAAAGTCATCGCCGGAAGCGACGGTAAGACCGTGTGGCGGCATACACCCTGGCTCGGCACGCATGCGGCAAAGGGACCACAACGCCCTCTTCGTCGCATAATCCAGGTATAACTAACTTAAGTTTAACATAAATGCTTGGGATGTTTTGTTTGTGAAGTTTCTTGTAAGCTAACCCTAAGTAAATTTAACAAACAAAGAAAGAGATGAACGAACAAAACAAAAGAAAGCGTACAAAGCCCATAAAAGTGAAAAGTAATTGAGAACGGACAGCGATAGAGAAACTGTCTACCGCTTTAGCAGACAAGTGAGCTTCTTTTGTTGAACTTTGACGAGTAGGACGCCACGTGATAATGTTTTTGACGTCATGTTTCGGTCATTACGAGTTAAAGACTTAGGACGCCACGTGATAATGTTTTTGACGTTTTATTCATTGTTCAAAGCTGGAGTCTTTGCTACATCTTCGTCTTCGTCTTGGGATTGCCATTTGCCAAAGCCACTTAGTTATCCTCTTTTGCTTTATCTTTTGTTTTGTTTTGCACTTTATTCAAATCCAACAGACTTCCTATTCTTCTGTTATTGGCGCATTTCCGAAAGCTTTCCCTATCTTCCTTTCTTCTATGCTACAATCCTGTGAACGCCTTGGGTTTTCTTGTCTCGGTTATCTTAAAGCACAAAAATGTAAACCTTTATTCGTGTTTCTTTCGATCCATCTACAGTCCTAAATACTGTATTAGATAAACCCATCTGGCAATTTGGTTTTGGAAGAAAACATGTGAATGTTTCTATAATTAGACTGACTCAATGGTAGCTCATAATTACCTACATTGCTAATTTATTCACACACCAACCATTGTGCAAGGCCTAGCAAGGAGATTAGTCTAGAAATTAACATTAGCTAATTATTGACCAATCTGAAAACTCTCCAAAGCATTGATACTGATTAGCTAATTAATTAATTGCAGGGCCTAGATCCAAAAAGTACAGCCAGCTTATTCGCGAAAGCTCAATGCTTGGGAGAGAAACAAATTGGAGACGATGACTGCTTTGTACTAAAAGTAGCGGCAGATCGTGAAGCTGTGGTAGAACGAAGTGACGGGCCAGCAGAAGTTTTAAGGCATGTATTATATGGCTACTTCTGCCAGAAGAGTGGACTTCTAATATATTTAGAGGACTCACATCTCACCAGGGTACAGACCCCAGAAAATGACACCATTTACTGGGAGACTACAATCGGAAGCAGCATTGGAGATTACAGAGATGTGGATGGTGTGTTAATTGCTCACCAAGGCAGGTCCATTGCTACGGTGTTTCGGTTCGAGGAAGAGACAGTGCAACATAGTAGGACTCGAATGGAGGAGCTTTGGAGGATTGATGATGCTGTGTTCAATGTCCCTGGCCTTTCCATGGATCATTTCATTCCTCCAGCTGACATCTCCGAGCCTTCTCCTTAACTAATTCTTAACCGGTGGGTTCATTATGTAAAAGTACATTATATAAATATGTAGTTGTTGGTTTCAAGTTATGAAGGTCAAAAACTTGGGTGGATAAGAGGTTTTGTTTTGGTTACATATTCTAACTCAACAGAAATTAACTTTGTATTTGCGCATTTCTTATCATATCTCCTCTATTTTAAGTCTAAGCAATGTCAATGTGCTAGAAATCATAACTTCTGATGGTGTTAAAACATCAAGAAGTAACGTATCATGAATGTTATTCTAGGAAATTAAAAAGAAAAACAACAACCTGCCCCATTTATGTACCAAAATAAAGAGAAATTCTCCGTGTAAATTTCAGTTTGGGTAAAGGCAAAATTCAGAAATTGGTATGGGAAATTGGCTATTAGAGTTTCAATTGCGAGCCGAATGATGATACGTTCTGCGTATATGGGCCTTTAGCCCCTTTACTTGATCACGACAAGAATAGAGATGAGCTCTAGTAAATCAATTGTAGGTGAAATTTGGGCACAGGCCTATGCATTTACCTGAAAACACGAATGAAGCCCATTTTACATTCTATATATAGTCGTCGAGGTCCAATGCAATGCAGAAGACATGATGTTTTTAAAATTAAACATCAAACAAGTCCCTAGCATTTAATTACAGAACCAAACTGCCCTCAGATGTTAAAATAACTGATTTTTTAATTCTATTATTATTAATCAAAGTCAATTTATCAAATAAGTAACTATCTAGTCATTTATAAAGACAATATTAAGTCAAAAAGTAAAAGTATCACCTAAGATTCAAAATTATATAAATGTTTAGTTCATTATCTCATTTATTTCAATCTTATTATATTATATTGTAATTTATTTTGAATTAAATTAACTTATATGAAGTATTTAAGTCGTAAACATAGGTGATTGATTTAAAAATAGATTGTAAGATATTATTGATTTGATTTAACATATGAAGGACCATTAATGGTGAAAAAATATGAGATTTACTTTATGCTAAATCATTTTAAATGTTTATTCTTAATTCATAATTTATTAGTAGCATAAGGGACTCTTATAACTTAATATTTTCTTAGTTACATTAACTTTTCTACACAAATTAATCAATTGTAAAGGGAGCTTAATAAGTATGTAGGTTTCTACTTGTTATTTAAATTTTTATGTTAAAAGTTTGTCTTTTATGTGGAATTTTTCTCACCTCTTTTTTTTTTTTTTTTGTTCTTTTCTATTTTTTGATATGTTGTTTACTAGTCGACTTCTTCCTGTTCATTTAGTGATTCTTAACTCTAAGCTTAAGGCCCATTTAATTAGAGATGTTATCTTCCTTTCCCAAGTGCAAATTAAATTGCATTTGTCCCCTCTTACCTCATCCCTCATTCCTTCTTCTTTTGTCTTAAAGGTAGTGTTCCTTCAATTGTCGCTTCCTTCTAAAGGACCATTCTTAGCTCCTCATTTCCTTAGTTCTATCTTTACTCCTCCTTCTTTGATCATTTCCTCTTCTCCTACTTTCTCTTGATCTAAAAAAATAAGTGATGATGCTTCTTTTTAAACCCTGTGCTTTATGCTAACCTCTTATTCAATAGGTTAGTAGTCTATCCTCCCCTAAAGGTCAAAGGTTGGTGTTACTAAATTTTCTAAAACTTTGTTGAATTCCTTCTCGTTAAAACACCTTTCTTTTCTCCTAGATTAGAGATGAAAGAAGCAAATTGGAATATATTTGAATTTGACAAGTCTTCATCAATGAGGTTGATATGTTTATTTTTAAATTCAATAGTCAATTGGAGTTTTTCAAAGTCTTAGAATCGAGAATTTGGCACTTAAGTAGGAAATCTTTATTCCTAGGGAAGTGGAAAGCAAGACAAAAACTATATAGACTCAACCACAAATTATCTTTGACTTGGATAAGTTTTTATAACATACCTCTAAATACTAGAGCATAGAAGAACTAAGTCATATGGTTAATGTATTTAAGAGATTAGTTTACCTAGATGAGAACAAGATCTCACTAAAAAGAATAGGCTTCTCGAGAGTACACATATAATTTAATTAATTAAAGAGCTTCCTGATAAGATAGAACTCATGAGACTAGATGAAAATTAAAAAAAATTGTCTAGATAAAATTTCATCCGAGCTATTAATGGCAACCTTAACTTAAGTAAGAGCTCAAGACTTGGCTAGATACAAAGAAAAGATTCAAATCAGGAACTTTTCACAACTCCTAAAATTCAAAAAGTTACAGTCGAAGATAATCTAAAGACAAACATTTGAGAGGAGTCATCATAAAAGAGAATATGAATCTTGGTCAACCAAAATGTATTAAAATTTAGGGTTAGAGTTGAACAATTACCATTTTTTGGCCTAAAATTTTGATTTATAATTGGTTCACTTGTAGTTAACCCCACTCTTGGATTCTCCAAACCATGTTAGTTCCACCGCTTTCTAAGGTAGTAAGTAATATTGGGGGTTTGAACAACCCTATCAAACAATAAGTTGTTAAGGACATTCTAGTTTCCTAAAAACCAATGGTTGTAGGTTTGGTAGAAAATAAAATATAATCTCACAACTTATATATGTATACCTTTTTTTGTTTACTATTCCTGATCGAGATTTACCAATCTTTTTCATTAATATAATGATCACATTATAGGTTTTCATAACCATTTTATAATTTTGGTTTCACTTATTTCTAAATCAAATCAGCTTATTCTTCTTAAAGGCTTTTGCCTTTTACTAGTTGAAACTTTCATATCACCTTTGTCTATACTTTGAATAACTCCTCTCTTTCTAAGTAGTTATAGTTAGATCTAGTATTTATTAGTAATAACTCCTGTTTACCTTAGAACGTTATATGGAATTTTAATGCTATTATATTTTTAATGAATTAAAAATCAACATTTCCAACTTTAATGGTAGTAATGAAGATTTTAAATATTGTACTAATAAGGCAACCTTTTTAGACCTTAAATATAAAAGGAACCTATTTCCTTTGGGCAATAACTACTAGAGCAATAGACACTTAAGGAAGAAACTATATAGAGTTGTGATTAATAGATAATAGATGAAGGATTTTCCTAATTCTAGGAAAGATTTAATAACTATTTGATCTTTTTAACCATAATATTATTGATGATTCATTTGAGCACAAGATGGGAAAAAAGAACTTTCCTTTTAAATTTAATAATTTGCTATTTAATTTTATAGGTTTTGATGTTGTCATTAAAAGTATTAAAGACCCTTTTTAGGGGATTCTCTTTACATTCATGTTCCATTAAATTTAAGGTCATCAAAACTAAAAATGAAAAAGTTGAGGGGTTCAAAAGTGGAAAAGTAATAAGAATAAGAGAAGATATCAATGTTACTTAAATCCTCCTTCACGGGTTCTTAAAGTTTAAGAGAAAGAAAAACTAAGGTCTTATATATGAGCTTTAGCACATCACAATTCCTTGATTAAGCAAAAGTTGAGACTGAATTGGCTTAACAAATGAGACCTCAATACTAAGTTCTTTCATAATGCAATACTTTATAGGAGAAACCAAAACAAAATCATTAACACCAATGATGATTCAGGCATTGTTTCAAGTAACTAAGAGCAGCACAAGATTATAATAGTGAATTTCTTTTTTGATTTTCTAAAGAAGAGTAACTCCCCTATTAGAAAAGCAAATCATCTATATTGCATCATTCCTAATAGGACTTATCATCAACTTTTTTCTCTCTAGAGCAACATTTTTTTCAAAACAGATGTAAAAGAAGCTTTCTTTTGTCTCAAACCTAGTAAGACATTAGGTCTTGATGATTTTAATGAATTCCTTTTTCAAAAGTCTTAGAATTGATCATCGATAGTAACTCAAATTATTTTTATTTTTTTTGTAACAAAAAAATTATTGAAGGAAATTAATAAAACCTTTATATGTTTAAACTCAAAGGTTACAAATCCCTCTACTTTTCTATAAATCTTAGGCAAAAATTGTTTGATATAAACACTAACATTTTTAAGCGTTAGTTTAAACCCTAATGTTTGAACCTCAATGTTTTAATCAGAATATAACTTAAACTCTAACATTTTGAAGTGTTTAATTTGAACCCTAACTTTTTAAAAACATTTAAAACTAACTTTAAGAAAACTCCTTTATGAACTCCAATCTTTCCTCTCTTTAGTTGCCTCCTCCAAACTCCGTACCCACTACCTCTAATGTCACAGTTGATGTAGCTATCTGTCTTTCTATTCCAAAAAGGTAGTCTTATCTTTATAGTCTAGTTATCAAACTTGGTTTGTATATGGTGCCTTGTTATGCCATGTTGTTATAGTTTTCTCCTCATACAAAGTTAAACAGGCTAGTAAAGTTTATGTCAAATATGCAATCTTGACATGAAGCCTGTGAAAATATGACTTCTTCTTCTTTTGTAATAAAAATTATTTTACTTTAGCTATATTGTCAAGTGTTATAATTTAATGAAATGAAGAGATTGAGTTCTAGCGATAATCTTGATTCCTATAATAATAAAGGCTCAAGCTCAATCTTAAGATTTGAATACAAGTCAATCTTGTAGATCTTTTAATTACAAATCAAATCATGTAAGGAAAGGGATAGTGTCCTCCTATTCCACCATATCTTCATTTAGTTCATACAATTAAGCTCAACCTGTAGAGGATGAGAATAAGAATAGAAAGAGCTAGTATAGAAGGATCCACTAGCAATGACGCCTATGACTAAAGTATTAATCAGTTGGAGAGTTAAGTGCAGTGTTAAAGAGGGAATTTTCGAAAGGTTTTAGGTTGAAGAGAGGGGTATAGGAGGAGAATTGGTTATGGAAGCAAAGATTTTGATGAGAGTAGAGGGATTAAAGGTGTGAACAAGGAGAGGGTGAGTTGTAGTAGTAGATCCTAATCCTAGTTAGGGATTAAGATTTTTATTTTTAAATTCTAATAGTGGGCCTTACTTAGCTACATGGCAATGGAATCCTATATTAAGCTGAAAGAATAATAAACAATGCCACACCATTGATGACATAGCATTTAACTAATGAATGATTAACCTCATCAAAATTTTAGTCCATTGAGGGTTTATTTTGACCATTTTAAAAATATTAAGTTCAAATTGAAACCTTCAAAACGTTACATTTCAAATTTTGATAAAAATGATGAGGTTTAAAATGAATTCAATTTGAAATCTTCAAAACGTTACAATTCAAATTTTGATAAAAATGTTGAGGTTTAAAATAAACATTTTTTCTATAAATCTTATTACTCTATTAAATGAGAATTTTTAATTTTGCTTATTCAAAGTCTATGCTTTCCTTTTCTTTCTTTCTTTTTTTGCATTAGCTCATTTAATGTTTCACCACTCCCTCTTATACAATATTAAGTTAAATTTTTTAAAACCCCATATGGTTTGACAAATTATCACATTAGCTCTCATTTTAAAAATCTATCAAACACCACCACTGTAGTTTAGTCAATATATCGTCCATTCTCCTGCTGTCTGTTTGTCATTAAAAATAATATTTCTACTTACAAAATTAATGTTGTATTAATTTTTAAAAGTCTACAAAGCACATTCTTACAACATCAAAACAACATTGTGTGACACTTGGCTTCGTGTGGCATCATTTTTCACAATCTATATGGTGCCACATAAAGCTAAAATGATGTTTAGTTCAATCATCTCCCAAATAGAACCAATAATTTTTTGAATTAAGGTCAGGTTTCCTTTTAGTCAGTTAGGAAGTAAAGACAAGAACGATTTCAAATCTCCTTTTGGGAAGCAATGAGAATAAAGTGTTGATTTTAGGAACTAATGGCACTAACTTCAATCATTAATACTATCTCATTTCGATAACTTTTTTTTTTGCATAATGCATGTACTAGTTTATGGAAATTTTTAGTAAATATATGTAGAACGTAATTGTGAAAGACATTTGTATGTACTCATAGGACTTTTATTTCTTTGTTTTAGTGAAGTTAATACCAAATGATTACCCCTATGAATCTCCCTTTCTTTATGTGTAAATAAGTAAATGTTCTAGTATGGTATTATAATTGATCAATTTTCAATTTTGGTTGACTGCAAATCTTTGTCTCTAATATCTACCAGATGAGTAGAAGAATAAATGTTAGTTAATGGTTTAAGTTTTTTTAATAGGTATTGGGAAATACCAAGAAAAGAGAAGTTTGAGCTTATAGAATGTGAAATGACAATGGACTTGTGTTATAGAAACTTATAATTATGATAAATAGAGTAAGTAAAATATGTGAAGTTTCATTTTCTCAAATGTTGTTATATGAAAAATTGTTTATTTCAAAACGATATTACATCTATTAGTACTTATTAGATGGATGTTATGATTATATCTGCCTTATAACCTAGTTGTTATATGTAGAAATATGACTATATAAAATAAATGATTCACAATTTGTATAAGCACATTACTATAGCTATTTTGTATAAGCACATTACTACTATTGGACCCCGAACTTTTCTTGGAAGTTATAACTATTAAATAAGAAATTGTTAGTGATTAGTCATGAGTAAAGAAAAACGAGAACTCTTGAATTTGAAATGATACATAAGATTAAGGTAGTGAATGTAGTAAGTTGATGATGAGTGGGTATATGCGTGTATGTTCTGTTATTAGTGTTCATGATCAATCATGGACTATAAATTGTTTATGGATGATATTATGATATACTCTGGTTCTCTTCACTGTGAATATATGTATATTTATACGAGTGTACTTGAATATGTAAGTGTTTAGAGATAACCAAAAGAATGGTTCTTGAGTTGAGAAACAATTGTAAGATGATGGTCTGAAGTGAGAAAGATTGTGTAAATGGAAGTTGAGAGGAAGAATAATGTTTGAGCATGGAAGTTGAAAATGCAAAAAAGTAACAAAGCATGAATAGGTTGATTATGAATTCTGGGTTTTTGATGATTCTTGAATAAACTTGTATATTTTGTAGTAGTATGAAATTATAGCGAATGAGCTGATTGAAATGGAGTTGAAAAACTGGAAATAAAAAGTTTGAAATGTTAGTTTTTGAAAATTAGAAGTCTGAAAATTTTGGGAATGAATAGTAGTGGAGAGTTGGATTTTTGATCCAAAGCTTCTGTGATTTTTCTATACTGATCTAGAGCGATTTTGATAAAATAATCTTCATGAAAGTTTCAGTTTATCTTTCTATCTTTCCAATGGTATGTAGTATGAGATTTTTGGACATCTGAGTTGGGAGATATGATTATTAGAAGTTGGTGATGCTACATAGGGTGGTCTTTCGGGATAGCTTCATTGTTTTGAAACTTTGACCCTCATAGAGATAGAAATTGTTTTCATGTTCTTCATGAAAGTTGTAGATCTTTCTTTTATATTTCTATTGATATAAAGTTTGCAAAATTTGGAGTTCTGGATCAAAAGTTATAGAGTTTAGAAATTAGGATGTTTGAAAAGAGGAAGGAGTGGAAAGACACCGTCGTGCAAAAGAACGACGGTGACTTTTAAACTTTAGGCCAAAAGCACCGTCGTGCAAAAGCATGAGGGTGACTTTGAGGTTTGGCCAAAAAGCACGACGGCGACATTGGAGGTTGGATAGCGAAAGTCACTACGGTGCAATTGCACGATAGCGACTTTTAAGTTTTGAGAGGCTGATGCCGATAGTATTTTGACCATAACTTCTTTGTCAGACCTCAAAATGACTTGATTTTTGAAGCATTGGATTTCTAAGACAAGTTTCTATGTTTCTACAAAATTTGGTATCATTCTGAACTGATTTGAAAAAGATTGATTGAACGAAAGTGAGGGGCGGTTGGAAGAATATAAGTTGGATGTTTTACTGAACATGCTTCAGTATTTGATGATATATTGACCTATAGAGATCCAAATGAGATGATTGTTGAAACTAGATACATATAGATACAAATCATATGAAACAGTATAATTGTGATTCAGTCTATAAGATATTTAATTTCTCGATGGAAGTTGTACATTTTATAATGTTTTTGACTATGAACAACCCGAAAATGTTTGAACTATAACTTTCAAATTACTGAACCAAATTAAGTGATTTTGGTGTGAATGGAAACATAAGACATAGAGGAACATTTCTATAGAAGGAAGTGTTATCAAATTTCTTCATTGACCTTATCAAAATAAGGAGTTAAGATGTTAGTAGTTGATGGATAAAAAGGGGCAAAATTGGGAGAACCAATTAAATGAAGGG
>JAOSBK010000002.1:21389323-21411942 GCA_027568895.1 Erythroxylum shatona
AAAATATCATTGCAATTTCTCCAATTAACATTACCCAAAAAGTCAAACTTTCTTAATTCTCCAAATTCTCACACTTTTACTATTCATTTCTTGCTTTTCAACTCCATTTCACTCATCTCATTCACTTTACTTTCATAACCCAAACAAATATACTCAAATCTCAAAGTCATCAAAACCTATCAATTCTTTTCTCATCAAATTTTTTTTTAACATAACAGCATCTATCACATAATTCATATACAAACATACTTATTTCATACTTTTGATATTTCTAAATTTCACGAAAAGATCAGGGTCCAACAATACCCTTGTCCCTGACAAGACTAACCAAAAGAGATTGTCTTATGTTAGTACAATTGGTTGATATAAAATTGGATCAATGGAATAATAAGTAGTTCACTTATGCAATTAGACTTCAACTAATTAGTCTAATGAAAAAAATTTTGAATGTCTTTTAGAGCACCTACCCCTTAATACATATGCCCGTAGTGTAGATTATGGAGAGGAAGATAAACAATTGCCTTTTGACAAGTGGTAGATAAATGCTTTAAAAGTTAGAGTCAAGTGAAGTTTACATGCCCAAAATGGAAGGTGGTTTAAGGTTTATAAAATTACGAAGAGAGTGTTATTATGCAAATCAATACAAAAATTATTTAGAAATGGAAAAATTCTTCTGGATAAAAATAGGTACGCTCAAATTTTCAAAATTTGATTAAACCAAGCATAAACACCTTTTGGTCTTTTAGACATATTCTTTTTTTCTAAGTTTTCATTTTTTTTGAAAAGTCTTTAAGACATATTCTCAACATTAAGGACATAACTTTGTATTTTTAAGAGCCTTAGTTTTGATGGTCCAATTACTTTCTGTTTTTTTGTTTAGTAATATCCTTCTTGTGTACAATCCATTATTGACTTCTTATCATTAATATATTTTTAATTTTGAAAGATACTTCTATTCTAAATTATTTTATTATTTTAAAAAAGAAAGTAAAGATATTGTTAATGTTATAAATATTTTGATTTTTTAAACTAGATAAATATTGTTATAATAAATTTAATTAGCATGTCCAACTAAAGTGTGTTATGTACTAAATAATATTTACCTTTGGTGCTATTATTTTATTATTATCATTTCGTTTAAAGCTTAATTGTTAATATATATTTTAAAAGGAAAACATATTATAAGTTCTAAATAATATTTTTAAGAAAAGCAAACACGTAGTTCACAAAAATGTGGCTTAACAATGAAAATGTATGACATAATTTACACAGATTTTGGATTTATTGAATGGTTAAAAATATAAAAAGAAATTAATTATTATGGCATCAATATTCATGTCTAATTTATGGACATCAATAAAGATGACAGTTAAAGTAAAATAACATAATTGTGGTTCTTAATACTAATTACTCAAATGATTATAATTTTAAATCCTCTAACTTAAAATCTTACTCAAGTTTCTACAATTTTAATTTTCTCCATTTTTAATTTCGATTTTATGAGTAATGTAAATATACCTAAACTTGACCAATTGTTGGTGATGTAAAACTGTAATATAGAGCATAAATGATAAAATAACAAAAATAGTAAGAAAATTATTGGTCAAACAAACGCATCTTGTAAAAAAGTTTTCACCTTCTTGGAAGTTAGAATTAACTCCACATATTGTGGAACTCGCTCTTATAAAGATTGTAATGAATTTCATACAACATTGGTTGGTAATGACTGTATTATACGAAATTATTGTACTAGAATATATTAGAGAATTTCGAGTTGTATTGGCCGATAGTAATCAATATATTGAAGTACCAAAAAATATCAAATCAAATTTATAAATTAAGAATCCTGATGGGTTAAATTGAAATTTTATATCTTAAAATTAGCTATTATTTCAAATAAATTTTTAATTTATTCATAATATTATAACATACTAAGTGAATTTCTTTTTATATTTTAATTGTATAGTATACTTTTATTATTAAATAAATAAAAATTATTTGAGTATTTTATATCAACTATAGTAACAATTTTTAATTATTATAATTTAATGATTGAAGTTGTTGTTAATGTTAATGTTCCTAAAAGAGATTCACGCGAATTGTATTTTGTAAAAGGTAAATCCTATAATTAGAAATTAAATTTATATAAATTGATATACTATTTTATAATTTTAAAAAATTATCTAAAAATAATTTGGTATAAATCGTTACTGATATTAAAATTGATATAAAATTTGGTAAGCTGTTCACAATTTTAATTACAAGCTTTAATTTGACCAGAATTACAAAGGCGTTGATTGTCTCGTTAATAGCTACGGTTGAAGCCATAACTGATCCTTTAATTGCACATTTAAGGACAAATGAAATATAAATCACAGATTTACCTCGATTTAAGACATTGTTGAAATGAATAGTTATAAAGAGTAGAAGAATAAAATGTCGAGAAAATTAGAATTCTCAATTTGTGCACATAATGTATAGGCATGTCCACATCTGTTGGTTATACTCTCCCACCATGGTAGCATGTCAACATGATGCAATGGCAGCTACTAACCCTATTTCTGGTGTGAGTGTACTAATAAGTTGAACAGGAACACAAATTTTGCCTGATGAATAGGCAAACTTGGATTCACAGGGGGGGACAAAAGAAGCTTCTAGGACTGTACTTTTGTTAGCAAAAACTTAAAAGCAGAAAGAAAAAGTTACCAAAAGCAGTAGCAGAGGAGAATCCAAAGTGGCCTGTGTTTCAGATTAATTGCTAATTAGTGTTTCATGATTTTAGTAACCCTGCGAAAAGGCGCCTTGAGTCTAATCACCCATTGCACAAGCAAGTGGTGGGATTAGGGTTTGATTTACAGGAATAGACATGATCTTGCTTTAAAACCTACATTTCAATTTTCAAAATACACACACACACATATACCAAACAAAAAAAAAACTTCGAGAGACGCTGGTTAGTTGTTTACAACGTTAGTTGATGCAGAACACATTAATCGACGAGGCATTAGCAGAATACCCCACATTTGTATCCACTTTGTGGACAAAAAGATGGAAGCTTCCTCGATATGTGAACTCATGAGAGTGCGTTGCCGCTGTTCTTCCCCTGCTTTAGGCTTTATTAGCTTTTCCTCTTTCTCTTTCTCGACAACTTGTCAGTGACCAAATTTTTTCTCTGCAACCAATAAAGGTAAGTAGGTACAGCATGGATGATATCGCCTTTTTCCTTACTAAACCAAAGTGAGACCAACTTCTCACGATGAGTTATACACATGCTAGCCACGGTCCTCTTCGAGAGATATGAAATATTAGTAACGTAAGCATGGTTTATATTGCTTGATACGTATTCATACAAGTTTTAATGTGGACGAGTGGCCAAATTCTGATGCAGCCTTCTAGTCTACAGTTTTCAGCTCTTGGTTTGATCCTGTAGGAACTGATATACGGCATAGTAAAGAAGAAAAAGGGACGTGCATGAAAGATAGATACTCTCTGTCGGCTTCTCTTTCCCTTGGCCAGAGGAAATTATTCCACGTCCAAAGAAAAGAAGAGTTTCTGTCACTCTCTCCTATATGCATGTAACTGATCTCCATGAAATCCATAATCCGCAAGAGGCATACTTCATCATTAATAGGCTATTATATGGATGCCCTCTCCCATTAGCAATTTCAGATTCTTCATTCAGCTTTATTCATGTCTCCGAAACCCTAAAAAGTTCTTATTCTTCGATGGGGATTATATCTTTCTTCAATTTGTTATCAGTGTCTCTTTTCCTCTTTTAAGTTTATTTTTCCAATGTATTTGTCCGTAATGATAGGCCTAACTAACTGGGAACAACAAACTCAAAAGTAGAAAGGGTTTTCTGAATTAGAGATAATAGATGACCCACAATTGACCAGACATGGCGCTTCTAAGTTTATCAATAAAGTTGTTCCCTGCAAAAACTACGTACTACAGAGATAATGTTTTGCATGCATACAAACCATTCGTGCAAAAAAAGTCAGTTTGGCACTCGGGATTAAAATTTTATTTTTAGACATTAAAATATGAGTTTATATATGTTTCTTCCTTCTTAACTTAATTGTATGATTCAATGCAGGTATATTTTGATCGTACTTCAATTTGTTTTCTCTGTGCTTGTGGTAATAAGTCTGTGTCTCTAAGTGCTACTCATATCCTTAACAATTTCTAGCTCCTACTTCTGCTTTGATTGCGCCAAAAAGGAGTTCTGTACTGAGAAAAAAAAAAACAAAAAACGATAATGCAATCTTGTTTGAAAGATGAATGCAACATGCACATATTGCCACCAATATTTGATGGCAAATCGACAATCGGGTCGCACACAAGCTAATCAATTTATTTCAGTAAAAGATAAAATTATATTAAGCATGCTGCTATGGTTTATGCTAATATAAGACCTTAAACTAATCACTAACCGATAAGCTTATACAATACGAGACTTTCTTGAACATTATTAATACTCTTGTGAACTTTATTCAAAATGGACAACAAGCAAAGGACTAATAATGGGTTAGAATAATTACTATAGCTTTTGCACTGTTTGCGCTAGAAACATGCACGGCAACATGCACATATAAAGACTTAATCTATACATGCATATAGGAATACGAACGTCAAGGAGAGAAAAAAATAAGTACAGATGTATACCAGTTGATTAAATAGTAACAATCATTTGCCATGCATGGCACTTTTTAACGTCATGGATTAGAAACCCTACAGTACGGACGGTAATCAATTGCGAATTCTCGATCGAGGACAAAACCTTAGATCTCAATAAACATCGAGTCACTTGCATCTATATAGGGAATAGATCATTTTTCACCCGAATGTTGAGTTTCTGCCTTGTGACATTGCACCAGAATTGATCATAGGACTCATTCTTTCACTTGGAAGTGGTGCTCTTCTTGGTGATGGTCTTTCAAGCTTCGGTGATGCTTCATATTTCTTGTCATTCATTGTTTCACTTGCTTGGAGGACTGGCTTAGTCTCATAAATGTCTGATATTGAATCCAAATTAGGGCCTCTGTCCATTGACGGTGGTGCAATCTGAATATGGTCACCTTTGAAAGGATCTTCTTGTGGTCCGAGACATCTCGGTGCCGATCCCAGCTCTTGCAGTCGGAGATCGTCTGACCAAATCAAAGGGGTCTTACCACTATCACCGTATGGACTAGACCTTTTCTTTCCTCCTAAGCAAAGGTTCTCGTTGTTGGACAAATTGAAACCATCAAGAGATGGCCTCTCGATGCTGTGTTGAAGATCAAGCTGGTCTCCCCCATAGATGTTAAGGTCTTGAAATGGTGGAAAATTTAATGAACCAAAATCTTTTATAGTTCCCATGTCAGAAACTCCCTGATTTCCAATACCCTTGTAGCCTCCAGACGCCATGTTTTCACCTGCAAAAGTTTGACATGCTTTCTCCAACATGATTTGCATGTACTTCCCTTGAGCCTCAATTCTCAGCTGAAGGTGTCTCTGGACCTGTAATTTTACACCGAATAAGCCACACGTAAATTGTCTGCAAAAGAGCGACAAATTTTCATCCCTTAATGATATTGCATGCAGCTAGACATGCAACCAATACAAGAATCTTAATTGCTTACCTCTAATTGTTCATGCAGTCTTCTCTGCACCTCCATTTGCATCCTAATCAACCATGTGTGAGTTATAGTCATATAGAGTTGCCCACATATATCCCAAAGAAAATCCGGAATTCCCACCCCCCAAAAGAAGAACTAAAAAGATAAAGTTAGGTGATATGTTAAATCTGTTGACGATTTTCCAAGAATAAGAAATTTTGATAACAAAAGAAGGAGAATTTGAAGGCCTCAAGAGTGAATTTACCTACTTGTTTGGTTTGAAAGAAAAAAAAAAAAAAGGGAAGCGAATACTTACTCGTTCATGCTTCGGGCCATCATCCCAGATGAAGATGGAACATTTCTTTGTAGGTCCAACGGTGCTGTCCATGGTTTACATAAAATCATCGGTAACAGGTGACGGATGAATTGTAATGCATGGTAAACAGCTAAATATCATGAAGTGCAGAAACTTGTCATAAAGAAGATAAGTTGTCGATGAATGAGTCGTCTCTCTTACCATCCTTAAGGTGATCGTTTTCCTTGTGAGGCTGCTTTCCAAGTCTGAATTTCTAGTAAAGTAGAATAAGAACAGTATTAAACGTACAGAAATAAAAGATGAAATTTAAAAAGAGAGAGAGAGAGAATGAAATCAAGCCGACCCTTACATCGAAATTGTCACAAAGTGTCATAAGAAAAGCCAAAGAAGAATGAAATAAAGTTGTATTCAAACCTGAAGATGGCTTTTGAGGTGGTAAAGGGTAAGACCCTTCACACCCATAACCCTCATGATAGTCTTTGGAGTGGCCTCTGAAGATTTAGATCAGAACATAGACAATTAAGAAATTAGTTATAGAACCAAAGCAATATTACAAGTCTTGAAGATGTGTAACGAAGTAAGAGAGGGAGACAGATTAAGTACTATCAGGTCCTCCAAGTTGGGTAACAGCATCGACGAAGCGCTCATGGAGCTCAACAGTCCAACGCAGACGAGGCTTAGGGTCTGTGGTAAGAACGAGACCCGAGTCACCCTGAACACACATGGACCTATCATGGGAATTCATAGTTGAGGGTTTCTTGGCATGGAACATTCTTTCTTTCTCTCTCAAAGAGACTCAGCTGAGAAAACAAAGAGATTCAAGAACAAATGCTATATGCAAAAGAAGAAGAATAGGGTGCGTTTTTGAAGAAGAGGCCAGGAAGGGTGGGACAACCACAGTTTAACTCTTACATAAAAGAAACCCTATAAATAAAAAATAAGTCGTTGAATTGAAAGTAATATGTAAAAAACGCACATATTCTTCTTCTAATATGCGTCTCTTACTTTGCTAAAAGATACCTCTCATTTCTCTCGCTTTTCTTTCTCTCCTTTAAGTATATAAGTCTACCATTATAGTGACATACGCTAAGTTTAAGTATATTAGCTTATGTAATCGTCCATGTACGTATGTCTGTCTTACATTTTCATCTAGAGAATTGAAATAGAGAACCTTTAATGTTGTAGAGTAAAATAAATTACACCTGAGTATAATGTTAGGGATGAGTATTGCGTATCTTTTGAGACCGCCAAAAGAAGAGTAGACAGTGCATCTTTTGTGTAGGGGTCGTATATATTAGTCTACCATGTGAAGCTTTTTGGGTCTTAAGATGATAATACATACACCAGAATGGGACCCCTCGACTCAAGCAATCATGATGGTCAGTGTGCGGTTTCACTTTTCCAATTCTTTTTGCTGAACCATATGTATATCGCTCTTTCAGAGAGATAAGCTGAGATCTCTAGGGTACAATTATGAGCATGGGCCACCGGCTATGGCTTCTTCTGTTTTCGTGGTACGATAAACTTTTTAGCTTATTATTATGAGTTTATGACCCAATAAACCTATTTGCTATAAATGACCATCTCCCCACACACACACGAACACAGATGCTTTACTATATGTCATCTCCAACGAAAAGGTTTTCATAATAACACTATGAGATTAGCTAGATTCCATCTATACATTGTGGACGTGCTTGGTTCATCATTATTAATGTAATAAACCAAATTGGTAATCTATGACTACAAGGATTGTGATTAACGTTGAATTGCAGCTGTTATACTATTAATATTAATGTAATAAACCAAATTTAATTTAAAATTATATCAGTGGCTACCAAAAATATTCTGATTTCAACATATCGAAGAACTAACTACAACATCCATGATCAGTTGCAAGCAAAGCAACACCAATTTAACATGTAATTACATAAATGAGGTTAGACTAAAGAAAAAAGTTAGTCATTGTACAATTTACACCAATTAAATTTATGGAAGATTTTGAATTACGGGTTTCTACCATTGCACAATTGCGCTTATAATAAAAAGCAATTAACCTGGATACAATAAGTTATCAAAACTGCAATATGGCTGCAAAGTACAGTTTAAAACTTGATTCTATATGCCCTATCTAAACCAAAATAAAAAAGTATATACATCGTTTAGAACTAACTTTCTTGCTACCTGTGATAAGTAATATGAGAGGACGTGAACATCAATGCAAAAAGCTAAGTTGGGTTTGAGTATGAATCAGGGGACCTCTTCTCTTTCTAAAGCTTAGTTGGGTGGGGACTCAACTTCTTGTATGTGAAACGTTATGTACTAGATTCACTTTTGTGGAATAGAAGATTGTTCCAGCAGACCATGCATTTTACCTTCCATTAAAAAAAAAAAAAAAATCAGACCAAAGAACTCTTCAAGTAGACTTGGGTCAAAGACAACAAATTGCCAAATATATGGTCCTACTCATGGTTAAAAGGAAGCAAAGAAGATGAGTAAGAACAATATATAAAGTATGCAGTTCTCTTTCTCACTCACTCACACACACACACACACGCAAAAGACCATGCAAAGGGTAGTCAATTCCTGAAGATATAAATTTAAAGAAGGAAAATACATGTCAGTAAACGAAATCCATATGGGAATAAATGCTTTCTTCCCTCACAATCAAAGGAAGATTCTGTTCTCAAGAAATCAAACTCCCCAAGAGTTGTATTAATTTCAATCGGCATAACATTGTGATATTTCAGTCCTAATTATTCAATTTAAATAGAATATAAAAAAACTTTACATTAGTGTGTTAGAATTTGGAATTTTATTATTAAATGTGAAACTCGTGCAATTTCAACTAAATTTTGTAGTCGTATTCTGAAAAGAAATTAAAATTTCCAAATAAATTTTGTAGTCGTATTTAGTCATTATACCTATACATTAGCTCGACTGGTAAAGATCCCATTCCAAATTCATATTACTGAAAGTATGTATGGTGGTACGTATGTCGACTCAGAGCAGGTTTGGATAATGAACACATCCCTCTTGATTAGCTGCGCAAATCAATTAATGCTGCGTAGAAGCCAAGTGGAAACTGACTGAGACTATATCAGACAAAAAAATATATAGGTGGTCGTCGTAGACTTCTCCCCTGCATCCTTCGTATACGATATATAATCTAATAGCTTCTTTTTTTTCTTCTTCTTCTTCTTCGTCTTTACAATTTTCTCAATCTATCCAGAAGCGAGAAAAGGTGGCAATTCCATTTGGATGTTGAGATTCCTCTTTGGACTACTATAGCTAGATAGCAGTGCCTTTATCATCTAATCAAGCAAAGTTAGGATTTAACTTTTGGTTCATTATGCTTGAAGCCCGTCCATAAATCTAATGCAAAAGTGGGGAATTGGCTTAGTTGTTAGGGCAATCTTAGCTTGGTTTTCAAGCATCTTTAAACTGAATATATTCTCCCAAAATGAATATATTCTCTTTGAAGGTGAATTCGCGGGACCCTTCTCTGCGTACTATTTTGAATACTTTACCAGCTTTTCTCTTATTATTTTTTTTCAATGATATACATCTCACTACAGGTTCCTGCTGGCTGCGTCTAGGTTTCATGAACATAGACAATTTACCCAAAACCCCAAGTTCTAATTTGTATGAGCATTACCATGGTATGGTTTATTTTGTAATCTTCATTAATATGTGATTCTTTTTTTTTAGATCTCAAAATTTTGAGTTATTAATGTTTATAATTTTATGAAATTTAATACTTTAATATTTATTTAAGTTAAAATTTGATATCGAACACATAAAAGGTGCGCTAATATTTAAAAAATTTTAATTAAACAATATGTTAGTTTAATTTGAAGTCATCATTCAAAATTATTCGATATTTTAGGAATGATTTTTGGTAGACATATTATGTTGAGATAATTAAAAAGATTATGAAATTTTAAAAGAATTACATACAATTCATATGAAGACATAAAAAGCTCATGTTAACCTCAAATAGGAAAATTTCTAGGGGAAAAACTTATAAATTCATTTTGCGTCATCATCACCAAATATGATTCATTATTTTTATAGTAATTTTTATAGAAGTATTAAATTGAAGCGGTTCAAGATGATACAAAAAATTAAAATCATTTTTTAAAACTTTTAAAAAGGCACCTGCATTTGATATCAGCTAGCCAGTCCCATACCTTTTAACTAGCCAATGTTGATTTTAGCAAAAATAAGGAAACAAGGGAAACTGTACATAAGAGCTAGAGGGGTGATTTCAATTACAAATGAAAGGGTGTCAAACTAGATTTTGATGATTGTAAGGGAGATTCAATTTCATAACAACATAATTTTGTAATAGAAAAGAATTCACAAGTACTTTTTGTATAAAATTGGCAGGATATGTTAATTTGGACTCTATAAACCTTTTTTTTGCATATATTAAATGATTTATTGATAGGTTTGACAATAAGTTAGGCCAAGTTTAGCCCATGTCAAAATTGAGTTCAAGCCCGATCCTAGCTCAAAACCTAATCAAGTTTGAGGCCCCACATCCAAACACGAGTCTAATCTCGAAGTTTAATCAAAATTGGGTCAAGCCTGATTAAATATATATTAAAATTAAAAAACAACATCGTTTTGTTCAAAACGATGACGTTTTACTTAAAAATTTTAAGCTTTGGGTCGGATTGGAATTTTAAAAAAAATATTTGAACTCAACCTAATACTCAATCAACAAAACAATGTTGTTTTACTTGAAAATTTTGAGCTTTGGATCGGGCTATGCTGCACACCCAAAGTCTGAGCCTCAACGGAAGTCTAAAATTAAAAAAAAAAAATCAAACTCAATGTAATGCCCATTTAACTTGAGCTTTGTTGACTTTAGATCAAATGGAGCTGGATGGAGCTAAGTTAAACAATTTTTGCCATTCCTATTTATTGGATGTTAATTAAGTATTTGAATTTTCGACTACATTGTTGGAGAGCCCAATTTGAGGTATTTAACAAAATTAAGTTTTTTGTCAAAATGATAAGTTTGGGAGATTAGATTATATAGAATTTCATGTGTTTTGGATGATTTTTAATATATAATGACAAATAGACATATGAATTGTGATTTTGAATGTCTATAATCAATTATGACTATGTAATAAATTGTGAATATAATTTTTATATTTGGTGACTCATATTCATAAATGATGTGTGAATGAATGAATATTATTGACTATATGATGTAAGACCTTAAAAAGGCAATGATTGTGCATGTATATGTGTGTGCAACAATGATTGATCGAGTTCTATTAGCTAACATTAGAATGGGGTAGATCCCATTTTATTAATCAGAGCAAATCAGTCAGACTTATAATAGATTAGGTACCCTTATGTTGAGTCAGTCGACGTCAGATTGAAGTATATACTAATATATTGACTTGAGCATGGGATGTGATAATTATTATAAACATTAGAGATACATCCTTCTACCAATTTGTTCTTGTTCTATTATACCAAATTTCAGTACACAGAGATCGGACTTGGGTTGAAAACGGAATATTATTATTACACACCTTTACTGCCATATATGTCATATTCAAAACTGGGGAAAGTTTTATACAAAGGAAATATGTGGATATAAATTGTTCATGTTATACATCAAAAGGTGAGACCACCAAAATGACTAATTTTTAAACAAAAAATGAACTTAAATTCATTGATGGATGTAGATGTCATATGTCAGTAAGTTAAATGGTATGAGGTGATCGACAGATGAAGTAATTAACTAAGGTAGATCTTAATTAAAAGCATTAGAAGTGAATAATTGAAATCGGTGCTGCCATTTTTAATTGTTCTTAGGATATTTTAAAACGGTAACCTCATGTCCCTAACTTGATAATTATGGATGAGAACAAGTTGACTCGTAGGTTTAAATTAAGGTATTTTTAATGATCGGCTTTATAAGTGAAATCAAATCCATATAAGTTTAAAGTCCAATTTTTTAAAAATAAAACAATATCATTTTGCTTATTAGAACTGGGCTAGGCTAAGGTAAGTCACAGCCGGATAATCTAAACTTGAATTTAATTTTAAAAAAGCATTATTTTACATATTTAATTAGAAAAAAAGGTTGAAAATAACCTTGACCCATCACTTCAAATTGACGTAACTCTTTTTTTTTCCCCTCAATTTTCATGTTTAAATCAATTTGACAGTCAGAATCAACACAAATTAACTTTATACCCCAAAACTGTCTGGGCTGTCCAGCCTTCAATCTCGTTAATTAGAATAATATATCCATTTAGCCTTGGAATGTGCTAATAACCAATAGGAGAGGCGACGGTGAAATGTATTTACAAAGGTCAAGATCCTGTCACAGACCTTTTCTTTAGTGTAAGGAGTTGATGGAACCCCACATAATTCAATAGAATCAATACTCTTCATCTTAATTATAGTACTTATGAAGAGAAGACATTTATCTGAAGGGTTTCTTACATCATCGGTCGATGAGGTTCTCGAGGTTCAGGTATATATTTTACTAACAATTCTTCCAAATAAACCAAGCACTCGTTACAATTCTTATTACCATTTTTCCAAATAAACCAATCACACACACCGTAAAATAAGACCTTTTTTTTTTTTATTTACGAGGTGTTCTAAAAAGGTCTCAATTATAAGAAGACACTTTTAAGTCAGTTACATCTAGACTAACCTCCTCTCAAGCCGGATTGGTCCCTTCCGAGAAACAAAATACTTTTACACATTCACTTGTCTAGATTTGGTTGTATTTGTGTTTGTGAATGTTACAGACCTTATTCAAACATTTTTAACCTTTCAAATAAAGTTAGCTAAGCCAAGAGTGAGACCGAAGGGCTTAACACTTGTTTGAGAAAATGTTTCAAAGGAGCGCCTAGAAGATGTTTGATGAATTGATTAGGTGAAGTGCACATAAATTGATTCGTAGAATTTTGCCGAAAATTTAATTGAGGGACTAAGTTGCGACACTAAGGATTTGAAGGCATTTGTCTATCCTCAAAACACCTCCATGACAGTAACAATAGCAGGAAGTGTTACCATCTGTCCCACCCCCATTGTCACCTCTATCCATTATTTTCCAATTACCATTATGTCACTATTTGCTTCTCTCCATGACCAGCACCTCCATTTATTCAAGATATAACACCACCCATATTTCGTTACTAGTATTAATACCATCACGAGCTTCAATTTGATGTTTACTACTAGCTCACTATCACCTCCGGGTGTAGATTATTGTACGGATTAACTTGTATAATTGTCATTCTCAATAACCCATTAACCTCTTGTCGTGCTTCTATGAGAGAGCATTGAGGAAGAACATTAAACAGAAGCCAAAATACCCAATCAAATCCACTATTCAGAAAACCAACACTTTATTGAAAAAAAAAATTCAGAACAAGACATCATAAAAGCAAAAGAAGAAAAAAGAAACAAAATGCAACATACAACGTGCATAAAGCATTATTCATGCTTGCCAGACAGATTCAGGTTTGAACTTACAACCAGCCAGAAGAAAGCAAAAGATCCAGTTGAGATTCAGCTTCTGTCATAGATATCCATATTTTGAGACTAAAGACTCTCCCACCTTAAAATCACTGACTGCCTATCAAACTGCACATATATACTGTAATTAGTCACCACTGTCAAATAAATTAACTCACAGATTCTAGCGTTATAAGCTCAGAAGTATATTAAGAGGTACCTGGGTCTCATTTCCTATTCATATCTCCTAAGCAGACGTATTTCATCTGGAACAACATGCAAACATATTGCATTAGACAATGCACCAATCAGTGAAAAAAAGAAAATAACTGGATCAACCAATGCGTGAACACATGTGATTTTGCACATGTATGTATGCGAGAGAGAGAAAGAGGGGAGGGGAGAATCACTTTACTAAACTACATATATCAGTACCTCCAGATATTCATCCATCCCATACTTGGAACCTTCCCGTCCAAGGCCAGACTGTTTAACTCCTCCAAATGGAGCCACCTGTATTGGAGCAGAATAAGTGCTCTGTTTGGTAAATGCTAGAAATCGAAACATAAGAATCTATACAATTTAGAAAAATGGTAAAAATTAAAATTGTTCTGTTTGCTATACGCAAAATAATCCTGACCTCAGTTGATATGATTCCTTCATTGACACCAACAAGTCCATATTCAAGAGCTTCCGAGACACGCCATGAACGCTGAACGCTGTTTGTGAAAATATAAGCAGCTAATCCTGTGACATCATACAGCCAATATAAGGTAAAATTACATGGTGCAAAAAGTTGTGAATCCACTTGCAATGCCTACAGAAATCATGTAGCTTCTCATTGGGAATCTGATATAATCATCTCAATCAACAATACATATACAAAATAGAGGAAAAACCTGCGCAGATCAAACAAATGTACCATGAAAAGATGACAATATTCAACTTTTCGCTAACATGGAAAAAGAAGCAGGGATAGATAAAAACAACCTGCATTAGTGTCATTAGCCATTTGAATGGCTTCCTCCTCAGTTTTGAAACGCATTATAGGTGCCACAGGTCCAAATACCTCCTCTCTGAAATAAAGCAGGACAGAATTTTTTCAGGATGATATAATACTTGTAGATGATTTTCTACACTAGCATAAATGGACCAAAATTTCACTCAACAAACCAGAATGAGAAAATTATGCTTAACGATGCATTCAAAAGGATTGGATAGAACCATAGATAAGCAGAGCTGACAGAGATAATTGAAACAGAGTTTAGAAAAGAATATATAACTAAAAATAAATTGACAGAGAAAAGAATCCAGCGAGTAGTTAATACCACGCCATTATGGATGAAGAGTTACTCCCATTCACACCATCTAACTACTACACTAAATTGGTGTGATTATCCAAAGGACCAAACTACCAATACAAAAACCACAGTACACACATCAATCCCCTCCCCTTCTAACAGCTTTGCTCACAAGGTTGTAATTTAGAGAATTTGATGCTCATAGTTGAAAACTCTACATTTTCCATGACCTTCTTCCAACTTTGCCCACAAGGTTGTAATTCAGAGAATTCACTGATGGATCAATGCTACAAATTTTCCATTCATATTGCAGGCGAAGTTATGGAATACCAGTTTACTATCTAATCAAAACCAGTCAGAAAATCTTGCTGTTAAGCAATAAGGATAAGGATAGAATTCCATCACGTGATAATTTTGAAGTGAAAAAATCATGTGATAGAAGTAAGAAAGATGATCCATATGCTACCATCAAAAGGTCTCTACAATAAGTCCACTGTCAAAGAAGTTTTAGACATCTAGTCTATCTCAAGACTTTGTTACATTGCAGTGTGAATGGGAGAATTTGTTTCAGTTTCATATGAGCAATGGTCAGAGAAACCTAATAGTGCGTGTGTGCTTTTAACTGATTGACAGAAGCAATTACAATCCTTTTAACTGATTGGAGAGGAGATTCCAGGCAATTTTGATTACGTAGCTCATTTCATATAATGACTGTAACATTTTCCATTTTTACCTTGATATAAGCATCTCACTCTTCACACCACTAAGTACAGTGGGCTCATAGAAAGTCATTCCGAGGCTGTGTCTTTTCCCACCAAGAAGGAGTTTTGCTCCCTTCACGTGTAGTTTGAATAAATTAGAAGTATATCAAATAAAAGATTCAAGGCAACAGGTTCAAATGAGAAATCACATGTAAATAAAATGATAACGTAATATACAGATAGATGGAGCAAACAAGACAGACCTTTGAGATCGCATCTTTAACAAGCTTTTCAACCTGTAAAAGAATTTAAAGAAGGGATTAAAACAATAGAGGAAGCCACCCAAACGGTCAATTATCACAATTTAATATTACAAAAACTGCACAAAGTCAAAAAAAATTCACCTTTTGTACTGCAGCTTCGTTGATCAAAGGCCCCTGGAAGTAATAATTAATCTTAAAGATCAAATCACTTATCAAAAGAAGGAATGTGAAATACAAGAAGATGGTTAGTCAAATGAATTTGACATCAGAATCATCATTCCAATGCAAGGCAAAAATGGTTGAATGGGAAAAGGGAAGAATTAAGGATGAGAAACAATTCCAATATTGTCATATCTCAACGCACAAGTTTGGTATGGAACCAAAGAAAATGACATACAGTTCTGTTACCGGAAAAATGGCATTTAGCATCCCCTCTTCTACCTCGTAGATGGTAAATCCTCAAGGAACAGTGCTAAACTTGCTTCATCTTAGCGTACAATAGGGGTAAATACTAGAAATGCTGCTTCTTACCAAATGACCAAAACACATAAATGAAGGATAACTTCTAACTCATCAAAGTACGCAACATATAAAAGTTACTCCTCTATTTTCTATCCCATGACAACAGAAGAGGTAAATGGCCCATGAACTTCTGCCATTACTTTAGCTTATTGAATTATACAACAAACATTAAGGTGCATAAAGATTGCTCAGCAATTACTCAACTCTCAGTACAATGAACTTTTAAATAAAATATGCTGCAAGTGCTAGACTGGTTTCGTTTCTTGTGATAATTGCTTTCAGCAACTCCTGGTTAAATGGAAAAAGAACAGATGCATGCCATACAGAATCACATGATTTGCAGCCGACACTACAAATACACAACATTGGCATTGCATGAAACTGACTCACGATGATAAATTACTAAGATAACACAACATTTGCATTGCATGAAACTGACCCAGAACAATAAATTACTAAGATAACAAAAGCAAGCATTACCTGTACCACACCTTCACTAAAGCCATTCCCAACTTGCATATTCTGAACAGCTTTGGAAAATGCATCAGCAAACTTGTCATATATACCTACACAAAAAAGTGTGATACATCCTGAGATAGCAGCAAGTTTAAAAGATAAGTATAAACAAGTAACTATGATTTGAAACATAGCACGACTGAATTCAAGAACCAAGCATCTTATATTGCAACTCCAACGATTTTATTAAATGAAAAATGCAAAGGAAAAGTGAGGAATAGGAATGGGCCATGTAAAAGTATAATATGACATCTCAAATGAAAATAACTGATGTGAAAAGAACTTGCAAATGTTTAAAACCAAGGAACAGTCAACAGTCCATGCTTCACATGTTTCTGTTGGGGACAAATTCAACAAGTTCCATCAATAAAGTATTTCATGTTGTTTGAATTGTAATGTCTTTGGAGTCAAGGTTCTAATATCATGTCAAATATCAATCCACCCAAAAGTTTAAATTAATAGGTAAGGCTCATGAATGAATAATATATGAGTGACAGCATACAAAAAAATCACAATTACAACCCTATATTTGGAAATAACTCCACATGTACCTTCTTGCACAATTACTCTATTAGCACAAACACATGTTTGACCACTGTTACGGAACTTCGCTGCAAGCTGCAATAATTTGATTGACTGAGTTAAGAATAGCACCAGGATAATGATAATGCCTATAAACCAACCTTTTTTTTTTTTAATAACCAGCAGAAAAGTAAGCACTACTACCTAGTAAAAGAAAATATTAGTTATACAAGATATCAGCACTTATGGGTAGTACTAACAATAATTTCAAACAAATAGCTGACTCCATGATAATAACTGAAAGTGATCTATTAGCTGCTGGAGAAAAGTTTTATAAACTGTTGAAACTGTAGGAAGCTATGTAACTTCAGTTTACTTCCTAACGGAACCAGTTCAGGAGAACACAACATACTTAGTGTTAGCAACAATTATAAATCCAGTCTAACTTACAGCTCCTTTTACTGCCACCTCCAGGTCTGCATCATCAAATACTATGCAGGGTGCATTCCCACCAAGTTCCAGAGAGAGCTAAACATATCAGGGGAAAAGACAATGAGTCCTGGAAGGTTTCTAAAACCTCCAAAAAAGAATCCCTAGTATTTACTGCCCATACCCTCTTTACAGTCTCGGCTGCCCCTGCCATTAACTTTTTTCCAACAGCTGTTGAGCCAGTGAATGTTATTTTTCTCACCTGAATCAGCGAACAAGTAAGCTCTTAAAGCCTAAATCATTGCATTTCCAGTAATCCAAGCAGAAAAAAACCTTTGTACTCGTAAGTAAAGCACTGCCAATTTCAGAAGCATTTCCCATAACCACGTTCAGAGCACCCTACAACATAGAGATCAAAATTCTTAGAAACAAATAAAATGAAATACAATATTAGAATGGTTTTTAAATTAGGAATAGGTTATTTGCATGTCATCAAATGTATGTAAAAGCACAGATTAGAAAGAAAGTTAGCACCCTCCTCCAACATGATGCAATTCAGAGCAGTAAGAACCTCATCACATGACAAACCACATCATTCTCTAATCTTCCAGACAAAAGGCCACAAAAACATTCACCAAGCAATGATGACCTAAAGAGCAATTGCTTTATAAAAGGCCTCATTAAGGCATCAGAAATTTAGCTCTAATCTTCCAGACACAAGGCCACAAAAACATTCACCAAGCAATGGTGACCTAAAGAGCAATTGCTTTATAAAAGGCCTCATTAAGGCATCAGAAATTTAGACAAATTTGATGACTATTATCATAAAAGCATAAGGAAATTCATTTCTTTTATCCTTCATTAGGTGAGAAGCTATTGGCCCTAATTCATCCTAAGGTTCCAATTTCTTACATTGGATTCTGCATGGAGATTTTATTGCAGTATCCATATTTACATTAAAATTTTAGAAGACAGTTACCGGTGGAATCCCAGCTTGAAGGGCTAGCTCAGCTGCTGCTAAAGCTGTAAGGGGAGTAAGTTCAGAGGGTTTCACAACCACTGTACAGCCAGAGGCAAGTGCAGGACCAACCTGTGGATAAAAGGAAAAGTTTGAAACCATATAGGCATCACACAAGCTTAATATAGTCAGACCACGGAAAAGTAGTGCATTCTTCTGTTGTTTTTTTCCCTTTTCTTTTCGGAATATTCTTGAAGCCATCAAACATACCTTTCGTGTAATCATCGCCAAAGGAAAGTTCCAGGGTGTAATTGCTCCAACAACACCAACAGGCTGCAAAAAGCTTATATACTTATCATCACAGACATGTATATCAATCACAGAATAGCAACTGGTATCAAGTTCTAGCAACTCCAAAAGGAAAGTTATAAACAGGTATATTATTGAGAACACTTATAGGACATTACTTGGACAAGGTTGTCTTAAAGTGGAAATATCCTAACCAAAAGTCTTATGTAAATGAATTTTATACAAGTTCTACAAGTCCAATCACCCACTTGTATTGATCCTAATCTCCTGTTATTCATTTTTTTCACTTACTATTATTCAATCCTTCTAAATTTTATACACAGTTCCTTTTCCATCAATACTGCCCATTAATCCACCCTCCTCCTCGTGTCACTTTAGATCACATCAAATTAAAATATTCATCTACGTTATGGAAAGATACAAAATTGTCAATGGACCTTTATAAAAAAGAAATATTTCCTAACCTATTAGATGTTGTCCAAATATTACAAAGAACTATTAAATTTGTATATACAAGTAAGTGATCCTCAAGAATGAAAGTTCAAAGGCAACACCTGCTTTAGAACAAGTAACCGACGATCACCAAGAGTTGGTGGAATTATGTCGCCATAAACACGTTTAGCTTCCTCAGCAAAGAACTCAATAAAACTGGCTCCATAATTGACCTATTATTGGAGTCTCAACATGACATTTTGCATTCAGTGACTAGCATATAAGAAAAATAACCACAAAGCCTTTGTTTTAAAATATCATAGACAGTTTGAACTTTAAAATGAATACCTCACCCAATGCCTCTTTCAAAGGTTTCCCTTGCTCTAAGGTTATCAGTTGTCCAAGCTCCTCTTTGTGGGCAATCAGAAGGTCATACCTTGAAATAAATGTAAACAAGTTATATTTTAGTTTCAGGCGCTTGATCATTTGAAAGCATTCCAGAAGTAAATGATTCAAAAAGTATACGGTAATCATTTACCATCTTCTTAGACGTTGACTTCTCTCCATAGCCGCGAGTTTGCTCCAGTCTACGCATGGAAAGTTGTGTATGTCAGTTATGAGCAAGAGATTGAAACGTAAAGAAGAAAAAAAAAACAGAAAAGGAACAAGCAGGGCTGTTTTATTATTCACCCTAAAAGCTTTCAAATTGTCACATTATAGTTTTAATGACACAAAAATATCTAAATGCAGCACCTCTGTGTGTGTTTATTTATGCACACACAGATATACATATACAAATGTTTATATGAAATCAATATACTCATGGGATTTAATCAGTATAAAGATTCATACGATGGAAGGCATCATATGCTGAAGATATTGCTTGATTTGTTTCATTGGCACCCATGCATGGAACTTCTGCAATAATTTCACCACTAGCTGGATCGTTGACCTGTCATCACATGAACTACAAGCATGGAACAAAACAAATAATAGTGGACCTAGCGGAACAAAGTTTGCATATCGAGTTCAAGGTCTTTGGAAACAGAACACATAAGATAAAAAATGGGAACATGGTGCCTTGTCTTTTTCAATTTCTGAATGAACAATCATAGAAACAGAAGAAATAAGCCAATTTGTCTGTGTCCCTGCAATTTGTAAACAACTACAGAGAACAGAATCAAAAACAGGAAAACAATCAAGACAATATCACCAACTTGACACGCTTAGTGGGCAATCACATATACAAGTGAGGAAAGCAAAAGAACCTGAATGGTGGTGGAGTCAAAAGCATTAACCCATTTGCCACCAATAAGACCTTGAGTCCGTAATAGACCGGAACTTCTCAGCTGAGAAGCAACACTCTGAGTATTCGTACTCATCTATAAAAATTCCAAGGGTATGTCCAGTTCATCAAAATGAGCAGGAATCACACAATCACATATAGCACATATATAAGCAATCAAAAGGCAACGCAAGGGACGTACGAGGCGACAGAGGTGAAGAGAAGAGATGGCAGTGAGGGAGGCGAGTCTGTGGGAGGAAGAAGAGCAGAAGATTAACCTATGAACTGCGGATGCCATGCGTCCCGTGCCGGTGATGATCGCTATTCTCATTTGTCGTGAAGTGATTAGTTAAGTAATAAGGTTTTGATGACTCAAGTGTGGAGTGTTGTGTTGAATGAGCAAAGATGTTAACACTCTTAAGCGGTGTTGGACTTTGACTGGACACGTGGATGATATCGGAGAACCCACGGCTAAGTACATCCGCTTTGAAGGCCGTTGAGTTGTACTTTGTCTGTTCCAAACTTTTTGCATCTCAAAAACTCTGATTTAAAAAGTATTGCTGTTTAACCTTATTGATAAGGAGCGCTTTTGATTTAAGTGAGATTATGGATTCAAATTTTTTCTTATATATGTAGCCGTTTAAAATTTAGGGTCAGACCTTTGCTTCTCATAAGAGATTTACTCAACTCGAGCAAAAATTAATCTAGATATAAATAATTGAAAAGTATTTTTTCATAATTAAGACCTACTTAAAATATCTCGTAGACATGAAGGAAAAAAAAACTATTATTGTTTGCAGCACGACCTGCCCAACTTACAGCCTCTAAACTCCAATCATTGGTCTTTTAAATGCTACTAATAATATCCTAACCTGATTAGAACATGGCAATCTTAACAATCAATACTTGAAATCGGAAGCTCAAATTTGTAGAAGCACACTCATGACTCAACTTTAATTGCTCAAATAATTAGCAAGATCTTATGGAACAATAAATTAGCATCTTAAACTTTATTGATAAAATATTAAATTTGAAGTTGGAACTGTTGATTTTAAGGTGCTAACAACTAATTGTTACCTGAAAATTATAGATATGTTTGTTCATCTTGAATTTATATGCTTATAGGATCGACAAAATTCTACAAAGTCAAAAATTTGAAGTTAGAACTGTTGGATTTTACTCGTCTTTGTATCCAGGCTTACTTAGGAATGTATGGGGAATGGGATTATCAATCATCTTTTCCCGTGTCATTTATGACCCAAGACAATCCATCTAAGTTTGTTGAGAGAACAACTATTTGGGATCTTAAGAACGAGACTTAGACAAAGGTAAGAAGAGCTCGAGCAAGAATTTAAAGACGAGCAATCACTAATCATGACGGAATTATGAAGGATCATGTATGAATATGTGATGCCATCGTTAACTGGAATTAAGTTCAGTATCATCAAACTAGATGTTACAACCAACGATTTTAAGATCAAGTCAAACGTCATTCAAATGGTCATCAGTTTGTTCAATTGGATGGGTTACAATATGAGGGCTTAACATTTTTTTCTAAAGATATTATATTAAAGATTAATTAAGCGGCTAATGATGTCATCAAATTGAGGTTGTTTCCCTTTTCATCGAGGAATCGGGTTAATTAGTGGTTGAATTCTCTTTCCAGATAATCTATTACTATATAGGATAAGATGAATGAAAATTCTTGATGAAGTACTTCCCACTAGCCAAAACTACAAAGACGAGGAATGATATCCCTTTTTATACTCGTAATAAGTCAGAAACATTATACGATATATGAGGGAGTTTAAGGACTTACTAAAAATATATGCACATCATAGACATGCTATATGTTACAGGTTCAGACACTCTATAATTATTTGAATTTGGTTCAGCCTGATTCTGGTGAGGTTGAACGTTACTGCTTGGATCCATGAAGCTGGTCGATATTAACTCTGAAGC
>JAOSBK010000002.1:21440759-21456599 GCA_027568895.1 Erythroxylum shatona
ATTCCACTCCGCTTTAATCCTTTTTTTCAATTTATCCCCACCTTGAATATCTTGGCTTGGTATTGACATTTTCTATCTAACAACAAAATCCCCACTGCATACAACAATGAATTTAACAAGTATAAGGAAATATAAAAGCATAACCACAATGACTATGGAAGTTTATACACGTACAAAATGGACGTAGGATTTACAACAAAAAGAAACCAATGATACTGTACATACAAGTTAAACAATGATATTGTCACCGTATTCAACGTTTACAAAACTTTAGTAATATAAACATGTCAGAGTTTATTTTCATACCTACAAACGAAACAATTGTGGAATTGAACATATGCTCAATTTCAGAAAATTCAGAACACAAACAAAATATTGAACTTACCTCAACAACAACAAAAGCTCTTCCGCTTCTTTGAGCCTCACAAGTAATTCTGCAAATTTATTTTTAAAATTTTTTAGTCAGCCTCACAATTTGCAATTTGACATTACATAATACATATAGCCTAAAGATTCATGAGTAACATCCATGTACTGAATACTGTTCATTACTCATGAATCTTTAGGCTACATGTATTCAGTACATGGATGTACTGAATACATGTAGCCTAAAAATGGATGTACTGAGATGTACTGAATACATGTAGCCTAAAGATTCATGAGTAACATCCATGTACTGAATACAATAAAAATTCATATACTGTTCATGAGTAACATCCATGTACTGAATACAGAAACATTCATGAGTAATATCCATTCTCGGTGAACATCATGAGTAACATCCATGTACTGAATACTGTTCATTAATCTGGAACAGAAACATTCATGAGTAACATCCAGATGAAACTAACATTCATGCATGTTAAATTCTCGGTGAACAACACAACGCAGACAACGTCTGCGTTAACAACGCAGACGAACGTCTGCGTCTGCGTCAACGACACAGACGTTCGTCTGCGTTAACAACGCAGACAACGTCTGCGTTGATTTTCAGAGAAAAAAAAAAGAAGAGTCAGCCAGGAGAACAGAGAAGAGCAAAACCAACCTGAAGAGGAGAGAACAGAGAAGAGCAAAACCAAGAGTCGGCCAGGAGAACAGAGAAGAAACAGAGGAGCAAAACCAAGAGACGCGTCTTTACGTAAAATGTTGACGCAAATTTTAAAAGTTAGAAACAGCTTCCCGAAAAAGCTGTTTTTTTGGCTTTTTTGGAAAGCTCCAAATTTTGGCTTTTCAAAAAGCTGTATTCTGGCTTTTAAAAAAGCTGTTTCTATTCTAAAAGCACTTTTTAATTTTCCAGCCAAATAACCATTTTTTCCTTAAAATGGCTTTTGCGGTGGGAAAAAGTGCTTTTGGAGTCTCCAAAAGCTGAACCAAACACACACTTAGTTTATATAGTAGGCCCCAATTTACCACTTTCTGAATAATAAATAATAAATGTCAATGTTAACATGACATTTAACTAACGGATATTTAACCCTATCAAATTTTCATCTACTTGGAGTTTGTTATGAATGCTTCGAAAATGTTAGGGTCAAATTGAATGCTTTGAAATGTTAGGGTTAAAGATGTATTATGATGTAAACTTAAAATTCAAAATGCTCTTTTGGCCAATACCTAGTCTATATGTCTTAGTTTTACACGTAAAAAGATAAATGTTTCACACCCAACCCTACTTCGAAGTTTAAGTCTTTCTAATTACTTTCTCACTATGTTTAATTCTTCACATAGTACATTCTTAGCCTAAATTTATATGACATAAGTTAGCTATTTTTGCCATAAAATTTTATGATTTAATCATTTAGTTTTTAGAGGACCATGTAGAGTATGTTTGATTCAATCCTAAATTAGAACGGTATAACTCATCTATAAATTTATGATCATAATAAAGTAGTGAACAAAATCTTAATTTATAAAAATATTTTTAAAAAGATCAAAGCAATGAGATGTTATATTAATGCAAGTTGAATTTACTTATAATGCTGCTATTTATAGTGTTAGAGGAAAATCTCTATTTTATATAATGTATATTAAAACTATATTATGCTCTTGATTTGATCAACCTAATATTAGAGTTAGTTTAGCAGTTATGGCTCATTAATAATAGTATAATTAGACTGAGATGAGCCTAAATTAAAAGCAACTAATATCAATTACAAGAAAGCAACATCCCAACATAAAACATCATGAAGTTGGAACATCCTTTTTGAAGACATAATCAAAAAGTTTGATTTTATCAAAAATGTAGATAAACTATATATCTATAAAAAGATTAGTAGAAGTGCAGTCATATTCTTAGTACTATATATATGACATAATGTTGATTTGAAATGATATACTAACTCTCCAACATATAAAAATTTAGTTGTCCAAAAACCTCTCCATGAAGGATATGAGAAAAGTAGCAAACATTATGATAATAAAGTTCTATAAAAATAGATCATGTAGGTTTTGCATACATAGATGAAGTGCTAAAAAGTTTTAGCATAGAGAATTCTAATAGATGATTCTTAACTAAATCGTATGAGATTTCTCTTGTAGAGTATGTGTCCAAAGACATAGGAAGACAAAAATAAAATAGATTATATTCCATATGCTTTAACTATTAGATTAATGCAATGTCATATACTAGACCAGAAGTCTTATATGATTTTAGTATTATAAGAAAATTTTATCCTAATCTTGGTGATAGTCATCAGGCAATTGTGAAAAAGATTTTAAAATGCTTGAAAAGAAGTAAAGATGTTTTCTTAATCTATGAAAGAGCTAAACTAAAAGTTTAGGGGTATTTGGATATGACCTTTTAGTCTGATCTAGATGAAGAATGGTCATTAAGGCATATCTTCACTCTTAATGATAGTGTAATAAATTAAAAAAGTTGCAAATGACCAACTATTATTGATGCTATGATTAAGATAAAGTACAATTCAGTCTCAGAAGCGAAAATGAAGTATCATTTTTTGTGAAATAAAGGAAGCAATTTGGATCAATAAATTAATCGCCAAACTTGGAGTGATTCCTAGTATTATTAAGGTAATAGTAATGTATTATTACAACAACGATACTATTACGTAAGTAAGAGAACCAAAATCTCATAAATGATCTAAACATATATTCAAAAAGTTTCATTTGATCATGATAAGGGAACAAAAAGATATTACATTAAAGTGATTTTTCCCATGAGAGAATCTTATAGATTCTCCAACTAAATCATTGTCCTAAAAGAGATATGATCAAGATAAGTATGGGTATCATATTAGATACATAGGTGAATAGCTTTAGTACAAGTGAGTTTATACCCTTACAAGTAGTCAATTAGTTGCAAAGTTATGTATAAACGATATTATTATAATCAATAAAGGCACTCCTTATCCTTATATATTTTTCTTAATTATATTTTAAGCTTAATGGTAAAGATAAATTTCCTAGAATAATTAATATGTAATTGAATTATGATGAGATCATAACTATAGAATTTAATTTTTATTTAAATATTAACCTTAAATTGTTCATAATTTTAGTTTCATTAAAAGAGATATTGATGTAAGAGCATCACTAACACTCGTCGTAATTTTATGAAAAAAGTAACTGATTTTATAAATTAAAATGTGAAAATACTTAAATAAGCATTTGAGTACTTATTAGATAATTAGTTCACTCAATTGAAGATTCCCTGACTGGAAGAGAGATTTTTTTGCTTGACGTCAATTTTAATATATGATTATAAATTATTTAATCGAATCTTTTCTTTTAAATTTTTTATTCTTTGTTATCTCTCATTTTCTACTGCCACACATAGATTCTCATTAAAGCAATCCTCAAATCTTCTCTTGTTAAAATTAAATTACAGTTAATTTAAAGGAATTATAGTTAACTACAATTAATTATTATTTATTAGAATTAGTTAAATTTATTATAATCATTTTAAAATTATAAATTAATTTTGAGTTAATAAAAATTATCATTATGATGGGTAAAAATTAAAAAAATATTACGTTAACATTAGTGTGACAATTAATTGTTATTAAAATTTTAATTAAACTTAGTTTAAATTATATTTTAATAGTTTCAAAATTAAAAATATTGTTTTCTTTTCCTATAATATACAAGAATTAAGGTAGAAAGGCGAGATTGATTTAATTTACACCTAGACCCTTTAAAGGCATGTTTTGAGCCTTTCTCAGTCATTTAAGCTTGGAGTTGGAGTTCGTTCTTCAACAAATCTATTAATCTGAGGTCTCCGATTATTATTAACATCAACATCGACGAGTCAATTGGCATCATAGAGCATGGATCACAACATAGTTCCCCAAAATATAATAAGATTCAGCAAAATAGTTTGCTTAAAATTGTTCCACTGATCACTATAACTTATAGATATTTTAACATAAAACTAATGATAAGAAAAATAAGTATAGGAGCTAATTCTAATTTTAGTGTACCAAATTTATTATAAATTGCTTACTTCATTGAACAATTCATAATGGTAATCTTATAACAAAAATGCATAACTTACTTCCTTTTTTCTCTTTTTTTGGATTATTGATGTCTGTGAGAAAGTAAAAGTGCATAATTAGATATGTGAAAATATAGTTTAATAATTTGTCTATCACCTTTACATTTTTCTAAAATGGTTAGATTTAACTAACACAATATTATCATATTTGATCTCTATGATAACTTTTCTAACCAATTAATACAAATTGGATATCTTTTATTTTATTTAAATTAATAGGGATGACGAACAAAATTATATGATAACCAAACAACAAGGATAAGTGATAAATTTTTAATATTTTAATTAAAATTAAAGTCTAATTATAATTAAATTATAAATTTAATTAAATAATTAATAAAATTATTTATCTCATATCAAATTCTTAAAAAATTTTAAAATTTAAAATTAAATTCAACTTAATTTCAATTAATTTTATCTATTTGATTGCTCCATGAATGATGCATTAAGTTCTTAATATATTGACAAAAATAATAAGTTATATTTTCAATTCATACTTAATTTTACATAAATTAAAAATTTTAATTTCTTTTTAAATTTTTAGATAAATAATTTATAATTATAAATCACGATTGATATCTAACAATATATCAATGTATCACTAAAATATTAATAATGTCGAATTTGATTGACTTAGCTATCCATTCATATTTATTATCTAGACTCCTTTTATTATTCAATGTTTCAATTAGGTATACAGTATATAATTAGTATTTACTCTATATTAAATCTAATCATAATAGTTTTGAAAAATTAATTTTGATTTATAATTAGTATTTGAAAGTAATTTCTAAAATCTCAACTCACTTTGATTAAATAATTTTCAAATTATTATTAATCAAGAATAGGATAACATTATTCCTAATTACTATAGGATGACAAATCATTTATTAATTTTCTCCATATAGTTTTTGATGTATTTAAGTACTATGAACTGAGTTACCTTAAATAGAATAGGTTGTATGTAATATGAAAATATAATAATTCTCTTATGAGACACTTTAATAATCTAAAATATTAGGATCAATTATGCAGTTATCATAATGAGAAAATCTATAGACACAAAAGTAATATTTTATATGAAAATCCTTATAATAGGGTTATAATCAATTATTTTGGTACAATCAATTATTTTCTTCACTTCATACTTCATGCCTCATTTCAATATTTTTAGCATTTTGGTAGCTTAGAACTCTATTTTCTAAAATTTTCAAAACCCATTCATATCGTCAATAAGAAATTAGGTACAAATCTCCTGAGAATTCTTTTCTGGCATGCTCAAGTTCTAAGTTAACACTAATAATTTGTCATGCGTAGTAGGACATGGTGCCATGAATAAGGAATGAAAAAGAAATTGTTATGCCTCTAGCCCTAGAGGAAGAAGTTCCTAGAATAGTAAGGAATGAAGGTTTTCTATCCCAAATAGTAAAGAATCTCAAAAATGTATCCTTACCTTCAACTAACTTTCTTGTAGGCAAGAATCTAAAATCATCATAATGGAATGATGTTGTTTGCACAAATTAAATTACATAATTGAGGTTTAGTACAACCTTTACGACCAATACAATCAAGATATTGACAGAAAAGGTTGACAAAATATCTACTGCTCTGATACAGTTTGCTAGGTAGAATTTTCTCACTTTAACAAAGGAAATCTTCAAAGGACTCTAGGGGCATCCTACTCCTAATGTGATGGAAGTTAAAGATTGCAATCGCCTTCTATTTGTGTCCTTTATAGATGAATTAGTAGCAAATTTCTCCAAGTATGAAGAGTTTATTAGGAAGAAAGACACTGAAACAAGAATTTAGTAAGCATTTATATTACAAAGGAAAATTCTCATGATTCAGTAGTAATTGAAATCAACAATCCTAGAACTTATGTTTATCTATCTGATAAGTGTAAATTGCATCATGTTTTAGAACATAGTTTGATATGTGTTTATCCATTAATTCAATTATTTAGTATGTGTTTAGGTTAGAATTGTGTTAGTTTGTTAATTATTTATGTTTTATGTGTTTTATGGGTTAGTACAAGTCTTTAAGCTTAAATATTATATTTTTTTAGGTGCCTTGATGTGTAGTGTTTCAGGGTCAATATCGAAGAATGAAAAAGTGTTATTGATTGTGACAGAAGCACCATATTTAGCCAACGATAGTGATAGAAGCCCAAAAAATGGCCAACAATCATGGCCTGCATTAGGTAGACGTGCAGATACTCACGAACGTTAAGTTTCGAGAGATTTTTTGGACCTTTCGGATCATGAAAAAATCCTAGGGTGCTTAGAACTTAAGAGGATATTTAAAGAACAATAAAAGAAGTAGAGAAGGATTTTTTGCATCAGCCACCTTGAATAACCCTAAAGAGAAATCATCGAAAGATAGAGGAAGAGAAGAAGAAAGAGAGAAGAGGAGAAGAAGTTGCCTTGACGTACTTCTCGTATCAGGAGGTTTACCGACGTCATTGTATCCCATTATCCATTTAGATTTTATTTCCTGTTATTTTCAGTTTTATCATAATATAGAATTGGATTAAATAGTTGATGATAGGATCTAGAATGTTGAAGATGTCCTAAACTCACCTTTGGAATTTTATTCTTGAATTAATGGAAATCTGGTTATTTATGTGTTTATTGGACTTGTTGTGGTTTGATTCTGCGATTGCATAATTCGGTAATAAACTGAGTGGATGAATCAAATGAAAAATAATTAAATTGAACTAACGAGAGTTAGGTGATTTAATAGAGACAAGAATTAAATCATATCGAGAAATTGGGAGAAGAGAGATCTTGCATATGTTTCCGATAGTTGATTAGAGAGCTTTAGGACTAATTAAGGTTTTGGATAGGTTGTGAATTGAGATATTGCAACCTTTATAATCTGATCGTGGTTTATGATTTAGGGTTAATGGTTATAACTTGAGAGAGAGTAATTAACCCTAAGATAGTATAGAACTAACAATCCAATAATTCATCATCAGTTAGGTTAGCATTAATGATAGGTAAAATTCCTTTTCTCTTAATTGATAATTTGTTTCAGTTGATTCTTGGGTGTGTTGAAACTGCTTAATAATTAGTATTTTCATATTTAATTATTAATTTGATCAATTGAATTAAATTCTTGTATTAGTTTCATGCAACTTGAATTTCTGTTATTATGTTTGGTCTTAGATTTTAAGATTAGATTAACTTCTTCCTCGTGGGATCGACACCTTTAGTACTATGCTAATGAACCGTGCACTTATGGATTATCAAGGGTTAATAATTAAAACTTACAGACAACAAATTCACGATTAAGTTTTTGGTCACTTAAACATTTACATGTTCTCAAGCAAACTAAAACAATCAAACAAATCAAGAAATCACAAAACAGATATATGTAATAATGAGATAATGGCTTCAACTTAGCGAAACAAATTTAACTATAAGCACAATCCTTCAAGTCGTTCTAACTTATTAACAAGCGAAACCTACGTCTAAGCACCTTGGACTAAATATACAAACTAATCAAAATTTTAATGTTAAGTGTATTCACCTCTATCACTTGTACACACACACTGATAATCATTCAGTCAAAACAAAAGTGTAACTATTCCTTAATTGGTTTTCATGAAAACTCAAACTACTAACAAGTTTGGTTGTTTTTAATTTGAAAACATTCTTTTTGTTGATTTTTTAAAGACATGATCCTAGTCATTTTACACGGGAGAAAATATTTGTAATGAATGTCGATCCAGTTGCTCAACTAAGTCATGTTGTTATTAAGTTGCTTAGTTGGAGTGTCATTATAGCCTTTTTACGCAAAGGCACACATTTGTGATGCGTGTCAATCTAGTTACTCAACTACATCACATTCTCAACGGGCTACTAGCTCTATTCATAACCCGAGGGCCAGCGGAACAGTTATTTTAGTTAAAATTTATACAATTTTTTTAACATCAGATTTTGCCTACCTTATTGCTTTAGCTAGTCATTTTCATGAAAATGTACTAATAATTGCACTTATTTGATTAGCCTAAAATTATATATGAGTATGGAAAATTCCTAGAGTGAATCAACTAACATTGTATCCTAATTAACCAGCATATTTAGCCCTATGTAACTTAGGTCACTAATTTCACAAGCTAATAAATCTTCATAACCTAAAACGTTATGTTTAAAGCTAAATTTATCCCGTTAAGTCCTAGCCATTGACTCATTCACACAATTCACATCATGCAACCTATACAAACTAGCATACAATATGTAAAATTCACACTTAAGGTGAAAATACACAACCCTTCCCACACTTGAACAACAAATTATCTTTAATGTGAAAAGGGTACATAAACACACTAGGGGACATAGAACACAATATACAAAAAACATAAGGAGAAAATACAAAAAAAATTTGAAATAAAAAGGTTAGAACACAAAACTGTTTATGGTGATGGAGGTGGTGAGGGCAATAGTGTTGAGACCAAATTTGCTTGACATCGAGAGTGTTTCCCTATTTTGTAAGTGATTCAATAGAGTAAAAGAATTAGCAATCCAAACCATCCCCAATCATTCAAAAATTATTTTAGAATTTAAAACAATCCTAACTACACAACAATTTAAATCTAACTGCTAAACATGCTAAATTAAGGTCATTAGGTTGACCTTGCATCCTTGGAAGCTTAGCCTGATCAATTATGAGTGGCTTGCTTTCACCCTTCTCGTTTAACATCAATTTTGTAGCCTATGAGTAAGCTACAAATTGCAAAAAAATGATCAGGATGACAATATTGATAAAGTTAAGAAAACCAATTAATTTCAGCAATGTCCTTTTCACTAACAAACTATCAATAAAATAGGGAATAACAAAACTCCCTGAATCTAGTACATTTAACTCAAACTTAAAAGAGAAGGTTTTAGTGATAAAGGTTCACTACCAAGAATGAGAAAAACAAGTCATTGCTATTGAAAAAAAGCGCTTCAAAAAATCATCCACTATAAGACATGTCTTCTTTGAAGAAAGTACTACGAATCTTAAAAATTAAAAAAGATGTGCAGAAGTCTTTAGTGAAAAATAAGGCAAGAATCCTAGAATTTATAGGAAGCCAACTTGTTTCAAAAGTTAGGAAAAGGATTATAATGAATTAACTAGGATTGAAGAAACTCCCATTCAATTACCATGTACAACTTCTTTTGTAAAACTCCACATTTTATTTGGTAAACCTTATACAAAGAAAATGAAGTCCCCTCTTGGGAGAAGAGAATGCAAAGTATCAGTATTGGCACATGATCAACAATTTCAAAAACTGTGGTGCTAGAAAAGTCAGTTGATGTTATAAGACAACATATACAACCTCTATATATTAAGGCCCACATCAATAAAAGAACAACTTTAAGAGTTTTGATCTATAATGGATCAATAGTAAACATTATTCTGACTAAAATAACGATAGCTTTGAGAAAAGATGAGACATACTTGATTATAACTGAAGTATATGTTACTACATTTAATGGTTAAACTGCTAGAGCATACGGAATTATCCCTATAAATATCACGATGATAAAAAAGTTTTCATTGACTACTTTCTTTGTTATTGACACATATGCTAACTATTAAATCTTGTTAGGATGAGATTTGATCCATTCTAACTACCGTATCTTATCATCTTTTCATCGACTTTTTATTTTATGGAAAAGAGATGAAGCAGAAATCATTTAGGCTAATTCATAGCCATTCTATACTAAATTTGATGTGATGGAGGAAAAATTGTATAGAGATCATATAAAGCTAGTATAAATTCAAAAATTATAGTGATAAAGGCAAAGACAAGATGGAAATAGAGTTGGAAAGATTTATAAAAATCACTACCATCGTGTTTGCTCCTAAGCCAATAAGGGTTCCCATTATAGAGAAACTTGATGAGTGAATTTTCATGAAAAGAAAGGGAGTTAGATATAGCTGCAAATATCAAATATCTAATGCAAACAATCATGGTGATTTTTAAAGAAGTGGATAGATATGAAAACACAAAATTAATTTTTGAATAAGAAGAAGAACTACAAATAAGTGACAATTGTGGACAAGAGATAAAACATGCTCATGGAAAGTTTGATAATTTTGGGAGCCAAAATCAAGAATCACTAAAAGAAGTGAATTTGGATAATTTAGGAGAATTATACAGAGTCTTTATTAACAAAAGCTTATATTGAAAAATAAAGCCAAAGTTAGTAGAACTCTTAAAAGGACTTGAGGATTGTTTCATTTAGGACTATATAAAGACGCCAAGGTTGAGCAGAAGGTTAGTAGAACATAGAATTTTGACAAAGCCAAAATTTCACCTTCATTTTTAACCCCCTCAGGGGTGGTCCAAAGAGGTTGAGTTAAAGATTAAAGAAGAAGTTGACAAATTATGTAACGCTAGTTTCATTAGGACAACCAAATATATTGAGTGGTTAGTTAATGCCATACCTATAGTTCAAAAGAATGGAGAGATAAGAATTTATGTCGATGTTAAAGACAAACGCAATCACTTATAAGGATGTATACATGATGTTGGTTACATATTCTTTGACTGATGCAATGACTAGGCATTCTTTCTTCTCTTTTATGGACTATTTTCTAATTATAATCAAATTTTTATAGCTGAAGGATATTTCCAAAATGACTTTTAGATGTCCAGGTTCAATAGGAACATTCAAATAGGTTGTAATGCCTTTTGGTTTAAAAATGCATAAGCCACTTATCAAAGTGCTACGAATGTTATTTTTTATGATTTGATAGGGCATAAGTTGGAAGTTTACATAGATGATATTGTTGTGAAATCAAATTAGAGCTCAAATCATATTCAGGATTTACGATAAGCCTTTCTTAGGATGACAATGCATAAAATGAAGTTAAACCCCTAAATTGTGTTACTGGAGTAAAAGCAAGGAACTTCTAAGGGTTTTTAGTTCACAATAGAGGAATTAAGTTAGACAAAAATAAAGCAAAAGCCATTCTTCAAGTGAAACCACCTTAAAATATGATTAAACTTCAAAGATTTCTAGGTCAAGTAAATTACGTAAATAGGTTTATTGCTAACTTGGAAAAAAAATAATTTTTAGACTTATTATGGTTGAAGAATTTTGAGGAATTTAATTAGGAGGAAAAATTAGATGACATTTTATATTATTTAGGAATACTTAATTAAACCTTTAATACTAATGCTTTATATTAAAGTCTTATATTTTTAGTACAAAAGAATATATTGGATACTTATTAGCGTAAGATAATAAGGCAAGCCATGAGCAAACTATCTACTATTAGTAGAATTCTCATGTTAACAAAAAATATGTATGTACCCATCATTAAGTTATTTTTGGCATTATACTTCGCTTATTAAAAATTAAGCATTATTTATTGCAAAATAACGTTTACATGGTTTCATAAACTGACTTTATGAAATATATGTTGAATAAGCTAATCATCTCATGAAATATAAGGAAGTGACTTATGACTCTTATAAACTTTAACTTGATATATTACCTTTAAAAATATGTAAAAGGCTAAGTGTTAATTGAGTTTTTAGCAAAAGCCATGCCATGATTGAGGTACAAGAGGATGTGGACATTTAGTAGTCAATTGTAAGAAGAAACCATAAAATTGAAATTTGATGAATCTAGTATAAAGAAATCAGTTGGTGTTGGGGTAGTTATATCTGTATCAAATAGGATAAAGACTCTTCTCTCCCTTAAAATGGACTTTTGACGCACTGAAAATTAGGCAGAGTATGACGGATTGATAATTAGACTGGAACTTCTAGTTGATCTTAGAGCTAAAAAATTCTCATCAAGAGAGATTTATAATAAGTGTTATGCCAAATGAGTGGGGAATAGAAGTTTATATTTTTAACTTTGTCACTGTATTATATCTCCCATCTTTTGATTGCTAGAATTCTTTGATGAAGTAGAATTTTAATATATTCCACAAGTGAAAAAAAATGGGTGGCAAACATACTATCACAAATTGCATCTGGGTTGAAAATGTTTGAGGATTTAGTTCACAAATTTATTCTAGTGCAACGAAGGTCCCACTCATCCATTTACAAAAGGGGAATTTTTCTAGAAGTTTTTAATATCAATAAAGAAGTCACCCATAATTAGAGAATGGAGACTAAGGATTTTTTTTTGAAAATCCTAACAAGAAAATGCCTTCCAAAATTAAGCAACAAGCACTCAGTTTCGTGTTGATCAAAGGAGTCTTGATTCGAAAAGGTAATGATGTACTTCTTTTGAGGTGCCTTAGAATGCCCGAGGAGTTGACAATGATGAGACAAGTTCATAAAGGGCTATATTGACTACATTAGTCTGGAATAAATATGAGATGGCTTTTACAATGACATAGTTACTATTGGCCATCAATCTTGAAAGATTGTGTATCTTCTACCAAAGGATGTAAACAATGTAAAAAATATGGAAATTTCAATGACTTATTACTACGAAGTTACATTATATAATTAAACCATGGTCATTTAGACGTTGGGCCACTGATCTTATTGGAAAGATATATCCACCTTCTTTAAAAGGCCATAATATATTTTATTGTCCACAAATTATCGTACTAAATAAAAGGTAGCTTAACCTTTGAAAAAGGTTGATCAAGTAGACGTAATAAATTTCATTAAGGAACAAATTATTCATCAATTTGGAATTCCTCTATCGATAACAAGTGATTAGGGAACTATGTTTATAGGCCATAAAATTAGGGATTTTATTGAAGATTATGGTATAAAATTGTTGAATTCAACTCCATATTATGCTCATGTTAACAGTCAATATGAATAATCAAATAAAGTAATTATTGAAGTCCTAGGAAAACGTTAGAGGAGAATCCTAGATAATGGGGTAAAATTCTATTTGAAACTTTATAGGCATAAGAATTAGCCCATTCACCGTAACTTATGTTCATAATGCCATTATTCTTATGGAAATGGTAATCAGATCCTTAATAGTGACCAAGCAAAATGCTTTAGAAATATTCGAGTAGTCAGAAGAAATGTTAATGGAATTAGAGGATTTAGATAAAGTACAACTTCAGGAATTAGATAACATGATTGCTCAAAAGGAAAGGGTGGAGAAATTATACAACAAAAGGATTCATAGGCAAGAATTTCGAGAACAAGATCTAATGTCAAAGTTGATCCTATTGCCTAGAACAAAAGATAGAGAATGGGGAAATGGTCTTCAAATTAGGGAGGACCATTTACAATTTATTGTCTTAAATGATAATGCCTATTGTTATTTAGTTTGGAATGTGAACCTTACAAGCGTTCTATCAATGGGAAGTATTTGAGGCCTTATGTTCCTACTTTCTCTTAAAGATCAAAGGTAAAAGAACATGAATGAATTATCGAAATAAAATAAAGATAGCTCAAAATAAACATTTAGGAATAAAGTTTAAAACCCACATAAGTCCTACTAGTGGTCAATAAATTGAAACAAAGAAGAAAAGATCAAAGTTGCTCTAAATTAAAAGACTAAATTTCACTATACTTTTGATACAAGAAACTTGCTCCTCTTTAGCTTGATGAACCTATTGTTTTCATAAGTCGATTTTGTCCTTCTACAACACCAACAACTTCTCTAACTCCTTATCCTTTAGCCTAGCCTCGTTGAACTCCTGATTAAGCTGCTGACCATCCTGTTTGAGAGCTTATTGTTTCTCTCTAATCAATTTGATAACTTGTTCATGATAAACAACCTCATTCTCTAAAGAATTAAATTCATTCTTTAAATCCTAAATTTATGTTAGGAGATTTTTGCCTTTAGTCTCTTTTGTATCATAGTCCATTTGGCATTTATGTGAGAAGTTTAATTTTTTAGAGTACATGACTTAGTAATGGCAAGACTTTTTGAAAGAAGTGATAACTCTTTCAATTTTGCTAAAAAGGTCCTCTAATAGCAACCAATTGAGTTATGGAGCCAACATGTTTAGAAAAGAACTAAGAAGTCCTCTTATAACAAACAACTGAGTTATGGAGCCAACATGCTTAGAAAAATAACTACGATGAATCTCAGTTAAGAATTGAAGCCCATATTGTATAGTGAATTTCAAAGATTCTTTAACTCTTGATAGCTCCTCAGAATAGATTATTAGTGTAGTGTTGAAGGGAATGACAGGAGAAAGATATAAGAAACTTAGGTCAAAGACTTCTTTAAAAGGTACCATTATCATCTAGATATATTTTGTCTACGAAACATTGGAAATTTTGTTAAAACTATAACAGATATAAATAAAGAATAAAGGAAATCCTATTTCACTTATAGTGAAGTAACATCAATAGTCTTTAGTTTAAGAGAATTTTTTATTTCCCATATTCTAGCTTAAGAGAAGGTGTTACATGAAAAAAGGAGATTTAAAAAAAGAATTCATTAAAGGTAAGAGAAGTTAAAGGAAGTTGGATAACATTGTTAATATCCTTAACAACCTTCTTAGGGATGGAAGAGGTCCCTTCTATGGGGATGGTATCTTCAATTTCAAGCCCTATAGTTTCAGTTTCTTCAAGTTGTTTAGTAGAAGAAAGGGTGGACTTCCTTGCATAACTATTTGAGATAAAAGTCTTAGCTTTCTTAGAGTTTAAAGCCAGTAGGGACTTCTCATTAGGCTTTCATTTGGAAACAAAACTCTAAACAACTTCCTTTTAAAAATTAGAGTTACCTTCTTCTCAACCCTTAACATCCAAAAACCTAAAATAAATAATGGTAAAAGTTAGCAAGAGAAGTTAACAATCAAATATTCTATAGTCAAGAGGAGTACCTTTAAGGATGGTAGAATCCATATAAGGTATCAATCTTTGAAATTTTTTAACCACCAAAAGTGGTAAGCCTCCATGTTAGAAACACTAGTTGATAAGATCTTGCACTTCATAATGCAATAATAATCAAATATTTCTAAAAGGAATTTGTTACTGATAGCACGCCTTAAAAGGCACTCTCACTGGATAGTGCAAAAAATGAACAATAGGAGGAATTCCTAAAGAAAGGCTAATTTTTCGACTCTAGAGATAAGGAATGTATAATTCAAAACCCAAAGAAGGAATGTCAATGGGCCAAGCCCAAGCCTCTCCTAGCCTAGCCCGACCCGATCCTGGGCTAGGGTGACCAGTGGCCCGGCTCGACCTTGGGCTAGGGTGACCCTATCATGGGCCAGGATAGGTCAACTCTGTTGGTTTATGTCCTATAGCCAATCGCTTTGGTTGTAGTTTAGTGACAAATTATTTAAAAGGCATTCTTTATCTTATACATGTTTAGATGTATATGATAAAGTCCATGGGATAATTTTACATTGCAAATGAAATTATAATGAGATTATAATTA
>JAOSBK010000002.1:21484228-21500215 GCA_027568895.1 Erythroxylum shatona
TCTACTTCAAAAGCGCTTTTGAAATTTTCAGCCAAACACTCACTTTTTCCTTAAAATAGCTTTTGCGGTAGAAAAAAATACTTTTTGAGCTTCCAAAAGCTGAAACAAACAGGGGCTTAATCAGAAAACTAGAGGTCTAAGAAGTGCAATCGAGGAATTACAAATGGAGGAATAACCTTCTAAGATGGAAAGGAGGATTGGTTATCAGATGTGATAAAGGACTCAGGAAGAAACTAATTTCCCTAGCGCATGACAACTCATAAAGAGGGCATTTTGACGTAACAACAACGACCAAGAGGGTATATAATCTATTTCATTGGAAACAACTAGCCAAGATGTTCAAAATTATGTAAAAAATTATGTTGCTTACTAGCGAAATAAGTGTGATCATGCAACGTATCCAAGGCTTTTATAGCCACTTCCAATACCGAAGGGTTACTGGCAAGAAATAAGCATGGATTTTATTGAAAGGTTGTCCTTCTATAAATGAAAATTATACATCTACGTTGTAATGGATAGACTAAGAAAATATTCTTATTTTATGGCCCTCAGACATCCTTATGCAACTCAGGACATTGTGCAAGCTTTCATTGATCATGCCTTCAAGCTTCACGGAATGCCAGAAGCTATAATGAGCGATCGCGACCCTTTGTTTTTAAGTGTATTATGACAAGCGACATTCAAATTACAAGGTGTTAGTTTGAAGTTCTTATCTTATTATCCTAAGATGGACGGACAATATGGAGTCATTAATAAAATATTCGAAACATATCTTAGGTGTTCAACAAAAATGGGCATTCTAGCTGTCAAGTACAACACAACCTATTATGTAGCCATTAATACGACCCCTTTTGAAATTCTTGATGGTTATATTCCACCTCTTTACATACCTTACTTAGTTGGGGATTCCCATAACATCCTGATAGATCAAGCATTACAGGATAAGGAGATGGCACTGCAAACAATAAAATTTCTCTTGAATAGAGCACAATAGAGGATGCAACAACTCGCTAATAACAAGAGATTGAAGAGAGAATTTGAAGTGGGCTAGTGGGTGTTTGTCAAGCTCGAACCATATCAATAACACTTTATATAAAGATAAGCAAATCAGAAACTATCTTTACTGTATTACAATCCATTTCATATCATAGCAAGGATCAATATGGTGGCCTACATGCTGCAGCTTCTTAAAGAACCAACATGCCATGTATCGCTATTAAAGAAATTAATTTAGGAGAAAAACACCCAGATTTTCACAACTACCATCGTCAGTACCCAACACAGAGAGGATACCCAAGAAAGAACTACATAGTACCCTAAGTATTGGTGCACTAGCGAGGAGAAACTAAAAAAAGAGCTATTTGGGTAACCATATTTGACTTACAAAAGAGGTTCCCAAAGATCAATGTGATAGATAAGGTGGCTTCCGAAGGGAAAGGGGATGTTATGAGTAATAATCAATGAATGTAAAAAAAGATACATAACGATGTCGAAGGAAGAAATTGGAAGAAAAGAGAAGACAAAGCAAACAAAAGGATTAAGAATCAGTTATTAGAATGAAAACACGTCGTATTTGTAACAGTCGTAACAAACCATGTAGGATTGTAACACATGCCATTATCGTAAGGGTTTTAGCATTGTTTTAATAGTCGTTGTAAGCACTGAAGTACTGTTGAGATATAGGTGATTATATCTTATTATTTAATTTTATAAATATTTGATAATTGGACCTAGTTGTGTTTATATGGGACTCTTTCAAGATAAATTTGATAAGGTTTTAAATCCTAATTAAGATGGTAGTCTACTTTTGGATAATATCTATCTAAGGAAACAAATTTTCTAAAATTTGAATTGATTATGACAACTATAATATAACTAGGATTCAAGGCTGAATATTGTCGTTTTGGGTGAGTACTATCAACACATTTTGGATGATTTGATAGCTGAATTTATGGGGATATTGTTGATGAAGTTTGGTAGCTGATTGAGTTTAGATAAAAGTCCATCTGCTACAAAACTTCTTTACTGAATGACGTCGCCTTGGCTTAAGGGTTTTGTGCTACATTTTCCTTGATGTTTTTGTCATTGATTAAATGGTCTTGTAGCTAAGGTTTGTCTCTTGGTTTATACGCTACTTGGCTAGATGATTTGGGCATTCTTCTATTATTCAGCGACAATTGAGGGTGTTCTTTGGAAATTTTGCAGCTAATTTATTTTATGGTTTTCTTATTATTCTAGAGTTGTTGTTCATTGTCCATGGTTTGTTGATTGTGTGGTTATCCTTTGCGATTTGTGGTGTACAAAAACTCCAGAAGTTTTTATAATCTTAGTCGCTGCAATACTTGACTATTTTGTGATTTTTTCTAAGCTATCTTGGTGTGGTTTTTGGATAAAAAATGCCCATAAGTTTTTATGGGTTTGAAGCTATTTTGTTTATAATGTTTCAAAGATGAAACGTTTGTTTGTTTGTTAACTTTGGTGGGCTACTGTAATTGTTGATTACTATCTGCATTCTTTTCCTTACGTGAGTCTTGTTGGGCTGAAAGGTTACTGATTGTGCTTGTTTTAGTGGCTGTCGATAATGGAGGTGATGTGCAAAATATTCCAACAATTGGATTTTGCAGTTTAGATTTTTTCAACATTTCTGTGAAGAAACGTTTATTTTTGTTGGATTATTTTTACTGTTGTGAGTGTGATGTTACGGTGATAATATTGAAAGACTACAATAGATTTATTAGTGGACAACTTTCTGATCTTTCATTAAAAGCTGGAATTATTAGGGAAGTTGTTGATTTTATCTAAAGTGTTTTCATTTATGTTAAATTTTGTTTAATCACTTGAGTTGTTTATTTTGTTTTGTTATCATTAAACATTATTTGAGAAAATCCTCTATTGAAGTTAGTATAAGAGGGTCGTACTATTGGGTGTGAAATATTTTCACGGGTTATGAGAGCGAGAGGTAGTGTCAAGAGTTGAGTGAGTCAGCTCAGTAAAGCCTTGTATAACACTATTATCATTAGTGAAAGTATTAAGCTGGGTGAGGGCCTCGCAGATATAAGCAAGATCTGCTAAACTGCGTTAACAAATTTCTGATGTTAATTTGTTATTTCGCTTTTGACTTTTTTTGTTTCTATTTTTTTTAGAAAACTTATAGCGACCATTCATAATTTGTGATAAAACTACATCCTTTGGAAATTTTTAAATGGTATCAGAGCGGGTCACCAACTTAGAATTTTGTACGTCAAGGTGGTGCAAAATTGTGTTTCATAATTATGGCTATAAGAGAAGGGGCATCAATCATCAAATCACCGTTGTTAGATGGCTCAAATTATCCTACGTGGAAATTATTGATGAGAGTATTCATTCAAGCACAAGGAACAAAAGCGTGGAACTTAATTTTAAATGGTTGGACCCATCTAGTGACCACTAATGAAAAAGGAGAAGTAATGCTTAAAGATGCATCTGAGTGAACAAGAGCCCAAGAAGATAGAGAGCTTGGAAATTCTCAAGCCCTGCATGCTATCTTCAGTGCAATTGATAAAGGTCGTTTTACCATGATATTAGCCTATGAATCGGCGAAAGAAGCGTGGAAAACTTTGTAAACTATACATGAGGGATCAAAATCTATGATAGCCTCAAAACTTTAGATGTTGGTTGTGAGAGTTGAATAGATGAAGATGGATGAAAGTGAAATCATTAGAGACTTTCAAGAGAGATTATATGACACAGCAAACCAAGCAAATCAACTTAGAAAAAAGTACTCTAACATGAAACTAGTTATGAAGACATTGAGATCGTTACCTTCAAGGTATATACCAAAAATTGCAACAATCGAAAAAGCTCATGATATTAATGAATTGTCTTTGGATAAGGTAATTGGGATTCTTACCAACTTTGAGATGAATTTGTTGAAGGATAACTGAGAGAAGAAAAAAGAATTGGCATTGCAAGCTGAGATTGGTAAAGCCATGAATGTCTTAGAAGATGAATCTGATGAAAATGAGGATATGGAGTTATTGACAAGAAATTTCAGCAAGTGGTTAAAGAAAGTGAAGAACGATAGACCTGAGTTTAGACAGAACGGTGAGAGTTCATTGAACGATAACTTTAAACAAGCAACTAAAACTCAAAAGGGTGAAAGAAAAGTGTAGAAAATTTAATGACATGAATGTTAAGGCTTTGGACATGTGCAAACAAAATGTGATAATACTTCAAAGAAGAGAAAAGGGAAGTCCTATACTAGCACTTAGAGAGAATGAATATGAAAGTGAGTGTGGTAGTGAAGAGGATTTTATGAGTAATGCTACGTTAGTTGCTTTATATAGCAAAAATCTAGTTGCTTGCTTAATAGTAATAAGCAGGAAGAAACTGATTATGAAACTGTGGATAAATCGATCCAAAATTTTAGGAAAAATACATATGAATCAGTCCAAATTTTAATTTTAGATTATGACAGTGATTCAGATTATAAGAGGGAGGATATTTGCAAAGCTTATGAGTTAATGTATACATAATGAGTCCAAACATGTAAAAAGAATGAGAAGTTGAAAAAGGAAAACTCTACCAATGAAGAACATCATTCAAGATCTAGAGAAGAAGCTGTTGTCTATAATAGATGAGTTGAATGAAACAAAGTTAAAGTTGATCAGTATCGAAAAAGGGATAAAATGTTAAATGGAGGTATCGAAAAGTTGCTAAAAATTGGTAAGATTAAAGGAGATTTTCAAGGCGTTAGCTATAAAGGTGAATGATCTAAGTTGAATGATGAGAAAAATGATGCGGCCAGATCTGTTCAAGGAGAAACTTTAAGGAGCAAACAAAAATTTATATCCACATCTCAATTTGTGGGGTAAATGGGCACATAAGGAGAAAATATTACAAGTTGCTACAAATGATAATTCAAATGACTCAAAACTAAAAATCTAGACACACTTTATTAAATTTCTAGCAACAACCTATGTTATCAAAGGATACTTGGGTTAGAAAGCATGAAAGGAGCTACTTGACGAATGATCAAAGTAGTATAGATGGCTATGTTACTTTTGGAGTTGCAAAGAAATTCACGATTATTAGAAGGGGGACGCTTTACATAGATGGGCAACCATACTTGAAAAATGTGCTCCATGTGGATGGTCTAAAAAGCAACTTGGTAGTTAAAGAAAATCTGCAAAGCCAACCTCATAAACTAACCTAAAGATGCAAAGAAGTAAGAACCAAAAACTGTCCAGATCTGTAGTTAGTTGCTGCTAGTGAAGAAACTGTTTCGATAGAGGATAAGTCAGTTGCTTCAGAAGAAGAAACCAATAAAAAAGTTGATGACAAAGATAATGTGATGAGGAATAAGATCAGGTTTAAATTTTTCGAGGGACATAGGGACTGTATACTTGACATTTTTGAAGTATATCAATTTTGTTTATTTGTTAAAAATAACAAAAAAGGAGGGTTTGAAGGAATTAATATCTAGACTTTTTGAGTATTGGATTTATGGGTTTTCTAAGGTTTGGGTGATTGGTGTGTGTCTGGTTTTTTCTTACTTGTTGAATAGTATATTTGATGCGAGAATGAGGCTCTACTTGATGTTTTGAGAATTCTGTTTTTGGATTTTGATTTATAGAGTTATGTCGAGAAAATGCTAATGCTTGGTTAGAGACCTATAGGAAGATTCATATTTTCTATAATTAGGGTTTTTCAATTTTTATCCTAGTTTCTCTCTACATTGTGGGCTGTATGATTTTGGACAATATGCTTTCATATAATCTATGTAATGAGGAAATTGAATAAGTTTGATGATGATTCATTGAATGTTTTTTAAGGTTTATGAATTTAATTAGTCGTATGCGAATGACTTTGATGTGAGTTCTGATATGTTGGCTAGTATTTTGACTATGGTAAATTGTCATCTTAGCATATTTATGATTCTTCCGCTACACCTACTGATGATTTTTATTCTTCTTTATTAGCTAAGATTGATCACATTAAAGGTATTCTTTGTTTTGACATTGTTTTGTCGCTAGGAGGAGATATATGATTGTTTTTTATGACTGTTCAATTCAGAGGGAGATTTCAAGATATCTACGTGACTATTAGTCTTATTTTTTGGCATCTTTTTGTTCCAAGGGGGAGAATGGATGATGTAGAGGTTGTAGTTGTTGTGTTTACTTGGAGAACTTGGCTGATTTGTCAACTTCATATTATTGTTTATTCAGATATTTGCCAAGTGTGTATTTGGAAGTTGTTTGGAACCTCATGTTCGATTAAGGAGCAATTTCTATGTGGTATGTGCTTTTGAAGTTATATATCCAATTATATCCTTTAGGGGAAGATTCAAATATATGACAAATAATGCCAAAAAAGAGAAGAATGTTAAGATATAGGTGATTATATCTTATTATTTAATTTTGGATATTATTTGATAATTGAACTTGGTTGTGTTTATATGGGACTCTTCCAAGATAAATTTCATAAGGTTTAAAATCCTAATTAAAATGGTAGTCTATTTTTGGATAATATCTAACTAAGGAAGCAAATTTTCTGGAATTTAAATTGATTATGGCAACTATAATATGGCTAGGATTTAGGGCTGAATATTGTCATTTTTGGTGAGAAATATCGACATATTTTGGATGATTTGGTAGCTGAATTGCATTGAGATAGAAGTCCATCTACTGCAAAATTTCTCTGCTGAATGACATCACCTTGGCTGAAGGGTTTTATGCTGTGTTTTCTTTAATATTTTTGTCATTGATTGAATGGTTTTGCAAATGAGATTTGTCTCTTGGTTTATACGATACTTGGCTAGGTGATTTGGGTATCTATGCTGTGTTCTGGTAGATATCATGTTCTTTTTTCGGATGGGCATTCTTTTATTATTTAACAACAATTGATGGTGTTCCTTGAAAATTTTGTAGCTTATTTATTTTATGGTTTTCTTATCATTCTAGTGTTATTGTTCATTATCCATGGGATGTTGATTGTTTGGTTGTCCTTTACGATTTGTGGTGTACAAAAACTCTAGAAGTTTTCACTATCTTAGTAGCTGTTATACTTGATTTGTTTCATGATTTTTTTCTGGGCTATCTTAGTGTGGTTTTTGGATGAAAAACATCAAACAATTTTTGTGGGTTTGAAGCTAATTTGTTTATGATGTTTCGGAGATGAAACATTTGTTTGTTTGTTTGTTGACTTTAGTGGGTTATGTAATCGTTAATTGCCAGCTGCGTTCTTTTCTATTTTTGAACAATCTTTGAGGGCAATTTTGACAGCTAGTTTTTGTGGTGTTTGTGTGAGTTTTGTTAGGCTGATCAGTTATTGATTGTGATTGTTGACAGTGGAGGTGTAATGCAAAAAATTTCAATAATTGGTGTGGATTTTGCAGTTCAAAATTTTGCAACGTTTCAGTGAAGAAACGTTTTTTTGTTGGGTATTTTTTTGCTACTGTGAGTGTGATGTTACGTTGATAATATCGAAAGACTACAACAGATTCATTGGTGGACAATTTTATGATCTTTTATTAAAGAAGTTGAAATTATTAGGGAAGTTGTTTTTCTCATCTCAAGTGTTTTCGTTTATGTTGAATTTTGTTTAATCACTTGAGTTATTTATTTTATTTCATTATCATTAACATTATTTGAGAAAATCCTCTGTTAAGGTTAATATGAAGCAGTCATATTATTGAGTGTGAAATATTTTCACGGGTTGCGAGAACTAGGAGTAGTATCAAGGTTTGAGTGAGTTAGCTCAGTAAATGTTATATAAAACTATCGATGTTACTAAAATTATTAAGCTAGGTGAGGGTCCTGTAAACGTAAGCAAGGTGTGTCGAACTGCATTAACAAATTTATGATATTAATTTGTTATTCCACTTTTGATTTTTTTGTTTTCCTTTTTTCAGAAAACTTGTAACGACTATGACTATTCATAATTTGTGAGAAACTACATCATTCAAAAAAATTTCAAGTATGTATGAAAAATTCGAAGCAAAATTTTTATTCTCCTTTCTGTCTTCTTCTCTGCATACCCGTTCCATTTCTACATTCTGAAAAATATACGTAACACCCTAAGGTGGAAGAGAGTGAGATAGGAATGAACTTCCTTAAGTGAACTATATTTTGGAAACAAAGTTCCTCCTTGAATGACCATGGTGACTATTCTATTGGACTTTTGAAACTTATCCTTCTCGTTTCTACTCAGTTTGTCATATTTAAGGCTATGTTTAGTTGGAGGTTTATTAATGGAATGAAATGGAATGGAATATTATTATGTCATTTGGCATGAGGGTTTATAATGGAATGGAATGAAATGAGACAGAAGATGAGGGTTTAATATTCCATCTCATTCCATCGTAAACAGTAAAAATGAAAAACCTCTTATTTAAGGAGTTTAAGATAGAATATAAGATAATAAATAACTTTGCACTATATTACATTATAAATCCTTTATCCAAACAATATTTCACTATATTACATTTTGAATCCTTCTATCCCTCCCAAATATTAATTTTCTAATATTATATCCACTTACATTCAATTCCATTATAAACTATTTCATTTCATTAAAAATCTTACGTTCAATTAAACGTAGCCTAAATAAAATATTTTTCTGACGGAACTGGATTTATATCTCCTTTCCATTTTTGTTCAAGAGTTCTTATATGTTTGCACGCACCTTTGAGACCTCAAAAATGGACAAATTCCTTTTCTTAGGAACACATACAAAATCAAACAACTAGGTGTAATTGTTGAATCCTATGGTGATGAACTAAATGAAGTCAGTTATAGTGATCTTGCTACTATGAAAAAATATCTCAGACGTGCTCAATTAGGTAAAATTTAATAGAATTGGGCTTTGGATGGAATATAATGAAATAGAGCCACTTTGAGGTTTGCTCACCAGTAGCTGCAGAGTTATGGAGGGTGTACTCAAGCCTCAAACTGGCTTGGGACCTGGGCTTTAAACGAGTGGTGATCGAGGTGGACTCACTAGAAGTTATTAATATTCTCTTTGATTCCCCTACAGTTCATAAAGAGGTTTCCTTTTTGGTGATAGGTATCCACCAGCTTTTGCACTGAGAGTGGACGACTCAACTTTAGCATGTTTTTCGATAAGGGAATCAGTGCACAGACAGTCTCACCCGCCTCAAGGGATATCTACGGCCGGGCATTCATATCCTAGAGGAGCCCCCTTTTGGCGTTCAGGAGTTTCTCCGCAGAGATGCGCATGGTGCAATGTTTCAGAGAGCATTGATTTAGTTTTGTAATTTCCTCTTGTAATCAAAAAAAAAAAAAGAGCCACTTTGAAGTTTCCTCTTAAATGAGGCATAGAATGAAGACATACGAAGAAGTTTTGGGAGTTACAAAGGAATGGTCATATTCTACAGTTATGATTCTACCATATATGTCTTTTTCATTTGATTGAAAATCGATCTTACGATATAGACGCTTATGACCTTCGTAGCAAAGAATCCCCTAACATTTCGGAGGTTTGTGATGAGTTTGGCAATGATTCTTTTGTTCTTCTTCTCCTTCTCCTCCTTCATCTGCTTTTTCTGCTTCTTCTCCTCCTCCTCCTCCCCCAGCTTCTTCTCCTTCTTATTCTTCTGCTTCTTCGGCTTCTTCTCCTTTTGCTTCTTCTTCTCCTACTCCTCTTCCTCCCTCTCCTTCTTCTTCTTCTCCTACTCCTCTTCCTCCCTCTTCTTCTTCTTCTCCTTCTTCCTCTTCTTATTCTGTATGTATCAATTTAAGAGATATTGGTTATTCAGGAATCCTATCCTTGCAGCCAGTGGGCAAATTGATGTTTGCTATTGCTTTATTAGTATAGGAAGAATTCTTTTGCTTTACCACTATGAGCGGAGTCTTATCTTGACCCCCTGTGCATTTCAAACAAAAGCTCTAGTGACTGATGGTGTCCACTGCGTTCGAAGTTCCTGTACTCCAAATTAAGTCTGGTAAAACTGCTTTCCAGGATGACAGTATACTCAAATTTGCCATAGGGAGAGAGAATTTGTTTTAGCATGATTTTTTCATTTTTTTTTTCATTTCCTTACAAAGTAAATGGTACATATCCTAAAGTTAAAAAGTCTCCAAAATTTCATGCCCATTTGGCTAATAGAGACATACATCCAGTCCCAAGAAGAAGCGAGACGTATGCTCCTAACTGCATTCTCACATTGCTTTGCATTCTTGGATTCATGAAATCTGCTGCCAGTATGTCGACAAGTGCCATGTAAATCAAAATCCCAGCTGAGGCTGAGTCAAAAATTCCTTCAACAATTAAAGCGGTTGGGCTGTTCTCCTTGTAAACACTTGATATCCCAATGCCAACTGCAATCCCTATTGGAGTCGTCAGGGAGAAAAATGCCGCCATAATTGCCATGGACCTGGATTCGAACTTCGCCTAAAGAAAAAGCAGGAAAAATGATTAAAGATCACGGGTTCTGTCCAGATCTACACATTTTGCATAAATAACAACCCAGTTCGGGAATTAATTAAGCAGCGAATTTGGAATGTCTAGAAATGAGGACATTGTTACCATTAAAGAAACCCAATGTCGTCATTCTGTCAACATACATAAATTAATGAAATGGTCACTTTTCTATATATCTAGGGTACGTTCAATTTCCTGACACAAATCGACAACTATTTAAGATGGAGAAGAAAACTTTTGATGTTGCCAACCAACACTAGGCGCGCCTTTGCGTGTAAAAAAGTAGAGTTGTTGAATAAAAGACAGATTATATGACATGAATATGGTACCTGAGAAATGCAGCCACCAAGTCCCATGCCCTCGAAGAACTGATGAAAGGACAAGGCTGCTAAGAGAGGCTTTACTGTTTCAGAACTCTGAGCAGCACCCAGGGATATGCCAATTATCACAGAATGAACCACTATCCCCAGCTCCAGGACCTGTAAGGCATAAATTATTAATCTTTTTCATAAGGATGTGAACTTTGATTGTCAGTTAAAAACAAAAAAAAAAAGGAAGACGATAGATTGAACTTACCTGTGATATAATCCTCTGTCTAATCAATTCTGGCATACTCGAATCATCAAGTGGGGAAGCAGAACCATGAGCATGACCATGTGTGGAATGAGTATGAACATGTACATGCCCCGCATGACCATCTGCTTTCTCTTCGTCGTTATTAACCAGCTCAATCTTGTTAAAATGCCGCCTCTTATAAAAGCCCGTTGCGAACGAATCCACCATTAGTGTTCCTACTGAAGCCATCATAGCAACAAATCCCGTGAAAGAGAAGTTCCCCCATGGATTTTGCTTAAGACACGGCGATGTTAGATTCTCAAATGCATCAGGTAATATGTGAACGAAGCCGGTTGCAAGAATAACACCAGCAGCAAATGCCTTGATCATGAAAAAGATATCATTTTCAGGATTCAAGGTTGGTACCTTCCTGCTCAACAGTGGAAGGCTAACACCAATAGCACCGGTAACAAGAATTGTACCCAAAGAAGCTATCTTGTACTTGAGGGCGTCACCCTTATTTTGTTTTCCAGTTTCAGCATCACACGGGCACTCGCTGGAGGCGATCGCAGGGTAAAGAATAAATAAAACAAACGATAGCTTGAAGAAATAGTGGAGACAAGATGCTTGAATATTGATCATGGTGTGCGAAGAGAGACAAAGTAGCTAGAATTCTGTGAAGCGGCTAATAAATGAGGCAAAGAGAGACTCTGAAGTCTCAACTTATATAGAATATGGCAGTGAATGTTTTAAGTGGGTTGCAATGCAATGTTCTCTTGGCTGGATGGCTGATAATAAAAGAATCATATACACTCAATAGTCAGAACCATTAAATAATCCCAAGAAAGGGAAACCAGTCGTACAGCCAACCAACTTTTAACTTTCTGAGTCCATGACAGAGTGTTAAATATGCTCAAGATTTTACTAATCAGTACGCAAAACGAAAGCGTCTTCGTCCCCAAGGTCTAGTTATATAATATACAAGCTCTCAAGTTTTAAGCAGGTTACACGATCCATTCATTGGACTCTTCGTCTTGAAAGGGGAGTGCCAATCTCTTATACTTCTCTCACAATTCATATGTATCTAACTGTACTAAATAATTGTCGATTAGACAAAAGGCTAAGAGGTTTGGATTGGATACTAATCAAGTCGCTGGCAAAGAAGTGACAAGTCACTAAGGGAGATAATCCAATAATTCACGGTCTATGGTTAAGAAAAAGGAGAGAAGTGGAACCAAAGTAGCTGGCGTAGTAGGCCACAATCCCCTTTAGAAGGAAGATGGGTAATAATAAGAGTACCTACTCCTACCTCCTCCTAAGTGTGTGAACAACATGTCGTCATATGAGCATCTTATTCAAGAAATCTTAGCACTGTTGGCCTTGCAGGTCCATGGTCAACCTATGTTATGTCGATATCATGTCTTCCAAATGTTCTTTCTTTTGGTTTGCCAAATTATGTTAATAATCAAAGTTATTACTATTGTTGTCCTTTTTCTTTGCTCTCTTTTTATAGTGGAATCATTGGAGTATCTTAGGAATATAGCATTTTAGGTATATAGTATCTGTAATGTTAGGAAAGTAATTTAGGGTTAAGATGTATATATAAAAGAGAGGTCTCTAGTTTTATAATCACGAAAAACAAAAATAAAGTTTTTCCTCAAATTTGTTCATAATATCAGAGCCGCCATCGCTCTGGTGCTGTCACAAAATTTAATTTGTGTTCGCTCCACCAAATGAGCTCTAAGACGTGTGGTGATAATTCACATAATTAAAGATCCGTGTATTGAAAGATTCTTTGTGTTTGGTCTGCTGAGATGGAAAACAGGACTGAGAAGTCCGCAACTGATCAATCTGTGAAGAAATTCATTGACAATACATCTCCTTTTTATCTGAATTCATCAAATAACCCAGGTATGGTGATTAGCTCTTGTGTCTTAAAAGAGGAAAACTATGACATGTGGGTAAAGGCCATGAAAAATGCCTTGCGTGCTAAGAATAAATTGGGATTTGTTGATGGTACCGTTACCAAGCCAAAATTAGGAGAACCACAGGTTGGTTTGTGGAAAATTTGTAATTCCATGATGGTTTCTTGCCTCTTTAATTTGATTGATCCTGTACTTCAACCCAAGTGTGGATTACTTGTTAGAATTATACCCATAACTCAATCGTTATGTAATAGATTGAATACTTTTGTTTTGTGATTATTAACTTTATTTAATAACATGACAAGTGATTATATTATCATAATATGTTTATTGTTTTTATTCTACTATGATAAATCCTTGATTAAATTTATATACTTGCCATCATAATGGAGATTATGATAATAAGAGTCAAGTCTTTAAGGTTTAATCTAAAAGTGTTCTTGATTCCTAATGGTTAATATTACCTATGAACTGTCAAGTGATATATTCTCATACAGATTTAAATATATATTTTTCCTTTGATCGTAGATCATCATAGTAATCAATAGGTCACTTATTATATTTTGATGTCGGACACTTAGTGTATAAAAATGCTAGTTGAATGATCATTAGATATAATTAAGTACCTATCTGATTAGTAGTGAGTCAAGATGGGATCTATCGACTCTAGATAATGAGTTTGAGTTCTATGTTGTCATTAATTTTAATGGTTGTTTCAAGACCTTGGCCAGGGTGATTGAATGAGTGAAGAAAAGGAGTTTTCTAAGTCATTCATCAATCATTAATAATCGACATGTAACATAATTGATTACCTAATAGGGTTTGATAGTTAAACCATACCTTAGGATAATCCGGAGTTGTAATGATAGAAGCTAATAATATATTATCCTTAAATCAGGTTCTATCTTTGTAAAGATATTACTTCACATTATCTAGTTGTTGAAGAGTGTTGTTAGACACTAACCTTAATTAGTAATTAATTGAATTAATTACTACCAGCTTAATGATGAACCTATGTGATCACACACTTACGAGTGTAATATTTCTTATTTATAATTTTTTAATTTATTATGAGATAATTTATTAAATAATCTATATGTCATATTATTATTATTTTGCTAATGAAAATTCTCTTGTACAAAATAAAAGAATAAAATTATTTTATTTCATTTTATAAATAATAATAATAATAATTTATTATTAAAAAGAAACACTTACGCAGAAAAGAGAAACACTATGATATTCATTCATTTTGTGTACGTGAATAAAAAACATAGAGAAGAGTGAGAGATTAGATACTCTTTTATTTTTCTTAATTTTCTGTATGTGAAAATAAACAAGAAAAAAATAAAATTGTTTTCTCCATTCTTAAAGAAATAATTCTTTAAATTTAACCATAACCATATCAACCGTTAAAAATGAGATTTATTTTTCGATGTAAAGATTGAGCTCACAATTGCAGGTATAAGAGATGGGCTTATCATTCATCAAGTGGCAAAGAAATGTAGCAGGAGGCTGATGAATTCTTGGAGAGTTTAATACTCTTACTCTGTTTAATACATGCATTCCAGCACTAACATGAACTACTAAGGTTAGCTTAATTGTAGAGCTTATGTTGATTCATGGTGTATTTTAGGTATCTTTCCTTGAATGACCTCTTATAATTGACTCTATTTGATTAATTTAAATTCACTTTTTTATTAATATTTTATTTTTTTAGAGTATGCATGTTTTTCGTCATAAAGTGAGAGCTAAATTATTAGAAGTAGATGTAGAATCAAATAGATTTTGAATTCATGTTAAAATATATCTTATATGGCTTTTTGTAGGATGAATAATAGTTCTTGTAAAATAACAAAAATTCATCAAAACTTTACTTTTGATAAAAAAAAAAAGTAGTCAAACTAGTTGTCTAGCCTTTATTTGTCTAAATCTAAAGTTTTTTTTTCCCCTTACATAAAGGTTTAATGAAATTTGGAGTTGATTTTTCCAAAGTTTGCATTATATATACTCCTTTGAGGTCTTGAAACTAATTGGCAATGCCTCTTTTGTTGAGTTAGAAATGTTCTAGACATGACTCGAGTAGTTGTTGGCTTTAAGAGGAATTTTATATTGCTCCTTATCAGGAATCAATTTACAAATTTCAACAAAACTTACTTTTATTTTTAATTTTTTATTACAACTCTCAATCAAATAAATTTGTTGTTTTTAACAAAAACTAGGAACAAAATTAAAATTCACAATAGAAAAATAAAATTAAAATCAAATGATTCTTTAAATTAGAGTGATATGATATCTTGGTCATCAATAATTGGCTGAAAACAAATCTCGTTTTATACTAAATTGGTGAATCCAAATTTTTAATTCTTTTTTAATTTTTTATTTAGGAAATTATTTATTGTATTTTTTATTTGAAAACAATCTTTCTATTAATTAAAAACAAAATTGTACTACCATACTTCTCTGAAATTATTGTATTCACAATTTTTATTGTTTGACATTAAATTGATAACGTGCTATCTTATATAACATTTATGTTCTTAAATCGAAACAAGGCACGCACAACATTTCTTGTATATTATTTATTCAATTGCAATTAAACTCTTATAGTATCTTTGGATGGTGTCCATTTATCTTACTTCTGCAATCATGCATGAATCACCCATTTGATGAAACTAAACTATTGAAGACTTCACTGGACACGAAGCCGTCCAGAACCCTAAACATATATTCTACAAGCGAGAGCTGACAACTAACATAGGTACAATGGGGCCCCGGTGAAGTTCAAATTTAAGAATGACGAGAGTAAAGAGTAAAAACAAATGGAGGCTCTTTACAGCCTGTTTGATTCATGGAATGGAACAGAGAAGGAATAGAATAGTGATTCTTAGGAATAGAAAAGATGAGGAATAGAATAGAATATGTATTACTTTGTTTGGTTCAAAGAATAGAATAGACAAATCATTTTTATTCCTGTGTTTGGTTTGAAAATATAAACTTGAAATGATAAAGGAATAACTAACAAAAAGACCAAAATATCCTTATTATTATTATTGTTATTATTATTAATTTTATTATTCTTATC
>JAOSBK010000002.1:21503000-21523226 GCA_027568895.1 Erythroxylum shatona
AAGTAATTAAAATATAATTATTCATTAATTAAAATATTGCAATTAATTAATGCTTTACAATATAATTAATTAATTAATTACAATATAAGTAATTAAAATATAATTATTCATTAATTAAAATATTCTAATTAATTAATTAATTACAATATAATTAATTAAAATATTATTAAAACTTAATTAACTACAATATAATTAATTAAAATATAATTCATTCATTAATTAAAATATTATAATTAATTAATTAAAATAATAAATCATAATATAATTAATTAATTAGTTACAATATAATTAATTACAATATTTTAATTAATCACTTATTTTAATTAATTAAAATATAATAAATTTTTATTTTTCACTATTTTTCTCAAAATAACCACTGTCGATGATAACGTAATCATTTATTTTTCTTAACCAACCGTCATAATTATAATGATAATATTTATTCCTATTTTTTATTATATTTATTTTTGTTTCTATTATCATTCTTTCATGTGAACCAACCGCGTCCTAATAACTGAAGGAAATAAAAGTACAAGAAGACCAAAAGTTTTCAATAGGTTTAATTTGTGTAGAGATCAAACGGCGCAATATTGATCTTTGATGAGTTAAGCTTTCCGTTGCTGGCTTAATTGATTCAAGTCTCCACGTGTAAATTTTTAACCATTAATGAAAAATTTTTAATTTCTCAACCAAAAAAAAACAGTTTTCAATATGTCACATGAGGTCAAAAAGGGTTCGCATGGAATCTCCCTTGTTTTAAGTTGTATCAACACCTGTTAGCCAGCCGCATGTAACTTTCAGCCGACATCTTTTTCTTTTGGAAGTATCTCTTCAATTACAGTTCTGGGATTTATTATCGTTAACCACTGAGTAAACTTAAGTGACAAAATCTATATGAACTCCTCTTTCTCTTCCATAAATCCAGAGGTGGGAGAAGCTTGAAATCGATAAAGAACGGATCTTTCATGATATATGCGATCAAAGGGATCAAACTTTTAGTCCGTACGCATCAAATTACAAAGTACCCAGAAGCATTTTCTTTTTATTTTTTTCCTTAAGTCATAGTTCACCGTCTCCATCTCTCTCTCTCCCCCCCTTGTTTGTGCCCAGACCAAGTTTGAGAGAGAGAGAGAGAGAGAGAGAGAGGAGGGGGTGAGTAGAAAGAGATGTTTTTCTTGGGAAAAGGGTCTTGTTGCTTTCCATCAGAAGTGGTGGGTGTGAATGTGGGTCTTGCTTTTCTTGATGGCATTGTTGCTCTCTTTGCATTTATTCAGGTTTGTTTTTGGCCTCTCTACTTTGCTTCACTTTGTGTTTGGCAGGGGCTTTATAGCTAAGGATGAATGGTATTAAAAAAAGCGTGAGATATATATTTTACCAACGAAAGGTTTCCATTAATTACAATGGTCTACAAATTGGTATATGAAGCTTTAAATCTTGCCAGGGCATATGGAATTCGGGCTGTTGACTAAGACTAACTACTAAGGGTTGCCGAACTTGTTAAAAATGGTTGCTTATTATGCATTTGTCGTCATCCTTCAGTGGATGTGTGAGGTATTATATGCATTTACCAGAAGCCGTCTTTTAATTTGATTGTGAGTTGTAGTGTAGCATATGAGAACACTAGGTATACAAACGAGTATCTATTACACTTCAAATTTTAAAATTAATTTCTCTTTAGTTACCATCGGGTGTAGACATTTGCTGCCGATGACTCTGTTAATATAACTGATCTACTCTCACGATTGCCCTTCACTGAAGGAACCAAAACCTGTAACCTGATGGCTTGTTATGCAGCCATATTCAAATGCTGAAGAGTTCTTTTATAATTAATGCTTGTGTATCTAGATAAGTGTTCATATTAGCTTGATGGAGCATATGATACTTCATCTATCGAGTAAAGATGCTAAGTTTATTCCCATTCTTATTTTTTTTTGTGGAGAATTCTAAACCAAGTTCAGATTTGTTGCTTGTCCTAAGTTCATAAATTTTATTGAGTTGCTCGAGTATCTAATTGTTTCGTATTGTATTTAGTAAAGCATGATAGTAAATCTGCTTAGTTTAACAAGTTTTATAATGCCCTTTTTCATTAATCAGGTGAAGGTTTTAAGATATGATTTGCCATCTCTTGTTTTATAAGATGCCTTGAAATTAGACAATGCTTTAAATTTTGCCAGCTAAAGTTTACTACTGTTACCTGACTAACCTCTAGTTCATGTATTAAACCTTCATTTTAATTCTCGAAAACAGTCCCTATGATCTTGAATATGTAGAAAGACCAGCTTTGTATTGCGTGAGACTATGTAAGAGAGATTGTGTTCGTGCAATCAAATTGAGGAGTGAAACTGCGAAGCTTTGCAGTATTTTCAATTCTTATATGAAGAGAGGTTTGAGAGAATGATAAATACATGCGATTTAGAAAGCCTATAATTTGAATTTAATATCTCTCTGAGAATATAAATTTGAAATGATTATTAATTCATGCAAATTCTGTGCAGCTAATAAGGATTAACTCAAGGAATGCTCAACTTGGCTGGACTCGACAGAAAGTAAGTGATACACTGCTTGTTGGACTTAAATAGCCACAGATCTTCCAGTTGAGATTAAACTAATTGACTGGCTAGCTAGATTGACCCGCTATTGTCAGACTAGCTGGTTTGGATTTGTGCCTTGATCCCGTCTGTTTGAGTTGTCTGACAAATTAAGGCAGAGACCAGGTGAATCTTATCTGAACTTAAAGGATTCTGGTGACTGCCCTGAACTGGTTGGAATCTATAGAAGGTGTGGGTGTTACAACTATAATACATAGAAAGTAATTACAAAACCTTTGTAAATAGCCCAAGTTGCAAACAGTTTGTGATCATTCCATGCTCTATAACTTCTCATTCATTGCTTAAGATTTTCCAATTTTCAAGTCTCCATGAAAGTATCTGCGCTAAGACATATTCCAATGGCAGAAAATGAGTTATGATAATGTAAATACATCATCTTATGTGTCATTAAAAGTATAGAAATCCTATTCTGTGCCACTCAACTGTGTTTTTTGTAGAGTTTTCGGCCTTCACATGTATCTTGATCTCACTTCCCTTAAGTTATTGCTAATGTATAAATTAAAAGTTAAGACTTCTGTTCCCATTTCTGTTTGTTTACAAAGATGATGTCCACTAGAGCTCAAAACTTTTGATAGATTGTCACTTTGGCTGTGGTCATTATTGGAAAAAGATAAAATCTCAGAGTTAAGATATTTTTGTCAAGCAACGACTTGAATGCTTGGAGCAGAATAAATGGGAGAATCAATCTTGTTAAATTTCATTGGATTGGCAGATAGACCTTTTCTGCAAGCCACTTTCGGATGGTCCATTTGCCATCTTCGTTTAAAACATATGAACTCAATATGTAATTTATGAACAATACATGTATCATTAAATATCTTTTTATTGTTTTAGACTGCGAGTGACCTAATTTCCAAGGTCTTGATCAATGTATCACCAATTACAGGTTCTTCATCTATTGATTGGCTGCTCTAATATAGGTAACATTTGAAGTTGCAAAACTCTACTTTTTAGCTTCAGTTCTCCAATTCTTTCGTTAGCTCCATTTTGTTCCATAATCTTTCATTTGATGCTTGTACTTGATGCAATTATTTATTTCATGAATTACTCTCTCATTTCTTTTCGTTCCTAATGTATAAAAAGTAGCCCTTGAATCACTTTTGTAATGTAGAGGAATAATGTACACTTCAGTTTGGCTTGTTTAAGCTCCTTGGTATGGTGCAGATATAATATGTTTGCTTGTCTTGTTAATGTTTGACTGGGGCTTGGGCAACTTGGTATTAGGATTAGCATTGATAAATAAGACATGCGTTGGATAAGATATGAATTTGACAAGATTTGAAGGTATAGGATTGGCTTGTAGTGAGTGGAATTTAACATCTTTCAGCTTTCTTGTGTGGCAAATAGTAAAGTGACATGAGATTTTCCTTTCTTTTTTGAGTGAAATGAGATCAGATGGAATTATGAAATTATAATGACGCATTAGTTTTGACGCTTTTTAGAGCAAGAGTCAGTAACTAGGAAGCTTCTTGGCTGCTCTCAATGGTAGTTTATTGCACTATCCATTCATTCATCTTAAAGCAAGTACTACAAATTAACAACTAGCCAAGTAGCCTTTCATAACAGGACCTATGCATGCTTCACAATTTAAATCTTAGTTTTTCCAAATAACTTGATCAAATATTAAAGGGAGTTATTACACATACTTACATATAAGAAAAAGGTACGTGATTTGCTTGATAAACTAATCTTACACAGGCCTCTTCTATTCATTTTTCATGTTCTCTTTCAATTTTCAACGGATTTTTAATTATTTAGCTGATTCGACAAATTGATGGGGTAAGGATGGTTGTTACCTATTTTATCAATTATGCACCTTATGAATACACATATAAAGATAAGATGTTTTCCTCTGATATTGTTTGCAGCTACAGATATTATTTCCTTGATCTTTGTTCTCTCTTAAACCACTTACTTGTGGCGTCCAGGTTACTTTGCTTATTTTGTCCTAACTCTAGCTGCTTCTTGTGAGAGATGGCTTTGCTGGTCACACTCTTGTGGTTTCATCCTCATGGGTATGTTGCTATCTCAATAATATGTGACTCTTGTGACAAGCTTGACGTGTGTATTTGAGTCAATGGATATTTTGCTGCAGCTTTCCCAAAAATTCTGTCTTTCGCAGCATTTCTTCTAATTCTATCCTTCTGGTATGTTTTCTATATTAGTTGGAAAATTTTCAGATTCTATGTTTTAATACTTGTATGTGATCACTTTGGGGGTTGAATGATGTGCCAATAGCGTTGATAGCTTATCCTTTATATAGGACTGCTTACCCTCTTCTCAAAAGTTTCTCAAAATGATGAGTTCTTTTCAATGAACATCGTTATATTAATTTTCTTTTTTATTTCCTAATTACAGAGCGTGCTTTTGAGTCCATATTCTAAGTAAATCAATGCATCATGTAGGTCATTTGTAAACAACCTTTCTCCTAGTTAGGGGTAAGGTTGCGTATTTCTAGACCTCCCCAGACTCCGCGCCTTAGCAGAATTTATACTAGATGTTGTTGTTGTTGTTGTTGTATTGTAAGTAAATGAGTATGTATACTTCAAAATAACTCAATTTCCTTTTAGCTTCAAAAAAGTGTTAAGGGGGCCGCAGGAAACAGCGAATGCCCATTTTATTGCTTCTGTCTTCTGATTGAGCTCTATATTGCAGCTGAATCTACGAAATTTTTTGGGTTACATTATTATTATTTGTCCTTTTTGTATGATTTTTGCAATGATATGCTTAGTTTTTTATTTGTTGCTCTTTTTTTCTTGCATTTTGAGAAGCGTCATTGACTTGAAAAAAATTATAAAAGATTATCTCACTTCATACACCTGGCATTTTTCAGCTCTTTGGTACATCCATTTTGTAGGATTGATCTCTTCCATCAGGATGACGATGAAGATTATGAGGATGAAGACTTTAGTTTTCAGGAAACTTTGTTGGACAGGGCATTAAACGAACCAAATTCAACACGTGAAGATAGTCATAGAATATGTTTGCCTTTAAGATCAATCCATGTTGAAAGCCGTCAAAAGCTTGTAATTTTGGTATGGGAAATGCTGAAATTTACTCTCCTGGTTTGCTGATCTCTTTTTCAATAATTTAGGTATATTTTCTTATTTGGCAATAGTGAAGTCCTGTAATTGAAGGTACTTCATGAAACTAATGACTTTTTACTATCACCAGGTTACTCTTCTAATGTTGGTTTTAATGGTAGCATTTTCTGTGCTTATCTGGATTGCAATTGGAAACAATTCAGTCAATTCATCATTATTGGCTACGGTATTAACATCTAATTTTTATATCATCTCTGTTTCTTGTTAACATGCTATAGCTAGTTGATTAAACAATGCCTTACAAATGAGAGGCATTTCGGCATGAAGATTATGCTATAATTTAGTTGTTTGCACAATGAAGAATATGTTCAAAGTATACAAGGATAATCATTTATAACCTCTGCCTCTTATTGATATAAATTTGTATTGCGGTTTCTTTTCTTTAAAAGGTTGAATAATTGTTCGACCTTGTAATCCAGAAGATCACAAGTAAATTGTAATACCAAATTCATGTCACTGATAAAGAATAACGTCTCTAAACACAAGATTTCTTCTCTATACTTATATTTAGTCAAAGCTTCAATTAAAACAAATCTTTTGATCATTTACAATGCAAGTAATTCATCCTTTCTCTATGTTACTTGCTGAGAAAAGAGCTATTGTTGATCATCATTTTTCATATTTTTATGCCAATAAGTTTCTTTAGTGAAAAAAAACGCACAGAGAACTTGTGTTATTTATTTAGTTTCTTGGTCATGATCTCAAAAATGAATACATAGCTAGAAGAATCTACGACCAAGATTCCTGTAAAGTTACTCTAGATAGTGCAGTAGTTCAACATGCTTTCTGGTGTATATAAATTCCTACAAGGTTCTATGCTACACTACTATGTCCCATTATCAGTGGTGGGATTAAGAATGGATTTTTGTTTGCTTGGCTTTCTTTCTTTGCTACCTAAGTTTAAAAAAGACTAGCTAATGGCTCATCAAAGAGAAACCTACGATCTCGAAAAACCAAATTCTTGATGAATAACTTCTCCCCTCCCGGTTCTATGCTTTTAAAAACTACATTAGGTACACATCTCAAGGAGATAACTGCTCTATGTTAAGAGAAAACATGATCTACATAGACAACAGGCGTTATAACTAACACATGGACTAACAAATAGAAGAGAAAGAATATGTCCTAAATCTACTGCTAGGATTGTGGTTTAAAATGGATGGATGGATGAAAAGAAAAACAAACATTGGGATTTGACTAGTTGATAAGGAGGGGAGTGCCCCTTCCTTATCAATAGAGTTTGATTCCTCTAGGTAGGTCAATTAGAGTAAACCCCTGAAAGTGCTAGGTTGCACTTTCAGGGTAGTGCACCCTCATCTGCAAAGCCATTTACATGAAAAGAAAAAGAGACATGAAATCTCTTCATATAAATGATTGAAATCTAGTAACTGATGCCCCTGCATAACCTAAAAGGTTTATATCCATCACCCAAGAATGGGGATTTTGGAAAGGATCACTCACCATAATTAGCATTTTGAGGTGAATAATGTTGAGATGAGTAGTAGTGTAAAACTATTGGTGGCTTATTGAATTAGCATTCACATGTAGGTGTACGTGGATATATTTGCTACAGCAATGCTGTTATTGGGATTGTCATTAGCATGTTATGGTGAGCAGCTGTCATTTTGTTTATCTATGTTTCTATTTCATCTTCCTTCAACTCTTCACCTTCTTTTTCTCCTTTATAATATCTATTACTTTCTGGCATCTGATGCTATTACTACTTGGTGTAATGAGTTTTACATTTTAGTTAGCATTAGACTACAGCATTATTCTGATAAATATTAAATAGTAATTTGTTAGCTGGAATTTTCTGTGTTGGATTCTTATTTTTTTCTATTAGGCATGGCATGTTATTCATCTTCTTTCCACTTTTAGCCTATTTACATTTTTGCTATGGTGAGTTGTTACTTATATCATGAAAGGTTGTTTGCATTTATGTATACAGTTTCATCTTTGGAATTGTGTTTTCAGGACTCATATTATGGTTGAAAATGAGAAGAGTTAGATCTGAGATCACTTCATCTGATATGTGGAAGGTATTTACATTTTTCTATACTTCCTTGTAGATCTAACATGGTGTCAAATAAATGCTTACATATTTATTTCAAGTGCTTGGAAGATTCTCTTGGTGGTGCAATAATCAAGTCTATAGGTGAGAAAAAATCACCCGTCCTATTCACCCGACCTATAATTAGAAGAAATGAAGTTGATAGTTTTTCTAGAATAGAAAAATAAGTTAGTTTTTTAAATTAAAAAAATTGAAGATTTAGTTCGGTTTTTGGTTTTAATCTAACTCAAACCAAACCGAACCAAACCAATATTCTTAAGTTTACTTTATTTTTTTTGGTATTATTAATTTATATTTTATTTTGTTTTTCTAGAATAAGTTATTTGGCAGAAGTGTAACGGGCATTGTTTTTCAAGAGCATACCACCTGTCAAACAATTTATTTAATTTCTTTCTTTTTCTTCTATTATTAAAATTTCTTTCTTCGATGAAAATAGAAAATTTTATGTATGGCATTCTGATTTACTTAAATGTTTTTGGTAATGATGCTAAACCCATTCTTTTTTAAAGAATATTAAACCTTAAATTGTTTTTATTTAATATTACAATCTTATACATTTTAATGGTATTAGATAATTGTTTTGATTTTTAAAAATAAAATCAACTAAATAATTGCCCTTGATATAATTTAAAGTGCTCTTTTTTATATATTACATTTTTTAACTGTTAGAGTTAAAATTTGTTGGCCCAAAGAGTGTTTTTCCTTTTTAAAAAGGGTAAAGAATAAATTGACTGGAAGAAATTAGAGCAAGGTTAGTTTAGGACAGTAAAAGAAATTAGACTAACTGACCTGCATGTAATAGCACGTATAAAACACGCCTTAAGTCTTAAATTGAGTAGACTTATGAAATTTTAGACCTTCTATGAGCAAATTATAAGTTTAAGTCTCCAACTGATCAAACTCAAAAAAGTTTAGCTCCAATTTGGACTTTTAGCCTAAGATTATTTTGGATGCTTTTGGAATACAAAGCACTAAACATGTAGCCAAATAATCACTTTTATATCTTATTTAGGAGTATTATTTTATTTTATTTACTTCCCTAATTTATTAGATTTTGGTAGGATTATTTTAGGACTTCTATTTTTCTTAATTTCTTATTAAAACCCTAGGAAATTTAAACCCTTATTTTCTTGTTAAAGGGGTAACACACAATCATATTTTCACTTTTTGCATGTGTTTTGGACGTATGTGTTTAAGAACTATGTAGATCTATTTCTTCCAGTTTGATGGGATGTTTGAGCTTAAAACCTCATTTATACATTAATCAATTATAGCAACTTTATCTTTATTTTTCTACGGAATTGATTATGTTATTTTAATAAGAATGTTTATAATTTGTATTTGTTTGATTACAGCAACATTATTCTTTATTCTTCTATAGAATTGATTATGTTATTTTAAGAAGAATTCCTAGACCCCGCCTCTAAAGCCTAGCATTCGGAATCAAACTCAGAAGCAGTACTTGCCCTCAACTATACTATGCCTATTTTGGGACATTTAGCAAAATTTCCCCTAGAGAACTCGGATTAATGTGTTCTTTAGATGGTTTGAAAGAGGACTTTAAGGTCTACAATTTTCATGAAGACCTCGAAGATGGATTTTACCTTATGAAGGGTCAAAATGGAACAGAAGACACGTACAGAAGAAGCGAAAAGACAGAAGAAACAAAAAGACAAAAGATAACAAAACACAAAAGAAACGGAAGACAGAAGAAGCAAAAGGCAGAAGATAGCAAAACACAGAAGAAACGGAAGACAGAAGAAGCAAAAGGCAGAAGATAGCAAAACACAAAAGAAACGAAAAGCAGAAGGAGCAAAACATAGAAGAAGACACATCAGCAAAACATAGAAGAAGACGCGTAAGCAAAATACAGAAGAAGACACGTTAGCAAAATACTGAAGAAGACACATAAGCAAAACATAGAAGAAGACGCGTCAGCAAAACACAGAAGAAGCAAAAGACAGAAGAAGCAAAAGACAGAAGAAGCAAAAGGTAGAAGAAGCAAAACACAGAAGAAGCAAAACATAGAAGAAGCAAAAGACAGAAGAAGAAAAACATAGAAGAAGCGATAGGCAGAATAAGAAAAAGATAGAAGAAACAAATGACAGAAGAAACAAAACACAGAAGAAGCAAAAGACAGAAGAAACAAAGCACAGAAGAAGATGACGTCATCACAGAAGAAACAAAAGACAGAAGAAGTAAAACACAAAAGAAGATGACATCATCATAGAAGAAACAAAAGGGCAAAAGATGCATCTTCCCTTATAAGGATCATAACTTTCAACCTAGAAGTCCAAAGATTTCATACTATATATCGTTGGAAAGCTAAAAGAAAGACCTACAACTTCCTAACAGACAACTTTCTCTAATTCAGGCTATAACAATACATAATTTCCCTCGAATTCAGAATATGAACTTTACATTCATCCACCAATGTACTGCACCCAGTTCTCAACTTCATGACAAATCACCAAAATTTTTTATTTAATAGTTCTAATCTTCTAAGAAAAGTTTGGGGTCCAACAATTGGCCTACAAGTTAGCCTTACCAGTTGAGATGTCTCAGATACATAATATGTTCCATGTGAGTATGCTCAGGAGATATCGATCTGATCTGATGCATGTGCTACCAGTTTAAGAGAATGAAGTTGCTAGTAATATGAGTTATGTTGAAGCGCAGATCAAGATATTGGGATATCAGATGAGATAATTGAGAAATCAAGAAATTCCATTGATGAAGGTCCTTTGGAAGAATCGCTTAAGTGAGGAGGCTATATGGGAAATGAAGGAGCATATAAGAAGACAATGTCCCTACATATTCGAACAATCAGGTCCGTTTTCCCCATGTTAAGGATTACAACCCTAAAATATTAAATACAAGTGATATTATTGAGAAATTAAGAAATGCATTTCATGCTCATGCATCATTTAGCATACATACACATCAATTTGATAATTGCACAGATTACAATGACTGTACATGCACTCATTTGACAATTATCAAGGATAGTTGATGTGAAATGATTTATAAATGTGATTATGAAGTAAATAGTGAATATTTTGTCTTGAAAATTGATTAGGTGATTATAATTATTGATTTAAAAATCTAGAAAATTCTATAAAATTATGAGTATTTTTAGACTAGGAAAAATGCTAAGTGGTAAGATAAAGTCTCAAATGTAGTTGAAATAATTGGCAAATGATATTAGGATTTGTTGAGAATGTGAAATTGAAAATTGGTGACAATTGGATTAGAAATTGGGTGAGAAATGGACTAGAGATTAATGGTATTGAGTACCATTATTAAATGATGCCATTTTGGTTATTTAAGTGGTAAGTGTTGTTGGCCCCCAAAATTTTTTCTTGATGAATAAGCATGATTTAAATTAATTATGAGGTCTTTATGAAATTATTTTGTGGAGCTAATTATTATATTAATGTCAGTAAAATTGTATGACATAGGTTTATTGAATTAAAGTGTTAAGGTAGTAAGATTGTATAAGGGTATTTTTGGCAAGTCACTTATGCATGTAAGGCTATAAGGTTTAATGGAAGGGCAAAGCGGACTTCGTACATTCATTTAGGGTATAACTGGAAGAACAGTTGTTGTCTTGTATTTAGAAGGAGAAGCAAAAGTGGATGAAGGGATAGAGAGAAGCTAGGATTTTTGGAGATCTTGAAGGGTTTGAAGAATTTTGTAGCTAAACAAGTAAGAATAAGCATCTTTCTTTTTGATTTGATGAATCAAGCATGTTTTGGTGATAGTTAAAAGTAAAATGAGAGTGAAATGATGTAAATGAAGAGTTAGACTTGGGAAAATTTGGAAGGTGAGTCGAGCTTCTATCAAAGTTTGCCATGGCGAACATTTATTTTGGCCGCGATGAAGTCCCTATAGTTCACCGCAGCCAATCTGTAGGAAATGAAAGTTCGCAGTGGCCAACTTTTTGGTTTGCCGTGACGAAGTTTTCCCTGCATAGCTTGAACATGTTTCGGTATTTTAGGTATAACTTATTGTGTAGTAATCCAAATGGAATGATTTTTGATTTGGAGTAAACTAGAGACATAGGGTTACAATTTTTTTTTCATGAAATAGGGTTTTAATTTAGTCTCTAAGAATTTCAATTTTTGGATAGAATTTGAGCATAGAATATTGTTTCAGTATAAGGATAGTCCGAAAATGATTGGGGTAAGATTACTGAACCAAATTGAATAATTTTAATGTCATTAGAAACTTAAGACAATGGGGAACATTTTTTAAAAAGGAAGTCTTATCAAATTTCTTCATTTACCTGATTAGAATGATCATGAAAAATTGACTCGAAGGTTTGGAGTTTTGGAAGAGTTTGAGTATTTAGAATTTATATTAGTGAATATGATATATATATGGGTCCTCAAATTGTATTCCTATTGAATGGGTATTTTTATCATTGATAAAGGGAATCAAGGAAGGCGAGAGGGTCAGAGGAGAGGCACCTTTGAGCAAGTATTTAAGCAAGGAATTCAAGGTGGGTAATATATTTATGGTTATTATGTAATATGGGAAAGTTTGTCTTAATGGTGAATATATGCTAAATTGCATGAATTGAATGCATGTGTATTGTATGTTAACTTGATTGATAGTGAATTATTGTGATTGTTGAAAATGCATTATGATTTATGAATTTTGACCAAGTTATGCCATTGAAACATGTCATGGCATTTTGAATGAATGAAAAGATGAGAAAAAACACGATAGTATGAGCATATGATAAAATGATTTGAGTATAAATATGTTCTTTTGTTTGGGCAAGAGTGGAACCATTATGTTCATCACGTGCACGTTGATAAGAGCCTTCTCCTGGCTACTCATTTGTGGCATATGAGCTCCAAAAAATGGACTCATTTTGTTCATAATGTAAACTTCAATTTTTCCATTTCATTCCATGGAACCCTCGAGCCAATTTTTTGTGCACTGCATCTTTAAATTGATAAGTATGATACATAATTGAATGTTCTGTTCTAATAAATGTATATGATACGTTTTAAGTGATAGCATCCGTGACTATGAATATTTGAGTTAGAATTTGTGGATGATTGACTTGCTAGCAAAAAGAGGTTATAGATGTATATGAATGAATATATATGTATATGCTAGAATTGTATGGCTCATTGCCAATGGCTATAAATGTATAAGTCACTGAGCTTCATAGCTCACCTCATTACCTTCCACTCTGCAGGTGAAGAACAAGCAAAACCAGAGAATTGTGAACCTTGCAAGGCATTTGGCAACTCCAAGATAGTTATATTTAGTAATTAAGTTAGTTCAGAAATTTTTGATATTTAGAATCATTTTAAGCATAAGCATTCAATTGTATCATGTGCATTTTGTATTATGTAATAAGCCAATAGTGTGGTTTTTAATATGTAAATAAAGTTTTTCGAACTCTTTTGCTTTAGTAATGTAATGATGAATTGAAGAAGTTTCATTTGTATATGTTCATAGATAATTTCTTTTTTCAAATGGTTGCGCTGAAAGAATTGTACGAATGTATATATGTTTTTTGTTAAATATTGGTGGTCTAGGTTTTGTCCAAAGGTTTCACCACGACAAACCTTTCCTGACAGGTTTCTATGTTAAAAATTGGGGAACTTCACCACGGCGTATTTTTCCCAAAGGGTCATTTTGCTTGACCTTTATACTTCGCTGTGGCAAAGCCAGAATTTCGCCGTGGCGAACCTGCCACTGCTGAAGCTAAAATTTTTCCAAAGTTTGAAATTTTTGGGAAATGAAAGCCGCATAACAGGTGCTGTGACCTGGGCGTCAACAATGTTTGGTATCAGAGAGAGTTGGACTCCGGAAACGAGGTCTAACATCTTTTGATATCAGAGCTTAGGCTTTTTGTAGGCTTAGAATGCGTAGTAGGATGAATTGTTATATTGTGTGATTAATTGTTGCACTGTGAATTGATTGATTGCATTAAATGACATGCTATCATGCATACATGTATGAATTAAGATTAAAAGGAAATGTAAGCTAAACGTTAGTGTTTATATTGAACGAGTAAAATGCCACCTCGTAAAAGAACAGGAGGAGTTTTGCAAGGATCTGTTGCACTTGATTCCTCACCATTAGAGAAGGGTACTGATGAGTATAGAATCCGAGTAATTGCAATGGCATGAGTCATATATAAACTTTCATTAAGAGTTTGGGCTATTAGAAACAATGACAAGAATGGTGTTTTGTTTGAGTGTAAGATGAGGAAAGTTGTGGATATTTAGAAATAAGAAATATTACGTAGTTCGATATGTTAGACATAGATTTAGTAATTGTGGTTATGTCAGTGATTATGGTAACGAGATTTTGTCGAGGATATGTACTTGAATTGAGATGGATGTGAAAATATTTTCATGAATTGACCGAAAAACAAATAGAGATAGGGACGGAAATGACAAGATTTAAGGTGTACAAGCAAAGTGGAATTGAAAAGTTGAACTTGGAATTTATGATCTGGAGTAAGATTGTGCTAGTGAATTGAGATCAGAATTTCAAGATGGCTATGCGTCTATAATTCTAAATTGATTAAGAGTGTACATATGGAAAATGAAACAAATGATAGTGATATATGTAAAAGTTCTCAAGGTATGTCGAACAGTATTATAAGTACATATCCCATAATGTGGTTACATTGGTGAATAATGTGATTGAGTATATACGAGATCTATATTTGGATATGATATAGGAGATAATCTATGATCCCTATAGATAAAATCATAAGATGAATCAGATTAACGTTATAGAAGTATGGTATAAGTGAAAGGTAACTACTATAGAGGAGTAAATTTTTTTGAATAGTCGTAGAATATTCAAAGGCTGATCAAAATCAATTGTCATTGACATATCAGTAGCATAAGATATACATTGATGAATTGTCGAAGATAAATCTTTAGGCAAAATGGGATGACTTTGATGATACACACCTAAGCATATGTGGCAGTAATTATGTTTACTACTTCATTAAGTTATGGTAATCAGAACATTATGACCTTGTAAGAAAGATAGAAATTGGTCTTCTTGAGGTATTAAAAATGGCTGATAATGTGATGATGATAATAGTTGATTGATAAACATTGCCTGAATAGTATAGATGATAGTAGTAAGAAATCTTCTTTCGAAGAAGAACTTCATTGAATTAGGTTAAGCAGATCAGATAGTTTATATTAAGGATGATCAGTGAAAGAATAAATAAAAATGAGTATGTAATGATTCAAAAGTAAATATTGGAGTCATATCCCTAGCGGAGACTCAAGGATAAGAGGTGGAATATACTACTAAGAATGTGTGTATTTTGTTTGATGTAAAGTATCCAACTAAGTGAGTGGATTCCTAAATTTGAGGAGACATTCATTACTAATATGAGGAGTATATAGGTCCATGTTATATTTAGTGTAAATATGTTCAGGAGATATAAATTTTGACCTGATGAATGTGTTACAAACACAAGAAGTTAAGATTGAAAATAAATTGAAATGTGTGGAGAAATTAGTATGAATGAGCAAATAGTAGAATAAGTTAATGTGAAATAAGAGGAAATCAAATGAATTGAAAAAATCATTCAAAAAGGAAGTCAAGTAGGAAATTGAAATAATGTGAGATGATGTTACCTCATTAAGGAATTAGTTATTTAAGGAATTACGAGAACTAATTATGGGCATATGGAACTTTGGAAATATTTGTTCGAGTTAACAAATGCCCAAATAGTACTATGGTATTAAAGATTAAAGAGATCCAAGAAAAATTTGATGATATATTAAATGTATTAAAAAAGTTGAGAAGAATAGTTTGAATACTTCAAAAAAATGTGTGAATCGTATGAGTAATGAAAGTAAAGAGAATTTTGAGAAATTAAAACACCGATATTATTTATATCATCTAGATTTGGAGATTTTATAGTAGATAATGATGTTGTATAGGAGATTAGGATCAAATCCAATGCAGCATGATAAAGTGATTTAATATGCATAGAGACAATTGAAAACTCATGGGTTGATTATTTGATACATGAATTGAAACTTGCTGTAGTAGTGATTGCTTGAAAGTTGGAGATATTATATGTACAAAAACATCTTGTTATATATATATATATATAGATTATTAAACTTTTAGGTAATTATTGAGTTGAGAGAATTGAATATGAGACTAAGGCAATGAATAGAAGTATTAAAAGATTATGGTTGTAAAAATGAGTGCTATACTAGTAAAGCTAGTGTTGTAATTAGATGCATTGAATAGAAAATTCAATAGCTATGTGTCACAAACTTGGATATTGAGGTTATCAAATCTAGTGCAATAAAGAGTGTAGAATGGAGTTGAATTTGAGGCAAAAGGAAGCATTATTAGCTGCACTAAAAAGATCAGTTTCACATGAACAAAGCCCAAATTAAGGATTTAGAAATTGAATACGAATTTTAAGTTCGAATAGGAAGAATGATAATTTGTGATTGAAATAAGATGTATGTGTACCGATAAAGATGATTAAGCAAAGAGATTGTTAGATAAGCGTAATTAATAGCCTATGGTATAAATCCTAGAAGGAATATGCCAAGGTAGTGTTTGATGGCTAAGGAGGTAGAATCTAATGACCACACTTGTGAGTTGCCAACAGTCTTGACTGTTGTAGATATGCTTAAAGCTTATAGTTCATAGGAATATGAGGTCAATATATAGCTTTGATTGACTTTAAGCATAACAATCATTATCGTAGTGACGTCATTAGATTATTGTATGAGGAATTTACAAAAGGAGTCATCTGGCCTTACATTTAAAATGAATAAGGCTTGAAATGATTCAAGGCTAGGATTGATTCAAATGATATTGTTGAGGAGTGAAATGAATCTGTAATAGAAATTAGGTGATTCAAAAAAGAAAGGATAAAGGAGTTGGTGGATCAACATCGAAGGTATGGAGTAAAGTGAGATAAACATAAGAGTTAAGTGTATGATCACTACAGTGATGTGAATTACTAAGTGAAAGATAAAAGGTCTTTAAGAGTATCACCTTGCTAAGGTGTGCTTACATTCAGTACAAGGTGTGCTCAAGTTAGAAAAAGGATTAGCTAAGCTCGATATGAATTGGTTTGTATGAAATTATCATGAGTCAGTGCTACTGATAAAAGATGTCCTAGATTCATAATGTGATATATATGAGTATGTTAAGGAATATTGATATATATGACATTGGTGTTATCGACACAGGAAGTGGAAAAAATTGTGAGTAATCTGAAACATAATGAGGAACTTGTTAAGAAAGTGAATGACCAAATGAGGGACTGAAAGACCGAGTGAGTCTATTGACTAGGGTCATTTGAAAGAAATTATTCGAGAGATGAAGTTAAATGGGAAAAGGAGAAATATCCAGCCTTCCTGATCAATTAGATAAGAATTTCATGAAATTCTTTTAAGAGGGGAAGAATGTTGGCCTCCGAAATTTTTTTTAATGAATAAGCATGATTTAAATTAATTATGAGGTCTTTATGGAATTATTTTGTGGAGTTAATTATTATGTTAATGTTAGAAAGATTATATGACATAGGTTGATTGAATTAATGTGTTAAGGTTGTACGATTATATAAGGGTATTTTTGGCAAGTCAGTTAAGCATATAAGTTTATAAGGCTTAATGGAAGGGAAAAGTGGACTTTGCACATTCATTTAGGGTATATGTGGAAGAAGAGTTGTGGTCTTGTATTTAGAAGGAGAAGAAAATGTGGATGAAGGGATAGAGAGAAGTTAGGGTTTTTGGAGATCTTGAAGAGTTTAAAGAATTTTGAAGCTAAACAAGTAAGTATAGGCATCTTTCTTTTTGATTTGATGAATCAAGCATGTTTTGGTGATAGTTAGAAGTAAAATGAGAGTAAAAATGATGTAAATTCTCTGAGGTTAGCAAAGTTTTCTCTGCATAGCTTGAACATGCTTCTGTATTTTTAGCATAACTTTTTGTGTAGTTATCCAAAGGGAATGATTCATTATTTAGTAAACTAGAGACATAGGGCTACACTTTTTTCTAATGAAATCGAGTTTTAATTCGGTTTCTAAGAATTTCAATTTTTGGATGGAAATTGAGCAAAAATATTGTTTTAGTATAAGAACAGTAAGAAAATGTTTAGGGTATAACTTTCAGATTACTAAACTAAATTGAATGATTTTGGTGTCATTAGAAACTTAAGACAATGGAGAACATTTTTCTATATGGAAGTCTTATCAAATTTCTTCATTTACTTGATCAAAATGATCATGGAAAATTGACCCGAAGGTTTGGACATTTGAAAGAGTTTGAGTATTTAGAATTTTTCTTAGTGAATATACTATATATGGGTCCTCAAATTGTATTCCTATTGAATGCAAATTTTTGTCATTAATAAAGGGAAATAAGGAAGGCAAGAGGGTTAAGAGGAGAGGCACCTTTAAGCAAGTCTTTAAGCAAGGAATTCAAGGTGGGTAATATATTTATGGTTATTATGTAATATGGGCAAGTTTGTCTTATGGGTGAATTTATGCTAAATTGCTTGAATTGAATGCATGTGTATTATATGTTAACTTGCTTGATAGTGAATTATTGTGATTTTTTTGAAAATGCATTATGATTTATAAACTTTGATCAAGTTATGCCATTGAAACATGTCATGGAATTTTGTATGAGTGAAAAGGAGAGAAAAAGAATGAGAGTGTAAGCATATGATAAAATGATTTGAGCATGAATATGTGCTTTTCTTTGGGCAGGAGTTGAACCATTCTCTGCACGTTGACAAGAGCCTTCTCCTGGCTACCCACTTGTGGGATATGAACTCTGAAAAATGGACTCATTTTGTTCATAGTGTAAACTTAGGTTTCACCATTTTGTTCCATAGAACCCTCGAGCTAATTTGTTATGCACTGCATCTTTGAATTGACAAGTATGATACATAATTGAATGTTCTGTTTTGATGCTTAAATGTATATGGTATGTTTTAAGTGATAGCATCCTTGACTATGAGTATTTGAGTTAGAATTTGTGGATGATTGACTTGCTAGCAAAAAAAAACATATAGATTTATATTAATGAATATATATGTATATGCTTGAATTGTATGGCTCATTGCCAATGGCTATAAATGTATAAACCACTGAGCTTCATAGCTTACCCCATTAGATTCCACTCCGCAGGTGAAGAACAAGCAGAACAAGAGAATTATGAACCTTGCAATGCATTTGGCAACTCCAAGATAACTATATTTAGTAATTAAGTTAGTTTAGAAACTTTTTCTATTTAGAATCATATTAAACATAAGCATTCAATTGTATCATATGCATTTTGTGTTCTTTAATAAGCAATAGTATGACTTTTGATATATAAATTAATTTTTTAAAATTGTTTTGCTTTAGTAATGGAATGATGAAATGAAGAAGTTCTGTTTGTATATGTTAGTTCATTTCTTTGTTCAAATGGTTGCATTGAAAGAATTGTATGAATGTATGTATGTTTTGTGTTAAATTTTGGTTGTCTGGGTTTTGTTTGAGGTTTCGCCGCAGCAAGCCCCAGAGTACGCCGCGACGAACCTTTCTCGACGGATTTCTGTGTTAAAAACTTGGGGACTTCGCCTTGACGAAACCAGACTTTCATTGCGGCATATTTTTCCCGAAGTTTCATTTTGCTTAACCTTTATTCTTCGTTGATGCGAAGCCAGAAATTTGTCGTGGCAAACACGCCATTGCTGAAGCTAAAATTTTTCCAAAGTTTGAAATTTTTGGGAAATCAGAGCCTCGTAATAGGTACTGTGACCTAGACGCCAACATTGTTTGCTATCAAAGAGATAGTTGGACTCCGTAAATGGGGTCTAACAAGTGTTGTAACACATGTCATGACACCCACCAAGCAAATTTTTCCTTGCTTTTAACCCACTCATGACATTTTCATCTTAAAAGACCATCTTTGCCTTTGGCTTTCGCATTGGTCATATGCTTTCTTCTTCTTCATTTCTCATTCTCGTCACTCATGACTATCTCATTCTCACCCTCATCTCTTTGAGTCTTTGCTATTCTTCAATTTGTTTCTTCAATATCCTTATCATCTCTTCATTTTGTAACTAAAAACCAAATCTACCCACCTCCATATTGACGATCGTATAAGCTTAGAAGCTAGGGTTTATGTGATTTTGAAAAAGCTTGTAGTTTTATATAAGTAAGTATGTTGGAACCCCTCCCTGGTGAGTCACGGGCCCGACATTTTACGTGACATCTGGACGCGCATCCCACGAGGGAGGGATTCCTCACCACAAAAGAAACCTCAAATCGAACTTAACATATCGTCATCCGAACAACACTTGCTAATTTTACCCTAATTTTCCTCCAATACAAATTGATCTACTTAGGGCCCACAAATAAATCCGATTCTTAAGCTAAAATGAAATTCCATATCTCTAGGTTAAATAG
>JAOSBK010000002.1:21523326-21539674 GCA_027568895.1 Erythroxylum shatona
AATGGTATTAGATAATTGTTTTGATTTTTAAAAATAAAATCAACTAAATAATTGTCCTTGATATAATATAAAGTGCTTTCTTATTTTTATATATTAAACTTTTTGTTTTAATTGTTTTTGCTGTTAGAGTTAAAATTTGTTGGCCCAAAGAGTGTTTTTTCCTTTTTTGGAAAGGTATAGAATAAATTGACTGTAAGAAATTAGAACAAGGCTAGTTTAGGACAGGTTACAACTGGATACAAAATTAAAAGCCAGGTTTACAACAAGCCTCAAGATAATTAAATGATGAGCTGAGTTCTTGGTAATTGGGAATAGTGCCATGGTGAATATCTATATTAAAGCCTCCATTGCAATATTTGTTCATGCTCAGGCAGTTGTTGGAAGAGCTGCTTCCAACAGTGGTACACTTGCTGCTGCTGTCATAAGACTCTACCAACCCCTATTAACTTGATTCACCATGAGTTGTTCTCTAATCCTGATTATCAACTCAAAAGTAACTTGCTCGTTGGAACTTTCTACTCCCTAGAATACTCTGATATTCCTTTTGTTCTAGATGGCGCATGTGGAGCTACCAAAAGCAATTAGATAGATAATTCTACTCCCCTAATTTGACATCCTAACTCTGCTTAATCAATCAAAGAGTTCAATGTGGTTATTCTTGGTGACTTTGAACTTACAGAAGGATTGATTTGTATTCTAAACACCAGATGAGAATTTGCAATTAAAAAAGATATGGGTGTTAACGTTTCTGAATGAGTTTTACAGAGCCTGCAAGCCTAAGGAATGTTAATAAATCTCATTCGTTGTGGCAAGTTGTTTAGCTACTAGCTATATGAAGAATGAGACTTTTGTAGGAGCTTTTTTATTTCAAACCAATGTCATACCAGGATAGAGTCTGAACTTAGGATCTAAACAGCTCCTTACAAGAGTGGTAAGTACCAGAGAAGTGCTTCAACCAAATAAGAGTCTACCAATCCTTGATTTGGGTTGTAGTTTGAAATAATGCTCCAAGTAGAAGAGGGGTCAACAAAGTTGCTTGGCCACTGATTGTTATTGCTAATCACATTGACCTTGGAACTTTCTGGGGACAGATGCATTAAATGAGGCATGAAATTGGTCCAAATTAGAGGCCTAGTTTACTGTAATTGTCAAATCAACGTCTGCCCTTGATGTCCTTATGGAGAACTTCCCTCAGTTTTAATAATTTAGACATAAACCAAGTAGTTGATTTGGTTTTTCCCTCCCAGAAACTTCTTGCCTTGAAGAAATATATATAGATTCATTTGAATCGTAGTCTCTTTGTTTGTTGGCATCGCGCATAATCTTTAGGTTATCAGAGCTTTATTGGTTAGTTTTATAAAGTGTATACTAAGGCCTCCTTCAATCTTTGGCAAAGAGACTTTTGTCCATTGGACCTTGGTAAAAGATTTATTACTTAAACACTTGATCACAAGAATCTTCTCATCGTCTTTTGCAAGACCTTTTGGAGAGCAAAATATGAGAAGATCAACAAATGAGTTGAGAGGTGATTTAGATTAATTGCAATCTGCCTGCAAATGAGAGTCTCGTTACACCATTTGGCTCAAAGAGTGTTGGACCTATTAGTTTATGAAATTAATAAATTTACCATGCCAAAATATCATAACATTTACAGCTAATTTGTTGGTAAAAAATCTGATCTCTTATAAATTCCTTTTAAAAGATTGTTTTAGCATGATTAAATTCTTTATTTTTATATAATTTTCTCATCTATTAAAATTTTATTCTATTAAAAAATGAAAGGATGTATTTTTTAACGAATTATTGAAGTTTTTTTTTTTTAAATTAAACCAACTCACACGATTCGAATCAAACCAAATATGTTTGGATTGAACATTTATATGGATTGATTTACTTTAAAAAAGAAACTATTATGTAAACAGGTTAATTTATAATTCTAATAAAAACAAACTCAAACCACTCTATGTGTGCAGGTAGCGGGTTTGGCCCTTGTCTCTGTTATATGTTTCAGTTCAAGTGCTTTTGTAGCCTATTTTACTAAAATTCCAGTAAGTATATTCTGCCAACCATTTGCTTTTTTGGAAAAGATGGAACACTTGAATTGGAACCATAACCTTCTAGTTGTGACTGCTGCAGGTGCTATATTACTGCCAGCAACTTGACAAAACGGGTCTATATACTTGTTTTTTGCTCATTCTGTATTATTTTATAGGTAATGGCTTCGAATACAAGTGGTTAAACGACTGACCTCTATTATTAATGCTCTTTCAAATGGTTAAATGACGTATGATGCATGAATTATTTGTCAGGTTCTTCAGTGCCTTCAGCATTTGTTTTATGGATCATGAGGGAATTGCCGCCCCCCGTAGTAAACGAGGAAAATCCTCAAGGGTGGACTAGTGTGTCTTCTACTGCAGTTGCAATTTCTCAATAACCCTAGGAGTAGTGGCTTGGATCTTTCAATGGCTTCTGATTTGCAGATCTCAATATATTGTATGCTTATAGGCAAAAGGGTGCATGGAATTTCTTACTCAAGTAACCTCACCAAGACTCCGTCCTACGGAAGCTGGCCTAGTGAGATTATTATTGACAGATGATAATTACGTGATCCAAGATTCTTGTTTTCAATCCTACTCAACATGTATCAATTTCCTTGCCCATTCTTATCATTTGCTTTTGTTATCCATCCCCAGGCACAATGGCCAAAGAATATGTAACCTTCTTTTCCTAGTACTCTTGTATTATTATTATTATTATTATTCATAATGTATTATTTCAAAAGTTAAGGTCTCCCTTCTTTCAAATTGTCAATTAGTGAAAATAATTTTAAAAATATTTTTGCAATATTGACCAAATTCTTAAAATTCTCGCATAGCATTCACACCACACAAGTGTGTGAGTCTATATATATATATATATATAAGTACCCTTTCGAATGATGCCGCAAGATATCCCAAAATTTTGACAGACTCTCATTGGTTTCTAAGGAAACACAAAGTGTGTTTTCACTCCATATGTTGTCAACTAAAAAGCAGTTCATCCCTGAAGATGTGGATTAGCCCCAAGAGTACTTCCAACATAGGATGCACACTATTGATGCAGAGAAATAATCTATATCTTCTTCTCTCTATCTTTTCATTTTCTTTTTCCATCTGGAATAACACGCAGTAGGCCTACACCTTGGCAATGGCTTTGTATCTGGATACAAGAGTTCATTCAGATTGAAGCTATTGAGTACATAAATCATCAAACATTTAAGCCTGACGCCATGCACAAACTACTTTGGCAAACCATGTACCTTAAAGCTTCAATTAGTTAGTTTCCTATTTCCCCAACGGTCCAAAATCTTTAGGCGGCCAAACCTGCAGTGAATTATTAAGCAACGGGGAAAAAAACTTTTCTCTTGAAAACCACAAATAAGGCATTAGAAATGAAGAAGAATGAAAGACATTTAAACATTCAAACTTATGAATCTTCCATTCACCCTAAAAACCAAAATGCACCGGATAGCCATTCCAAGTATGCACCTCGTAGGACACAACCAGCTTACTGTTGCAAATTTTAGGAATAGTCAATACTATCTTTTCCCACAATGAGGAATATGTTTTACTCAGTACATCACTGAATCCTAGAGAAACTTAGATCACTATTAAAACCACGCAGCCATTCCAGTTTAGCAGCTCATTACCTGCGTATGCATTCACTATGTATGGGACGATTATTGCTCTGGCTTGGCTATAATATTCTCCTTCAAAATTCATCCTTTACTTGACAGGTAACACTGAAACTGCCTTACTACTATTCATCAACTCACTAGGTGCTTTCATCCATGCAAGCTAAAAGCCTTAAATTGTAACCTTCAGCTGTTTCTAATCATATGCTTACTGTAGCTAATCCAATCAACTCTGACTAAAGAGGTACGCCTACCAGCCTATTTCCAGAAATAAATCTCTCCAATGCCAGACTAAAAATAAAACATTCTGTACTGCCCCATCGACAGCAACTGGCAATCAGAATCGATTTCCATATCTACCACTAAAATAACTATTGCGTGATTTGCAGACAAATTGATAGGCATAAAACACCAATGAAATCTTCAAACAAGCGAACAACAAGTTTAAGAACATAAGCTTACCCTCCAAAATAGTTTCCCATGGAGAAGGCCGTAAGGTACTGCTCCAAAGTTTCTAGAATCTCTAGAAGCATATATGTTATCCCCTTCTATCCAAATATGCCCCTTTGGGACCTACAGAAAATAAGTATAGAAATACATAAAGCATTAGATAAAGGCAAAATTCACAATACATACAAACAAAAGTCTAAAGACAAACCAGAAACTGCATAAACCAAACCTAATATTCACACGAACCCATAAACCAAAACAGGAAAAAGAATTAAACCCACATTAGAATCTCAAACAGCCACAAATTCAAGAAGAAGAAGAAGAAGAAGAAGAAAAAAAACTACTTCAATCAATCCCCTTCCCAGTTTATTTCTCCTCAATAAAAAGGGGGAAAGAGGACTTTTTACAAGTACCAGAATAGTCTGACATCTATCGCTGTTCTTGGGGTCAACAAAGTAGGTTACACGATCACCTTCCACACCCACCACCCGTTTGGTGACCACCTTTCGAGGATTTTCGGGTGACCGTACAAGAACGACATCACCAAGACCCACCTTGCCAAGTCTGGGAGTTATCCTCTCGGCAAGGACCAGGTCACCGGTGAGGCTCAGCGTCGGAAGCATACTGGGTCCATACGGCTGCAACACATCAAGATTAATAAATGGGGGGCGGAAAAGGAACCCATAGAGAGAGAGAGAGAGAGAGTTGAAACCAACAATGGCGACGGTACAGAGGTAGGTGTTGGTAACGTGGAGAAGACATAGAAACTTGGCAACTAGGAAGGTTCCGTCTAAAGCTTCCGTCACTAAGCTACTCCATTGCTTCATAGATCTGACGCTCATTTTTTATTTTTCTAACTTCAACTCTGGTCTCCGTGGCAAACTACAACATGGGCGGGGTTTTATTCTTACTTAATCCAAAACCAATGCCTATTTTGGATAAATGGACCATTAAGGGTTTTTTTTAAAACCCAACAAAAAATTCAACTCAAATTAAAATTTTTAATTTAAAAAAATTTAAACAATACTTTTCTCTCCCTTATATAAATTTATCTGATAAAGATAATTAATTTGATTTTAAATACTATTTTACTGAGTCAAACATTTTTAAAACATATCTAATATTATATCTCACTAAAAAGTATATTTAATATTTAATTTTTTATTTCTTGATAGTATATTTAATATTTACTCCAGATATATTTATTATTTTCTATTAAAAATTCTCTTTTTACGGAAATGTTTTAGGTGCAATACGTCGTACTATGTATCTACAGTTTGGTATTTGCTCTTAAAATATTCAAATTAATATACTTTATTTAAATAATAGGCTAGAATTAAAAATATATTAAATTTTATTTATAACACTTCTGGAAATTCTGTAAGTCATTTAAATTTAAACTAAATTTCTAATTAAGTTCAGACTTAAATAAAAAATTAAAAAATTTTAATTGAATATTTAATTTATTATATTGAAAGTACTTCCTTATTTGTGGTTTAAAGGGGAGTCTTAAAAAAGTATAATATAGTAAAAAAATGATATATATTATTTTAAGGATTAAATATTCCTTCCAAGAGTTCCAACCATTAAAAAAAGAGAGAGAAAATTTTATTCTTACAAACGAAATAATAAAACCACAATTATGATAATTATCAAAAGATGTAAAGATAATACTTAACGAGGATAAGAACATGACAAAAACAGATAAGATCTTGTTATATACTACGTTGATTTCGGCCACACAAATTTCTCTTAATTACAACTTTTTAGTTAGACCTAACACTACTACTCCTACAATTTTTTTATTCGATCATTGGAGAAAACATTGAATGTACTATCCTATTGAGAAGAAATAAAAAATAAATATTAAATATAATTTTTGAAAAAAATATAATGTTAGATATACTTTAAACTAATTTTCGACTCGATAAAATAGGATTGAAAATTAACATAAAAATGAATTATTTAATATTAAAAGGAGATTTATCATTAATTAGTTAAGACAAGACAGAGTATTTAGATCGCAACTTTTTGGGTAGTCAGATGGTACGAGAGGCGGAGGTAGCGATTGACACTGACATCATACCACAGAAATTGAGTTTTAAATATCTCGGGTCCATTATTTAGAGAGATGGAAATATCGACGATGATATATTACATCGTATTACGTCTAGGTGGAACAAATGACGAAGTGCTTCAGATATTTTATATGATAAAAAGGTCCATGTAAAACTCAAAGGAAGTTCTATAAAATGGTGATTCGACCTATCATGTTATATGGCGCAGAGTGTTGACCTACTAAACGTAGGCATACGCGATAGTTGTTGGTAGCAGAGATGCGTACGCTTAAGTAGATGTGTGACATTACCATCAGAGATAGGATACGAGATCAGGTAGTGAGAGCCAGACTACAGGTGGCTAGTATTACAGACAAGTTGAGAAAGAAAAGGCTAAGGTGATTTGGGCATATGCACAGAAGGCCCTCTGATGCTTCGGTACGACACTGTGAGTTAATAAACCTTAGTGGATACAAGAGGAGGAAAGGACAGCCTTACAAGACCTGGAGGAAAGTGATCAAGAAAGATATGTCAAAATTAGCTCTCACTGAGACAGCTGCTAGAGTTAGGAAAGTCTGGTGGGACAATATAAGGGTTAACGATGTCATTTAGAGTCCTCGCACCTCATACTTACCGCATAGGGAGTAATGTGAGTAGTACGGTTTTAGGCTAGGTTGCAGAGAAGTTGTAGTTTGGGGAGGATTCTGGGAATGGACACCTAAAGTTGTAGGATTGTCGCATCATCAAAATCTCGCAGCAAAGACTCCTGAAGCGAATGGCAACAAAAGAATCAGTCTCTGTAAGGTGTAAGATAATAACAGATCTGGTCAACCCTCAGGTATGTCCTTCTTGTCTTGTCTTGTAATTCTATTTACTTAAATTTCTCTCTCTGCTTCATGATTTTTCTGTCACATCTACTTGTAGGTCTACAGAAAACAGTCTTTCTATTATGTAAGGGTAAGGCTACATACTATCAGACCTCTTCAAATCCCGCTTCACTGCGGGGCTTCGAACAGAATGTGATGACGATTATGATGATAAAATTTTCTTAATCTCTTCATAGTTTTTCAATATAATTTCAACTTTTATTTTAATGAATTGTTCAAGTTAATTGTTATCTTTTTTATTATTATTTTAAAACATTCATTGATTGTTTGACATCAAAATAAAAGATTAATCTTTTAAAAGGAAGGTTTGTATCTAAATTATTAACAACAAATTTATTATTCACAAGCAAATGTTAAACACTTATCTAAATAAAATTTAGATAAATGGATAGGAGTGTATACTTTTAACAGCTGATTAATGATAAATTTTCTTTTAATATTAGATAATGCATTTTTACTTTAATTTTATTCTAATTCTACCAAGTCAAAAATTGGTTTAAAGTATATCTAATATCGTATTTCTTAAAAAAACTATATTTAATATATCCTTTTTTATTTATTCTCGAGAATAGGATAGTATATTTAATGTTTTCTCCGATATAAACATTAAATCGAAAAATATAATGTTATATCTTGTTAAAAAATAATGTTTTCAAGGGACTGTTGTAGGTGTAAATACTAAACTGTGGACACATTATATGTAAATTGTTTTCAAGGGAATGTTTTCAAATATTATATTTGGTATTCACACCTAAAACATTTAATTTAATATATTTTATTTATTATTAGACTAAAAGACTAAAATTAAAAATACTTAAAATTTATAACACTCCATAACTCATTGAAATTTAAACTAAATCTCTAATTAAGTTCAGACTTGTTTAATTGAATATTCAATTTAATAGATTTTATTTATTATTTTAAAATACTTTCTTATTTTTCACTTAAAAGGAAGTCATAGAAAAAAAAGTATAATATAGTAAAAATATATCCATTATTTTAAGGATTAAATATTCCTTCCATGAGTTCCAACCATTGAAAAAGAAAGAAAGAAAATTTTACTTCTACGAGTGAAATAATAAAACCATAATTATGATAATTATCAAAAGACGTAAAGATAGCAATTAATGAGGATAAGAACATGCCAAAAATAGATAAGATCTCATTAGATACTCCATTGATTCTGATGACACAACATTATCTCAACAACAACAATTTCTCCTAATTACGACATTTTAGTTAGACCTAACACTACTACTCCTACACTTTTTTTGTTTCCATAATCATTTGCAAAACGAGCTCGATTTATTGGATCATTGGAGAAAATATTGAATACACTATCCTATCGAGAAGAAATAAAAAAGAAAATATTAAATATTAGATATAATTTTTGACAAAATATAAAATTAGATATACTTTAAACTAATTTTTGACTCGGTAAAATAGGATTTAAAATTAACATAAAAATGCAATATTAAATATTAAAAGTAGATTTATCATTAATTAGTTAAGATAAAATTTTCTAAATCTCTTAATAAATTTTCAATATAATTTCAACTTTTATTTTAATTGTTCAACATAATTGTTATATTTTTATTATTATTTCAAAACATTCATTAATAGTTTGATATCAATATAAAAGATTAATCTTTGAGAAAGTTGGGATACAATTAAAGTTGAAAAGAAGTAAAAGGAAGGCTTGCATCTAAATTATTAGCAACCAATTTATTATTCACAAGCAAATTTTAAACACTTATCTAAATAAGATTTAGATAAATGGATAGGACTGCATACTTTTATCAACTAATTAATGATAAATTCGCTTTTAATATTAGATAATGCATTTTTACTTAAATTTTATACGGATTTTTCCAAGTCAAAAATTGGTTTAAAGTATATCTAATTTCGTATTTCTTAAAAAACTAGAATTAATATTTCTTTTTTATTTAGTCTTGGGGATAGGATAGTATATTTAATGATTTCTTTGGTATAAACATTAAATCGAACTATATATTATTTAAGGATTAAATATTCCTTCTATGAGTTCTAACCATTAAAAAAAGAAAGAAATAAAATTTTACTTATACAAGTAAAGTAATAAAACTATAATTATGATAAATATCACAAGATGTAAAGATAGCATTTAACAAGGATAAGAACATGCCCAAACATATAAGATCTTACTCTATACTCCATTGATTCAGGCCACACAACGCTATCTCGACAACAACAATTTCTCCGAATTACAACTTTTTAGTTAGACCTAACACTACTACTCCTACGCTTTTTTTATTTCTATAATCGTCTGCAGAAAGGGCTCGATTTATTGGATCATTGGAGAAAATATTGAATATTCTATCTAATCGAGAAGAAATAAAAAAAGAAATATTAAATATTAGATATAAATTTTGACAAAATATAAAGTTAGATATAGTTTAAACTAGTTTTTGAATTGGTAAAATATGATGTAAAATTAGCATAAAATTGCATTATTTAATATTAAAAGGAGATTTATCATTAATTAGTTAAGATAAACCTTTGTAAATCTCTTCATAGTTTTTCAATATAATTTCAACTTTTATTTTAATGAATTGTAATTGTTATCTTTTTATTATTATTTTAACACATTCATTGATTGTTTGACATAAAAATAAAAGATTACTCTTTTAGAAAGTTTGGATACAGTTAAAATTGTAAAGAAGAAAAATGAAGGTTTGTATCTAAATTATTAGCAACCAATTTATTATTCACAAACAAAATTTAAACACTTATTTAAATAAGATTTAGATAAATGGATAGGAGTGCATACTTTTATCAACTGATTATTGATAAATTTGCTTTTAATATTAGATAATGCATTTTTACTTTAATTTTATTCAAATTTTACCAAGTTAAAAATTGGTTTAAAGTATATCTAATATCGTATTTCTTAAAAAACTATATTTAATATTTCTTTTTTATTTATTCTCGAGGATAGGATAGTATATTTAATCTTTTCTCCGGTATAAACATTAAATCGAAGGATAATGTTATATCTCGTTAATAAATTATGTTTTCAAGGACCTATTTTAGGTGTAAATACCAAACTATAGACACATTACACGTAAACAGCTTTCAAGGGAATGTTTTCAAATATTATATTTAGGATTTACACCTAAAACATTTAATTTAATATATTTTATTTATTATTATAATAATATGCTAAAATTACAAATATGTTAAAATTTATAACACTCAATAAGTCATTGAAATTTAAACTAAATCTCTAATTAAGTTTGGACTTAAGTAAATTTTTTTAATTGAATATTCAATTTAATATATTTTATTTATTATTTGAAAATACTTTCTTATTTGTCACTTAAAAGGGAGTCTTAGAAAAAAAAAGTATAATATAGTAAAAATATATATTATTTTAAGGATTAAATATTCCTTCAATGAGTTCCAACCATTAAAAAAAGAAAGAAAATTTTATTCCTACAAGTGAAATAATAAAACCATAATTACGATAATTATCAAAAGACGTACAGATAGCACTTAACGAGGATAAGAGCATGCCAAAAAAAAATAAGATCTCACTATATACTTCATCGATTCCGGCCACACAATATTATCTCGATAACAACAATTTCTTTGAATTACGACTTTTTTGTTAGAATTAACACTATTACTCCTGCACTTTTTTTATTTCCACAATCATTTACTAAAAGGGCTAGATATATTGGATCATTGGAGAAAATACTGAATATACTATCCTATCGAGAAGAAATAAAAAAGATATATTAAATATTAAATGTAATTTTTGGCAAAATATAAAGTTTGATATACTTTAAACTAATTTTTGACTCTGTAAAATATTATTTAAAAGTAACATAAAAATGCATTATTTAATATTAAAAGGAGGTTTATCATTAATTAGTTAAGATAAAATTTTCTAAATCTGTTTATAATTTTTCAATATAATTTCAACTTTTATTTTAATGAATTCTTCAACATAATTGTTATGGTTTTATTATTATTTCAAAGCGTTCATTGATAGCTTTATATCAAAATAAAAGATTAATCTTTTAGAAAGTTGGGATACAGTTAAAATTGAAAAGAAGTAAAAGGAGTGCATACCTTTATCAACTGATTATTGATAAAATTGCTTTTAATATTAGATAATGCATTTTACTTAAATTTTATTCGGATTCTATCAAGTCAAAAATGGGTTTAAAGTATGTCTAATTTCGTATTTCTAAAAATCCTATATTTAAAATTTCTTTTTTATTTATTCTAGTGGATAGGATAGCATATTTAATGTTTTCTATGGTATAAACATTAAATCGAACAATAATGTTATATCTTGTTAAAAAATTGTCTTCCAGGGAATGTTTTAGGCGCAAATACCAAACTGTGGATACATTATACGTAAACTGTTTTCAAGAGAATGTTTTCAAATATTATCTTTGGTATTTGCACCTAAAACATTTAATTTATTATTTGAATAATAGACTAATAAAATTCATAACACTCAATAAGTCATTGAAATTTAAACTAAATCTCTAATTAACTTTGGACTTGAGTAAAAAATTTTAATTGAATATTCAATTTAATATATTTTATTTATTATTTGAAAATACTTTCTCATTTGTCATTTAAAAGGGAGTCTTAGAAAAAAATTATAATATAGTAAAAAATGATATATATTATATTAAGGATTAAATATTCCTTCCGTGAGTTCCAACCATTAAAAAAAAGAAAGAAAATTTTATTCCTACGAGTGAAATAATAAAACCATAATTATGACAATAATCACAAGACGTAAATATAGCACTAAACGAGGATAAGAACATGCCAAAAACAGATAAGATCTCACTATATACTCCATTGATTCTGGCCACGCAACGTTATCTCGAAAACAACAATTTCTCCAAATTACGGCTTTTTCGTTAGACCTAACACTACTACTCCTACACTTTTTTTATTTCCATAATCATCCGCAAAGAGGGATAGATTTATTGGATCATTGGAGAAAATACCAAAATGTGGACACTAAATAAGTTACAGAAATTTAAACTAAATGTCTAATTAAGTTCGGACTTGAGCAAAAATTTTTAATTGAATATTCAATTTAATATATTTTATTTATTATTTGAAAATACTTTCTTATTTGTCACTTAAAAGGGAGTCATAGAAAAAAAGTATAATATAGTAAAAATATATATATTAATTTAAGGATTAAGTATTCCTTCTATGAGTTCCAATCATTAAAATAAGAAAGAAAGAAAATTTCACTCCCACTAGTGAAATAATAAAACCATAATTATGATAATTATTAAAAGACATAAAGATAGCACTTAACGAGAATAAGAACATGCCAAAAACAGATAAGATCTCACTATATACTCCATTGATTCTGACCACAAAACATTATCTCAATAACAACATTTCTCCTAATTACAGCTTTTTTGTTAGACCTAACACTACTACTCCTTATGTCAAAAAAAAAAAAAACTACTACTCCAACACTTTCAACACTTTTTTTATTTCCATAATGATCTACAAAAACGACTTGATTTAGTGGATCATTGGAGAAAATATTGAATATACTATCCTATCAAGAAGAAATAAAAAATTATTAAATATTAAATATAATTTTTGAAAAAAATAATGTTAAATTTACTTTAAACTAATCTTTGACTCGGTAAAATAGCATTTAAATTAACATAAAGTGCATTATTTAATATTAAAAGGAGATTTATCTTTAATTGGTTAAGAATGAAATGTTCAAGATATTTGTTATCTTTTATTATTATTTTACAACGTTCACTGATTTTTTGACATCAAAATAGAAGATTAATCTTTGAGAAAGTTTTGATACAGTTAAAAATGAAAATAAGTAAAAGGAAAGTTTGTATCTAAATTATTAGCAACCAATTTATTATTCACAACCAAATTTTAAACACTTATCTAAATAAGATTTAGATAAATGGATAGAAGTGCATACTTTTATTAACTGATTAATGATAAATTTGCTTTTAATATTAGATAACACATTGTTACTTTAATTTTATTCAAATTTTACGAAGTCAAAAATTAGTTTAAAGTATATCTGATATCATATTTATTAAAAACTATATTTAATATTTCTTTCATTTTTTCTCATCGATAAGATAGTATATTCAATGTTTTCTCCAGCATAAACATTAAATCGAAAGATAATGTTGTATCTCGTTAAAAAATTATGTTTTCAAGGGAATGTTTTAGTAAAAATACCAAACTGTGGACAAACTATACATAAACGACTTTCAAGGGAATGTTTTCAAATATTATCTTTGGTATTTGAACCTAAAACGTTTAATTTAATATATTTTATTTATTATTTGAATAATAGACTAAAATTAAAAATACATTAAAATTTATAACACTCAATAAGTCATTGAAATTTAAACTAAATCTCTAATTAAGTTTGGACTTGAGTAAAATGTTTTATTTATTATTTAAAAATACTTTCTTATTAGTCATTTAAAAGGGAGTCTTTGAAAAAAAGTATAATATAGTAAAAAAATGATATATATTATTTTACGGATGAAATATTCCTTCCATGAGTTTCAACCATTAAAAAAAGAAAGAAAATTTAATCTTATGAGTGAAATAATAAAACCATAATTTTGATAACTATCAAAAGACGTAAAGATAGCACTTAACGAGGACAAGAACATGCCAAAAATAGATAAGATCTCACTGTATACTCCATTGATTCCGGCCATACAACGTTATTTCGATAACAACAATTTCTCTGAATTACAACTTTTTAGTTAGACTTAACACTACCACTCCTACACTTTTTTTATTTCCATAATCATTTGCAAAAAGGGCTCGATTTATTGGATCATTGGAGAAAATATTGAATATGTTATCCCATCGAGAATAAATAAAAAAAATGTTAAACATTAAATATAATTTTTGACAAAATATAAAGTTAGATATACTTTAAACAAAATTTTGAATTGGTAAAATATGATTTAAAATTAACATAAAAATGCATTATTTAGTATTAAAAGGAGATTTATCATTAATTGGCTAAGATAAAATTTTCTAAATCCCTTTATAATTTTGCAATATAATTTCAACTTTAATTTTAATAAGTTGTTCAGGATAATTGTTATCTTTTAAATATTATTTTAAACATTCATGGATTGTTTGACATCAAAATAAAAAATTAATATTTGGGAAAGTTTGGATATAGTTAAAATTGAAAAGAAGTAAAAGGAAGGTTTGTATCTAAATTATTAGCAACCAATTTATTATTCACAAGCAAATCTTAGACACTTATCTAAATAAGATTTAGATAAATGGATGGGAGTGCATACTTTTATCAACTGATTAACAATAAAATTGCTTTAATATTAGATAATGCATTTTTACTTTAATTTTATTCAAATTTTACGAAGTCAAAAATTGGTTTAAAGTATATCTAATATCTTATTTACTGAAAACTATGTTTAATATTTCTTTTTCATATTTTCTCATGGATAGGATAGTATATTTAATGTTTTCTCCGGTATAAACATTAAATCAAAAGATAATGTTGTATCTTGTTAAAAAATTATGTTTTCAAGGGAATGTTTTAGTGCAAATACCAAACTGCAAGAGAATGTTTTCAAATATTATCTTTGGTATTTGCACCTAAAATATTTAATTTAAAATATTTAATTTATTATTTGAATAATAGACTAAAATTAAAAATACATTAAAAATTTTAACACTCAATAAGTCATTGAAATTTAAACTAAATCTCTAATTAAGTTTGGATTTGAGCATAATTTTTTAATTGAATACTCAATTTAATGTATTTTATTTGTTATTTGAAAATACTTTCTTATTAGTCGTTTAAAAGGGAGTCTTTGAAAAAAAGTATAATATAGTAAAAAAGATATGTATTATTTTAAGGATTAAATATTTCTTCCACGAGTTCCAACCATTAAGAAAAGAAAGAAAGAAAATTTAATCCTATGAGTGAAATAATAAAACCATAATTATAATAACGATCAAAAGACGCAAAGATAGCACTTACTGAGGATAAGAACATGCTAAAAATAGATAAGCTCTCACTAGTTACTGTATTGATTCCAATTACACAACGTTATCTCGATAACAACAATTTCTCCGAATTACAGCTTTTTAGTTAGACCTAACACTACTACCCGAGCACAATTTTATTTCCATAATCATCTGCGAAAAAGGGTTCGATTTATTGAATCATTGGAGAAAACATTGAATATACTATTCTATCGAGAAGAAATAAAAAAGAAATATAAAATATAAAATATAATTTTAGAAAAAATATATTTTTAGTTATACTTCAAACTAATTTTTGACTAGATAAAATAGGATTTAAAATTAACATAAAAATGAATTATTTAACATTAAAAGGAGGTTTATCATTATTTAGTTAAGATAAAATTTTCTAAATCTCTTCATAGTTTTTCAATATAATTTCAACTTTTATTTTAATGAATTGTTCAAGATAATTGTTATCTTCTTATTATTATTTTAAAACGTTCATTGATTTTTTGATATCAAAATAAAAGATTAATCTTTTAGAAAGTTTGGATACAGTTAAAAATGAAAAGAAGTAATAGGAAGGTTTGTATCCAAAATTATTAGCAACCAATTTCTTATTCACAAGCAAATTTTAAACACTTATCTAAATAAGATTTAGATAAATGTATAGGAGTGCATACTTTTATCACCTGATTAATGATAAATTGCTTTTAATATTAGATAACGCATTTTCACTTTATTTTTATTCGAATTTTACCAAGTAAAAAATTGGTTTAATGTATATCTAATATCATATTTAATTTTATTTAGATTTCGCCAAGTCAAAAATTGTTTCAAAGTTTATCTAATAACATATTTCTTAAAAAAACTAAATTTTATGTTTTTTTTCATTTATTCTTGAGGATAGGATAGTATATTTAAAGTTTTCTTTAGTAAAACATTAAATTGAATGATAATGATATATCTTGTTAAAAAATTTTGTTTTCCAAGAAATGTTTTAGGTGCAAATACCAAATTGTGGACACATTCTACATAAACTGTTTTCAAGGGAATGTTTTCAAATATTATTCTTCGTATTTGCATGTGAAACATGTAATTTAATATAGTTTATTTATTATTTGCTTAATAGACTTAAATTAAAAATACATTAAAATTTATAACTGTAGGTGATACACATGCACGTGTGTTGCTCAACCATATTGACCTTGTCAATATGGTTGCTCTGATTAAGGATT
>JAOSBK010000002.1:21607756-21622030 GCA_027568895.1 Erythroxylum shatona
ACATGTTTACTTTCTTGATTTTTCCAAAACTTATAATTAGCTTATAATTCGAAATATAAACACATTACCCACCTCATTTCCATGCTTGGAGCTTGATTAGAGCTTCAATTTCTCCATTCCTTTCCTTAATATTCCTTATCCAAGACAAAACCCTAAATCATAAACATCCAAAATTGATCCAATTAAAACATGTAATCTCTAAAATTTACTTGAGAATCCACAAACCCATACCAATCTTAAGCCAAATAAACCAAAATCACATCAAAACTCAAAGATCACAACTCATCTCTTACCTTATCTTCTTCATTTTCGTACTTTGCTTGGCTCATATTGGAGCTTTCACCTTCTTCCATGTTTTTCCCCCCTGAATCATCGAAAAATTGAGCTTGAAACCCCAAAAATTCGAAACCCTAGCATCATCTTCTTCTTCCTCCACCAAAACTCCTCCTTTCTCTCTTCTCTCTTTTATTTCTTCCTTTTTCCTCTAAAGGTCATGCTTCTCCTTGTGCCAAACGATAGCCACTCTCTTTTATACCCCTTAATGTATGCCAAAAGACCAAAATGCCCTCACTTAAAAGCCTTGAAACCTAACCCTTTTAGTGATCTTCCAAAATTGCCCCTGAACTTTATTTCAATTCATGCTTACTTTAGGACATTATTCTCACTATCAAAATGAAGGAATTTGCTAAAACTTCCTTCTAGAGAAACGTTTCTCATTGTCTTAATTTCATAAAGCCACCAAAATTATTTAATTTGGTGCACTACACCAAAAGTTATAGTCCAAACATTTTGGACTGTCATTTTGCTAAAATATTTTCCAGCACTTTATTTCCATCCAAAAATTGATATTCTTAAAGACAAAATTGAAACTCGATCTCTTCATAACAATTGTAGCCCTATTTCTCTAGTTTAATCCAAATCAAGAATCACCTCATTTGGATAATTAGAGCAAAGGTTATGGCCAAAATACTTTCAGATCTTACTAATCCAAGACTGAACACTAAAACCTGACTTCAATTCAGAAATTGAAAGTCTTAGGGGCTAAATTGAAATTCAATTCCTTCATATGACTTCTAGCTCCATGTCTCTATTTTATTTTGCCTCAAGAATCAATTCAATCGGATCTCCATAGATCCCGAATTTCGCAAAAGACTAAACCATATTTAGAAAATTATCTAACTCACTTTGATTAAATCAATCAACCTCAATTTAATCTCATAAAATTTCAAATTTTCCCTGAGAATGTAGATAATTGTCTTAGGAATCCAACGCTTTAAAAACCAAGTCAATCGGATGTCGGACAGAAAAGATATTAGCAAAAGATCGGAAGAGGGTCGGATTGGGAAGGAAAATAATAGAATCAGAAGGAAATCAAAACAGCGACATTTCGCTCGCAAGGGAGACAAGGACAGTGCAAAACGACGTCGTAGAGAGGGAGAAAGAAGCACTAAAATGGCGTCGCATGCAGGTGCTCGCCCTTGCGAGCGCTTGCGATCGCGAGCTGCTCGTTGGGGCGAGGCGCTCGCCCTCGCGAGGGGCGCCTGCGATCCGGAAATTTCATTTTTTTTCACTTAAATAAATCTGAATTTCGAAAAATCATATCTCTTGAATCCGAACTCTAAATTTAACAAATTTGGTATCTATAGAAAGCTCAAAGGTAGTTCTACAACTTCCATGAAGAACTAGAAAATTAATTCCATCTCTAAAGGGGTCAAAAACCCAAGCAAAGTTTCTATCTATTTCAATGTCTTCCTAATCAATCACATAACTTCCAAAATTTCTATCCTTCAATTCCAAGGTCCAAAATATCATATTTTATATCAATGCAAAGATCAAAAAGAAAACCTACAACTTTCATGAAGGACAGAAAAATCAATTTGGTCTCTAACGAAGTCAAATTTTCAATCAAATGTTTGTCCTCTAATATTCATGTAAAACAGTAACAGAAACGTCCAAAAATCATAACTTCACAATCCGTGGTCCAAAAATTGCGTACTTTATATCAAACTAAAGATCAAATCACAATATAAAACTTTCCTGAAGAACTTCAAAGCAATTTTAGCCTCTAACTAAGTCAATTTTTCAGTCAAAGATTCTGCTAGAAATGTGTTTTCCTAAAACACATTCTAACTTCACAATTTTATATCTTTCAATTCTAACATCCACTAATTTCATATTATACATCATTGAAAAGCTAAGAAAATCTTTTATGACTTTCATGAAGACCACTTAACTCAATTCAAAACATATCACTTCAGAATTCGCCTCAAAGCACAACATACACAATCCTATACTTAAGAGCATTTTCAAAGATAAAGTAAAATAACCTTAACTTTGGAAAATCATAACTTTCACTTCCGATATCGAAAAATATCAAACTTTATGGCGACAGAAAGCTCTCAACATAAGCTACAAGTTTCATGTAGATCATTATCTCAAATTCTGCCTAAATCAAAAAGTCAACTCTCTATGACCAAAAAGTCAAACTTTTTCAATTCTTCATATTCTCACACTTTTTCTCTTTATTTCATGCTTTTCAACTCCATTTCAATCAACTCATTCACTTTAACTTTCAAAACCCAAACAATTGTACTCAAATATCAAAATCATCAAAACTCATCAATTCTTTTCCTCATCAAATTTCTTAAAGCACAAAACATCTATAGCACACTACACATACAAAAACACTCATTGAATTTCAAATAATATTTCTAAATTCCACTTAAAAATCGGGGTCCAATAGTAAGTGTATGTGCGTATAAGTATGTATGAAAGTATGTATGAATAGGAAGCTGGCCATAGCAAAAAAGTGTTTGTCGCGGTAAAGATGAGATTCACCGCTGCGAAGTAGGAAATGTGTGTCGTAGCGAAGGTGAGATTTAGTTGCAATGAAGTAATAATTGTTTGCCATGGCGAACTTTCATAGAGAATGCAAGTGTAAAATGCTAACTATCAAAGGAAAAACAATATCTATATATTTCCAAAAATTATGATGCTATGGAAAATGAAAACCTATACTATTAACAAGTATAAAGCTAAATTATCTAGAATGCAAATCTAAAAAGAAAAGGCTCCTAACCTCACTTAGTTGCAAATTGACAAAAGTCAACCTAGAGAACCAATTGCTTGGTTCCCTAGCAACGCCGCCATTTGATTCTAACCTTATTCGTATCCTTGGAGGTCAAATCAAAGATAATCCAAGGATTGTAATATTAGGTACAACCTCAAGTTGTTTCACTTAATCAGAACCTAAGATGAATGGACCTAAGTTAACCTATATGTCATGCTATGTAAGCTAATTGGGAAAAGGGGGTTTTTAATCTTTGAAAACACTAACCAAAATAAATTGAATTATAAAAAATTTGTAAAATGTATCTTTTTTGGATTTTAGGAATAGAAAACAGAAAGATTGAAACAAGTGATCAAAAATTGATAGAATCCTCTTGAAAATGAGCTTTGGCCATCCTAGTTCGAAATTGATTTTTTTATGGGAGTAGAGATCACTAAGTTTCAAAATGAATAACCTTAAAGTACTATTTAATCCAAGATCTTAATCAATGGGATTCCATTTCTCAAAATTCCGTTAAGTGTGGCTTAGTGTGTGTAGTGGGATCACCCAATCCAATAGGTCAAATGAAATCTTAATCAACTCAATATCAAACATAACCATACAAGATAAAAGAGAATCAAGAAGATCACAAATGACATATATGAGACTTCATATATGCAAACTCAAAGTTCTAAATCAACCAATCCAACTACATATAATCCAACATTTGATTAAACAATAATTAAGTAGCTTAACTACAAGTTACTAATCCTAGACTTAGGCATTCACAAATCATAGCCCTTTTAAGAATATTGAACTCCAACCATAGTTGCATCTTCAAGAGGAAGGAAATCGCCTAGCCACGCATTGCAACCAGAAGGCTCATAATTAGAATGAACCCGTGCTACCCATCGTAGAAGTTGGCGGCAAAAAATGGAAGAAAAATGAGATAGATATCAGAGGGAATCATGGGTGGCAAGGTAATGAATGATGATGACAATATTGTGTCAGATGTGTTGTTTTGTAACTTATCCCAAAATAGGTTTTCTTTCCAAAAATGAGTTGTTGGATCGGGTTGCACAGTAAGTGACATTTTTGAAAATGCTTCAGGTTTGCTGATTCGAAGGTTCACCAAGGTGAAACACTGACTTTGTCGTGGCGATCTTTAATGGTTTTGTCGTGACGAAACACTAACTTCATCACGGCGATCTTTAATGGTTTCGCCATGGCGAAATACTGACTTCGTTGCGGCGAACTTTACTCAAAATTTCTTTGCTTGATCTTGTAGCTTCAATTTCTTTGTTCCACTTTTGGCTCTACTTCTTAAGTTTCCTACAATGAAAAGTAGTAATTTGTAATATCAATTGTCATATAAATCAAATCAGTGCAATTATTATCTAATTATGACAATTTGATCCCCAAATTACATTAATTCAAAACAAGCACTTTTAGGTCAAATTAAGCACAATATCTAACAAAAGGAGCTGAAACGTATAACAAAAACCATGAAAATGTCACTACATAATATAGAAAACTTGGGTTCAATCAATATGGTATGCAAAAAAATAAGTTTATATGAGATGGAAACTTGTAAGAAAAAGGCAATATAAAAGGGAAATTCATGCCAAATAAAGTAAATACGAAAAAAATAAAATAAAAAAGGATAATCATTGAAAATTAATTGACGTGGATTCTTTTATTTGAAAAGAACGAAGGAAAATAGGTTATTGCAAAGATAAAGGGAGTTAGTGGAGTAATTTATGGATATATCTATTGATCTTAGCAGATTAATATTGATCTTAACAGATTAATTTATGGATATATCTATTGATCTATTTGCTCTTTCTTCACTAACTATTAATATTTTTTCTCCTATTCCCTTTTCTTTATTAACCAATTTATCCCTATGGCATATTACAACCATGTTCAAAGACCTTTTACTTTTTATTATACATATATATCCATTTAAGTGGTGGAGATTAGATTATTTTCAAGCTTATGGTATGTTCAATTTCACAAGAAGATGATGAGAGTTCCTCACCAAAATTTCTAACACTTGTTTAAATGGGTGTTTTCTTATAAGGACGTGTCAATTTAAAATGTTTGAACTTTATGAAGGAGGTAGAATGTTTTTACATTGTGTTTACAAGTGTATTATATTAAATACAAAATTTTCTTTTTCGTAGGCCCTATTTTATGTTAAAGAGCGTCGCTAATCATCTAGCCTCATCCTTCTTCATTGTGGTTTGTGGTTGTTTTTCCATCCAGTTAAGTCGTCCAACTAATATCTACCATATGTTTTGCTTTAATAAGATGAGTATTTGTGTGTTGGCTTTTGTGTGAATGCAAAGGAGGTCTTAATTTTGTGTTGTTTTTTAGAATATTCTTATAATCATTGATGATTTTTTATGTTCTTCTTTAATAGTCTAAGTATTTATGTTTGGGTTTTGTTTGATGCATTGATGAGTAGATGTATGAATTATATAAGTATTTACTGTATATGGAATGAGTTTGATCTCTTATGGCTGATCCAATGCATAATAAACCCCTAGGATGTTATATAGGCTAGAAACTCAGATGTAGCTCCCATGATGCTTATCAGTGTAAAATTACATGAGCCTAGGAATCACAGCGAGAAATTGGTTTCTTGATTCATATGGTGTAACAATGCCATGTACCATAGTTCTTGTTTAAAATCAAACTTTGGAAATCAGCTTATAGGTTATTAATGCAAACATAGCTATCTTGGTTTTGTGTGTTGTTATTTGGATTATTGTTAAATGATTGATGGCTAGATGTATGAATTACATACGTATCTACTACATGTCAAATAAGTTTGTATAATTATGGATTATATGAGGCATAATAAACCCTTAGGATGGTACATAGGCTAGAAACTCGTGATGTAACTCCCACAGGGCTTATCGATTTAAAACTCCACGAGCCTAGGAGTCACAGCAAGAGTCACAGCAAGAATATGCTTTCTTGATTCATATGGTGTAACAATGCCACGTATCATAGTGCTTGTTTAAAATCAAATTTTGGAAATAAACTTCTAGGTGATTAATGCAAACATAGTTATCTTGGTTTTATATGTTGTTGTTTGGAATATTGTTAGAATGATTGATAACTAGATGTATGAATTACATAAATATTTACTGCATGTAATAAGTTTGTATAATTATGGATGATTTGAGGCATAATAAACCTCCGGGATTGTATAATCAACTGACTAAGAATTATGGCCAAATTGTGAGACTATGACTAAATTATCTTCAATTGCTCGAATATTGAACATAAAGCCTGAAAGGCATATTTCTGATCAAAATTTTGATAAAATTCTTGCTTAGTATAATAAATCATTGCCTCATGATATAGTGGTTAATAATTTTTACAATATGAAGAAACTTATTATAGGTCGTAATTTGTCAATTGAAAATTTTGATTGTTGCAAATTGAGATGTATATTGTTTTAGGGAGATAATATGGAATTATAAAAGTGTAAATTTTGTGGTCAATCTAGGTTCAAACCTAGAAAGTGTACTATAAAATAGAAATACAGATGTATTATTTCCCGTTAACTCTAAGACTTCAAATACTATATGCTTATGATTTTAATGCATCTCATATGACATGGCGTAATGAATATGAACAGGAAGATGAAATAATGATTCATCCATTAGATGCACTCATATGGAAACATTTCAATAACACCTATTCTAAGTTTGCAGCTGAAAGTCAAAATGTTAGGTTGGGATTGTCGACGGATGGAATCTAACATTTTGATCAATCCGGGCAACAATATTCTTCATGAACAATCATAATTACTCCTTATAATTTGCCTCTATGGATGCGTATGAATGAGGCATATATATTCTTGACGGTCATTGTGCCAAGAACTACAAATCCAAAGCATAAAATTGATGTATTCTTATAGCCATTGGTATCTAAATTCCATCATCTTTGAGAATATGGTGTGCAGACATATGATGTGTCTCTTAAACAAGTTTTTTTGTTGAGAGTAGCTTTGATATGGACTATTAGTGATTTTGCTATGCTATATTGTTTGGATGAAGCACAATAAGTAAATTGGCTTATCCTTACTGTGGCAATGATTTTGATGCCTTTTATCTTCCTAACGAGGCTAAAACATCTTGGTTTGACAACCACAATAAATTTCTTCCTTCAAACCATCCTATTCTTAGAAATTTCTTCCTTCAGACCATCCATTCAGAAACAATAAACAAAACTTCAATAAGAATAGGATGGTATAAACACCTCCTCCCCCTTACAAAGATGGTGAAGATATATTGCAAGAGATTAATGAATTATGGTTGTTGAAAGTTACAGAACTTAAAGATGATGAAGTTAATAAAAGCATTAGTAAAAATTTTGTTTAGAGAAAATGAAGCATCTTTTAGGATTTTCCATATTTGAAAACTAATTTGATACGTCATAATCTAGATGTGATGTATATTGAAAAAATATTTTTGACAAATTGTTCAATATCATAACAAACATTGAAGGGAGGACAAAAGACAATGTAAAATTATGAGATGATTTGAAACTTTGCTATAAAAGGAATGAATTAGATAAAGATCCTCACACTGGTAAATATTTGAAAGCATATTACATTTTGGATTAAAAAAAAGGAAATTTTATGTCAATGGTTGAAATATCTAAAGTTTCCCGATGGTTACGTTTCGAACTTTGCAAGGAGTATGGACTTGAGGAAGTATAAATTATTTGGGATGAAAATTCATGATTATCATGTGTTTATGCAAATGTTAATTCCATTTGCATTTCAGGAGTTGCTACCGAATAAGGTTTGGCAGGGTATAATAGAATTAAGTTTGTTTTCCAAAAGCTTAACATCATTTAAAATAAAGTTGGCTAAAATGAAAAAACTAGAAAGGGAAATTCCAGTAATCTTGTGCAAATTAGAAGGGATTTTCCCTCTAAGCTTGTTTAATTGTATAGAGCATCTACCCATACATTTAGCACATGAGGCTAAATTTACTAGTCCAATTCAATATCGATGGATGTATCCATTTGAGAGGTAATTATATTTAATATTTAAATTAGAGTTATAGAATGTTTTAATCATATAAATGGAATAACCCTATTTATAATATAGGTATTTACACCACTTGGAAGAAAAATGTCAAAAACAAGGAGTTTGATATGTAACGCTTATTTAGTGGAGGATGCAAGTACATTTTGTTCATAGTATTTTGAGTCGTATATGTACATAAGAGAAAGAAAAGTTCCTCGTAATGACAATGGGGGAGGAACTGGTGATGTTGATGGCAACTTATATATTTTCACATATCTTAGATGAATATATGGACAGTCAACAAGAAGAATGTTAACAGAAGAAGAAATAGAGGCTACCCATGGTTACATTTTATTGAATTGTCAATAGGTTCATCCTTTCATGTAGTAAGTTTAAGTTTATTTTAAAATTGATTATTTTGGTTTTCAAAATTAATGTTGTTCACAATTAAAATACATAATAATGCTTTTAGATTATACTTGGAATGGTTATGTAAGCTAAGGCCCAAAAAAATATATGATGATATCAATAAAGAAGTTGAAAGACACTTTCCTTGATGGTTAAAAAAATATGTAAGTTTTCACTTATAATAATTGAAACGGTTGAACTATCAGATCAACGTGATTAGATGACATTATACTCTTTAATATGATAAATTGTTTTTTATATAGGCTTTAGAAAATCCAATAAAGAACAAGTTCAAATACGAACTTACAAAAGAAACTTTGCTTACTATTAAATCATATTCAATGTATTTTTGTTAATGAATAATTTTTATATAGAATATCACGGTCATAGCATGGCAACAATAAATAACGGGGTTTGCATATAGGGAGAATTGATGGATTATGATAGTAAAATTATTGAGATACTTGAAACTGAGTACCCTACATTGCCAATAAAATAAAGTGTGATATTTAAGTGTGAATGGTTTGATCTAACTCCTAATGTTGGAACAAAAGTGCACAGCCATTACAATATAGTTGAAATCAATCAACGAATAAGATTTAGACAATTTGAACCTTTCGTGTTGGTGATGCAAGCGATCCATGTGTATTAATCCCTTTTCCCAACTTACGACGAGATAAATCAGATTGGTGGTCTTGTGCAAAGTAAAACCTAGAAGTGTTTTTGAATTACATGAAAAAGGAGAAAAATAAGAGAATTGAAAGTGAAATGTTTCAGGAAGATGTTTATAAAAATAAATGCATGTGTAACATATGACGAGAATGAACCTTTGAATGATCCAAATAATGAATATGTTAAAATTTTATATGGAGAGGATGAGGAGGGCGAGAGATCTAAAGAGAAGCCTAAGTTTGATTATAATTCTTCGAAAAAAGAAGATGATGATGATTTTGATTTACAATTAAGTGCTGATAGCGATTAATTTATGTTTGTAATAGAATATTATATGAATAAATCTATTATTGCCTCAAAAATATAACGTTATATATTGAATTTATATTGTTCTATTATATATTGGAAAATTCAATAAAACGTGAATTTCAGGTTTAAAATATGCCACCAAAGAAAAAATAGGATATGATGCGGCCAAGCTTTAGGTTACAATGATTAGAAGAAGCTAGTGCATTTCAAAAGTTAAGCATCACATTCTGCAGATGCTACTGCACATCCAAATGAAACACCACCTTCTGTACAGGCTGTTATACCATCTAGCAGCCCTGCTACACCATCCACCACCCTTATACCAACAAAGATATCAAGGGTAAGCATTGCGGATGAAGGAGGCAACCTCCAGCCTGAAGCTAACGGAGTTGATGGAAGAACGTACATAATAGTTGTCAACAATTTGTAAGTAAAATTCTAAAAATTTTGTAATACATGATAACACCATATATTTATATAGAATTTAGAGGTTTTTGTTTGAAAATGATCTAAAATAACTTACATATTAGGTTAGTTCCATCTGGAACATGCTCAAGAAATATCTAATCCAAGTTTAAGGAGAGGATGGATCTTGAGGATTATGGAAGAATGTCTCTCAATCGACAAAGGATTTTTATTATCATGAGTTTAAGGTATACAAAATATATTCTTTAATCTTTTTTATTTTATCTAATTTTATACATTAATTAGATAAATATTGTCATTTATAAGTACTTATAGTATGTTTTCTTTTTTTCATAATGAAATTTTTTGTGATCCAAAATTTGATGTTGTAATTTATAATGTATGATAGAGGCGAGCTCGTACACGTTATAAAGACTTTCTTGCTTCAATGCACAAGAATGATGTACGACCACCATATAAATTTGAAGAAATATGGAGTCATTAGCAATAGTATTGGGCAATACCTGAGGTAATATCCATTTCAGAGCATAATTCTGCCATCAGACGTAGAGGACTAGATAGAAATAATCTATCCATAAACACTGGAGGATCTTTAAACCAATAGGAGCATGTACTTCAACTTGTAAGCATCAAAACTTTACAGTTATATCCTAATTTGTTTACTTTTATGTATGAAATTTGATTTCAATATAATTTGATGTATGAAATTTAAAATGAAAATATATATGCATTATGGAGAATAATAATGTTGTAAATGTCTGGTGCTATTAATGGTTGTGTTGTTGAGTTAATTTTTTTTATCTAACAGGGGATAAATATCATAAAAATAGAGAAAATTCTACCGAAATTTTTGTAAATTGTAGTTCACTTATAATAATTTATTTTGATGCAGGAAAAGTCTATAGGTAGGAAGCCTATACCATGTCAACTATTTTTGCACACTTACACCAAGAAGCATGATTGTGTGATCTTCATAAACATCTTATGCAGACAAGTTCATGTATGTAAAATCTATACTTTAATATTAATTCTTAAAAAGTTTCACTTATTAACATAAACAATTATATTGATAGGATGAAATACAAGAAAACATTGAATGACAGTCTCAATACTCTTAAACTGTTAAAGATAGTCAAGTGTAACTTGATGCAGTCGGTGGTAAGGACCGTCGTGGAAGGAATTTCGACTTAGGCCCATTTACAAACACATGTTATTCGCAATCCTCCACATACACTATAGTTGGATCCAATAGGCAGTCCGCATCAAATAAAAGAGTCTTCTAACTTGATTGCTTAGTTGAGAGGTTGATGGAGAGCATAACTCAGCTCTGTAATGAGGTGGATGAGTTGAAAGGTAAGGATAAGACCTCATCGCATCTGCCTTCACGACCTATATAGCTTCTAGATAAGTGAATGTAATGATAGTCTGCTACTCTTAAGTTCTTGTATAAATTCTTAATTGATAGTAATTTCAAGATACTTATTCATTTATGTTATATTTTTTATTATACAATTCAGGTTAATGTTTACTTTACATTTATCGATCAATTGTTATATATTATTTACAAAAATTAAATGTATAAAAAATCATAAGATTATCAATAGAAAACTCAGGTACGAAGTGAGAAATGACATTTGAAATTTATGATAATTAAATTTCTCGACAGAAATACAATATTTTGTTGATAAGTTACAGATAGAATATATCATTCCGACGCTAAGTTGCTGACAGATATACAACTCCATCACTAAGTTCCCAACGAAATAGTATATTATGTCAATAAATATTTAACGACGGATAATATTTTCCACCGATAAGTTTAGTGATGAAATATTTTATGTTCGTTAGTAAATTTAGTGACGGACCTAGAACTTACTGTAGCTAAATTCACCAACAGAATATTGCAATTCCATCAACAAATTAGTTACAAAATATTCTAAATTAGTCTATAATTTTACCTTAATTTAACAACGAAAATGTAAAATTTCTTCACCAAATTTACCAATGGTTATATAAATTTTTGTCGCTAAATTTTATCTACGGCTGCTTCTCCAACAACTTTTTCGGTCGGTCATTCTATCTCCAAATTTATTTCCTAGCAAAATCTTTATTTTTTGTTGAGAATTTGCGTTGCTAAAACCTATTTTTCTTGTAGTGATATAGACTTTTTTTTGTAGATTTTGAGGTCCCCCTAATTTCTCCTCTAACACATATACCAATAAATTGGGAATTGAGAGCTTAGACTTATGCAAGTTGCTTTTAATGTTGTGCATTTTTTTAATACTATGTTATGCTAATGATGTTGTGTGTTTTCATGGAGATGCTCTAGAAGCTATATTGTGCACTTTGGTGTTGTTTTAATAACAACTTAATGCTATGTCATTTTGATGTTATACTATTAAATAATATGAGCTCAGCAGATTCTATTATCTGACAAACACGTAAAAGCCAGATGCTGAGAGTGAGGCTCAAACCTATGCCCTTATGGGAAGGCAGGGCATGATAAGCCTCATCCATCTGATGTACAACTTATGTTTATTTATATTATGCATTGTTTGTTTTTTTTTATTAAACATGTAGCAGATTATTCCATGACCATTATATCTATATTTTGCCTTGTGAATACCAGAAAAAGTTTTTAATGATTAGTTATTAGGGTTTAGCCACAACAACCCTAATTATATATAAGTTATATATTTATGTAATTAATCATATAAAGTGTAGAAACTTTAATTATAATTAATTATTTTATTATAATAAATTTTATCCCACAATAATTTTCATTATATTTGAATAATTAATTAGGATGGAATATCAAATTATTTTTTCTAATTTACCCATAGGTAATAGAAATTAGTATATAATTTGATAGTTTTTTCATATAGTTTGTGATAAATATGTTTGAATTAAAAATTTAGCCCACGTGTAATTTTTATGTAATTTTATTTATATCTTTTAAGATGTGTTTTAAATGGGTAATACATATATATATAGTTTGTTAGCCTCAATTTATTGATAAGTAGCATGTATGTTTAATTTATGCAACTATTTAAACTGTTAGTTTCTCTAATACAAGTTGTGAAATTCCCAAATTAAGGAATGAAAAGTAGATAGACATTGATTATGCTATCCGTAAGGACGAACCACTTAAGGTAATAGAGCTATCACTACAACTAAAATTGATATTTAAGAGTGTTGGGAACTATCTAATTGCCTAAGTTAATGTTCATTAAAACCAAAATTTCTACTAGCATTCGTGGTTTCATAAAACAACATGACAATGTTCATAATCTATTGAAGGCTATTGATGAGCAGTTCGAAACTTTGGACAAAACACTTATAAGAACCCGAATTATGAAATTTTCATTTACGAGACTCACCAACGTCCGAGGTGTGAGTGCGCAAATAATAATGATGAGGGACATTGTGACTCAGTTAAAGAAACTAGAACACCCTTCCACCACTAAACAGACCCCTTAAAATCTCTTATAATACACAAAAGGAATGACATTAAGAAGGAATCCAAGTGCTTTATTTTTTCAGAAAAGAGGACACATGAAGAAGGATTGTGTCAAACATAAGGAATGAATTGAAAAGAAAGGTAATCTGATCTCATTAATTTGTTTTGAATCTAATATGGCTGAAGTTTGTCATGACACGTGGTGGATTGATTCTCATCGTCCAATCCATATTACAAATATGTTACAGGATTTGCAAAACCCAAGGAAGTCATTAGGAAGTGAGCAGTGTATCTTATCCGAAAACAAGATACGTTCATATATGAAGGCTATTTGGGATTGCAATTTAAAGAATGAGTAAAGAAGAGCTTTCATTGCTAATCCACTCTGCGCGTGGAAAGGCTGTTTTTTTACGAATCATGTGCAAATGCAATCAGGCATTCCATAAGAGCCCATTCTCTTATAAAGAACCTTGCCTTCTCTAGCTTCTTCTCCTGCTTTTAGTTCATTGGCATATTCCCCTTACCCTTCTTTGGGATGTCACTTCCTTTGCACAAACCTTTTTTTGGTTTCAGCTCTGTTCGGTAAAACTAGAAAAGACATTTTATATTCTCAATTTCTTTAGTAAACTTATTTCAATTTCAAGACTTGTACCATTTGGATATTTTTTAATTTTCTGAAAATCTTTTAAGTTAAATTATAAATTTGAATTTGTTAGGAATGGAACATTATTTTATGGTCTTTTCCATTTTAGTTTACAAGATAATACCTATTATAATTGTTGGACCCCGATCTTTGAGTGGAATTTAGAATTATAAGATGAAATTAAATAAGTGTTTTTGTATACGTATTGTGTTGTAGATGTTTTTGTACTTTGAGAAAATGGATGAGAAAAG
>JAOSBK010000002.1:21637260-21647667 GCA_027568895.1 Erythroxylum shatona
AAATTACTATTCATATGGTCAAAAAGGTACTATTCATTTGGTCTTTCTTTAGGCAAAACTTTGAAACAACTTTTGACCTCCGATTTGCACGAAATTCGAAGCATTGGTTACTAGAAAATTTTCTATCCCATTTTGAGAGTGTCGGGTTTTAATTGGGCTATGTGCCGGTCTGGTTCGAAATTTCGTTTTTGGGATCTAAAGATCCGATTGAGGCGGTTTCTGTTTTTATGTGACCTAGCGGCATGATTTTCCATTTTAGCTAAGAAATTGGATTTTCTTTTGGGCCCTCAGACGGAATCTAAGACGAATCTTGCACGATTTATTCGGAGGACTTTAATTGAGTTGATTATTATATATAAGTATAAGGGTACCGAATTAAGTAGTTGGGTTCCGGATTCGGGATCCAACATAAGATAAGAGGTTGGACATCCGGTAATGGGTTCCAACACAACAGGTTGAAATTTAGTGTGGCTAACCTATAGCTCCTCAATCTCTCGAATTGGTTATCCTTTTCACTTGTCAATAGCTCTAATGCAAAGTTATTAACTTTTATGTTTTTTTTTTGTCTATAATCTCAACATTAAAGTCCCTTAAAAGCGTACCTTTAAGTACAATAATATCAACTGTAGGGTTATCTTAAAAATTTTGTAAAATTATGTTGATAGTACTTTGTAATTCAAAGTGCCTTAATTTTTTGTTTACGATAGTTTTGACCATGCTCATGGATGGCTAGATGTGGCTTGATTTGAAATGCAGCACTATATTATGTTAAAGAAGTATGTATTCTCCACCCATAACCCTTTTTACAAACAACAGTTGCTCTAGATTTTTCACTCTTCACATACAGATAATCCCTTCTCAACTTTATTTTAAACTTGTCTAAATGCATTAATTGATTTAAATAATATACCAACCTTTAAATCAATTAACCTTATCATACTAGTATATGCTTTAAATTTGAGGAACTTAGGACTTCTTCTCTCTTCATATAAACAATCATCCTAGTAATATTTTTTATACCACAAATGCATGGTATAGCTATAGCTAGTACTGGTGAGTATAGGTCAATCTCACTAGAACTAGTTGTTATAGTTAGTACTAGTGAGTATCGATCAATCCCACTAGAACTAGTTATTAAGTATTAATTATTCATAAACTTAATTATCTAAAATATCACATACGATTTGAGGAAAAAGGAGAATAGATAAACAATTAAGACATTTGAGGAAAAAGGCGAATAGATAAACAATTTAGATTACCAAAACAAAGCAATAATTAAGAAGAAAGAAACCTATGAATAAACTAGATTTATGTAAGATATCCCTAAGACTTCACTATGTTTCAACTTTACCTTGATTTAACGAACAATTTTAGCTTCTTACAATGGTAAGAATTCGTATGCTATAATTATGCTCTCTATATAACTCCTATCCTTAGATCTAATTAATTGAAATCTCTTTTCTAATCAAGACAACCTAAGAATTCATTCATCCAAATTGTGAACTCTCGTGATAGGTTTTATCCTAACCTAGAAAATTACCAGGTTCTCTTGTGGGTAAGTCACTTAACCCTCATTATCTATGTTATGATCTAACCATACACATAATCCCCTTGATCTCAATGTATGAATCAAATAATTGAACCTTCAATTTTTATTCCTTCTATTTAATCAATTATAAGAACAAGAATAAAACTTAAGTAAACTAGATATTTCATTAAATCAAAAGATCAATTTAAAACATTTCATCCTAGGGTTCATCCACCTAAATCTGTATCTCAATTATTTTATGAATAAATAAATAATAATATAAAAACAAAAAAAGAACATAAGAAAAAGAAGTCACCATCATGAGTATTGATTCCTGAATTCTTGATGAATCTTGTTGAATTATTTTTTCTCATTGCCCTTTCCCTATTGCAATTCGCTTTTACTAACTCTTTTTCCTTTTCAAATATTCTTTGATAAAAAAACTCCTTTCTTTCCTATTATCTTTTCTTTTAATAATTCAAATCCCTGTTTTTAATGCCCAATATGGAACTAGCACCCCCCAGTATACATTTTGTGTTATTTTTCACCATATTTTATAACTTTTGGAGTAAATAAGCACTACAAACATGGGAAAAACATAGAGACATGCATGAAACATGTTATTGAAAATAACGAACATGGGGGTATGTTGAGTGACAAAGGATAAAAAATGACTTCTTTTGGAACACAAATTGAACATAATTGCATATAAGTGTCGTCTACTCTAAATTTTCTCCTATTTCTTGAAGAGGCCTAAACAAAATATGGAGTAAGAGATATGTCATTTTGAGTATTAAATCCTCTAAAGATATCGGAATTAGCATACATCAAACTTCCCCTAACTTAAGAATTTGTTTTTTCTTAAGAAAATCAATTTCATCATTCCAACTCAAATAAAAAATAATTTTAAAAAAATCAAATAGATCAATCACATAAATCAAGATTCTCCACCACTCTTCCATTCATAAGGTTCATTATAACGCTAGGAAATTAACTACTTGTATAAGTTCATAAGTTAATTCAATTCATTTATATCTTTAAAACTTCAATCAAAATCTTAAAATGAGACTCCATGTACAAAATGAAAAAATATAAGATAAAAATGTTTTAAGTCTTGAACATATTTACACCAATTTCTAACAAAATATAAAATTAAAAAATGAGAGCATTGTAAGCTTGTTTGTAAAGTCACTTGGGGTTTTCATGCAAGAGTAAAAACCTTATCATGAATACTTTTGGTTACTCAATTAGGTTACCATCTTAAATGGCTACTAGAACTACCCTTTAACTTTACGTAATGAAGTGAAATTATTTAGGCTCTTTTATTCACAATGTTTTTTAGACAATGAAAATACTCAAAAGAAGTAACATTTACTTGTTGCATGTACATTTTTCAAAAAAGAGTATCATAATGCTCATCAAATATTCATTCTCCAAATTTATAAAACAAATTAAATTTACTTATTCACTAACACTCATAACTAGTTACCTAGACCTTTCAAGTTACTAAAATAATCAAATTCATAATACATTGTCTTTATTGGTATGATTTTAAAGTGAAAAAATTCCAAGAGCATTTTTCTATTAAGAAATTCATGAAAAAAAATTGATAAGCATAGTCATCATATAGAATCCCTCCCCAAAACTTACGTTAGACACTATCTTCAATGTACGAAACATGTAAAACCAAGAAGAATAAGGGAAAATAGAGAAAGAAGAAAGGGTAGAGGACTTGCCATTCCTTGATATAAGACAATTGGCCAAGTTTTGATAAAATTCAATTAAAGTTAATCTTCTATTGGTGTGCTCTTTGGAATTGTAGAGACATCTGACAAAATGTGAGTAAAAAATAAAGTGAACCAAAATAAAATATACATATAAGTCGGAAATGATAAAAATAAAAGTAAAAGTAAATAAGGCTTTTAATACGCTTTCTTTAATAGAGGACCACCTTTAATCAGTTTTTTGAAAAACATCCATTAATCATATAGCTTATTAAGAGAAGCTAAGGTAACCTGATAGATTTCTCCAAAAGATATATCTTTAATATCTCTTTAAATTGTAGCAATGATCCTTTGTAACTCAGGTTATAATTCTTCTGGAAGAGAGGAAATAAAAGTATAACAGAGAGTAACGTTGTTGAATCCATTGAGAGGAGAATAATGTTCTGTCATATGCTAGAAATGCTTTAGTAAATCTGTTTTATCCAGAGAAGAACACTTCATCTCAAAATATTTTTATCTGACTTGTGTGTCAAGAAAGTCACCAATGAATTCTTAATGAATTACTCCAAGAAGTAATCTAGTAGATGTGACTTGTATAAACTAAAGTTTGTGATATTCATTATGACTTTGACACCATTCTCATAATATACTAGTAAAACGAGAAGTAAACTTAGACAAAATATCCCTTAAAGGACTGTTTGGTCAAGTCATTTACAAATTAATCCAAGCGTCGAAGTGATGGAGACGCTCTCTCCATTTTTTAGGTGGAAGATCATCAAATATAAACCATGGTCCATAAGTAGGTCTGGTAGGTTGTGCTTTGCTGGTGGTGGTGAAGGTCTAAAAGGTTCAGTTCCTGTGGACTCAACTTTACTATTTTTGACTCTACTTTCGTAGGCTAAGGCATGGTCATCACAACTTTAACTAGATTCGTCGAGTTAGCAAACTTTGCACATTCATCTAAAGATGGATTTGATAGTCCAGAGGATTGTACATCAGAGATTTGTTAAGAAATATCAGAATGTTTAGAGAGGCATATTCATCAAATATAGGAGGAGTAGATGATGGTGTATGAGTTGTCATAAACTCTGTCTGAAGAGCTTTGTCTTTCCCAGTATATAGAGTAAATTGAAGCTTTTCTAGAAGGTGGAGTGTGATAAACTATTCCACGAATTAGCTGGTTTAGTCTATAGATTAGTAGGTTTAGTGTATAAATGTGAAGGTTTAGGAGACTTTTCAAGTTTCAGTTTTTGGTTGATTTGGGCTTAGTGGTGGTAGGATGAATATACTACCTGATTAAACGATAATTATAGTTAAATACCTTTTCATAATCAGTAGTTTCAGGAAATGTGGGTGGAGAATAGATTGGTTGGATATGATAAGTTAGTGAAGGATAGATAGGTTGGTTAAATGGAAAAGATGTAGGATAGGCTTTATAAACAATCTTAGGTTGTTTTTTCTGCATGTCAACTTCTATTCGTTAAAGAATCTCTTTCACCTTTTTGAGTTCTTTCTCTTTGGTGGTAAAATTAGGGCCCTTTTTTAAAAATTTCTTTATATATAGACAAGGCTATGAATACATTACCAAGTGACCTTGTTCATCTTTCTTCAACCCTCTCTATAGCCAATCTTCCTTTTGTTGGATCAGAAAAAATAAAGCATGCACGATTTGGATAAAACAGTAGATTTCAAAACTTTTTAGAAATGAAAATTTTAGCAGAAGCAATATAACCAAATCAACATGCATAGCCATAAATGATACAGCATAAAGATAAACATTTGTATAAACATAAGATAAAAATTATTATCAACTCCTTCACTATAGCTTTAACTCTTCGTTGTACTATCTTATCCTCAGCAATGTATCCACTCCAAGATGATGTATCCTCTTCTCATTATTATATCTTCGACCAATCTGATCTACTACTTATTCTCTTTAGACAACTAGGTTAATAACATCCTTTGGTGGGAAAGAAGAAGAAACACTTAAAGAGATTTTTCCTTAGAAGAATAAAGCCAAAGATGAGACACCTCTCATGCAATTTTCGGCTATACCATGCAAGATAGAAGAGAGAGAGTAAAAAATACAAGAACACCTTCTCACTTCTTCTCAATTTCAGTTAACATCAAAAGAAAGAAGAGAATTTCATCAAATGCATCACTTCATTCTTTCATCAATAACAAAGAAGCCAATAAATGAGACTCTTCTCATTTGTCTTTAAGATGGCTATATGAAAAGACTATTAACCTAAATAAGACATATCATTTTCGGTTTTGTGATGAAAGAAGGAAGATGGTCCATCAAATGTTCCTCTTTCTTCTTTAATCCAATGAAAGCTAAAAGGTTACATGCTAGCATTAAAAGATAATCATTAAACCATTTGAAGATAACATCATTACTCCATTTAATGATGATAAAGCATGTTAAAACCATCTTTAATATAACAAATCAATGCTAAATGTGCAGCTGCAAATTTAGCCCATTAAAAATGAAATTCCTTCTCCATTTATCTTTAGTAACTTTGTTTTAATTTAATTAATATAATAAATCAAATCAAACCAAAGTCTAGCCCATTTCTAAATGTTCATTTGGGCTTCTAATTAACAATTAATTAGTCTAAGCTCAACATTCAATCATAGGCTTTAAAACCTCTATTTATATTTCTTACTTTGCTTAACAACCTTCCTAGAAACCAAATGGGGAATCTAATTGGACTTATATGATTCAAGCTCCAATAAGTGCATAATTAATCTAATCTTATTAGAATTAATTCCAACTTATTAACTAAATGTTATTCCACTAAAGACAATTAGTTGAACTCTTGAATTACTAAATATTATGAGAACATATGTTTAAAATAGGATGTCTAATTGTAAACTCTAATATGAACCATATTATAGTCATCCACACAATAAAGGATAAAATTACCATTTTACCCTCATGTTGATTTTTCCTTCTTGATATCCCGTTTTTCCATCTTGGTGTTAAGATTTAATAGATGGCTAGTCCATCAAACTACTAACGCTAGTTTAATCACCAATCTCCGTAAAACATCTAGAAGTGATGACATCACTATAAACTCTTTATTTGAGTGAATGTTCCCTGATAATTGTTTCAATTAATAATTCCAATATACAGAAACTAGATAGATACTTTGTAAAAATCCATTCTGATCATATAAAAAATTATAATGAAACACATATGAGTTCACCACCCATCAAGATTGTAGTCTATAATAAACGAATGCTTAAGTGTACATTTTAAGATTAAAGTGACGACCCACTTTATTCTTTAAAACATACTTGATTCTTGATTCATTTGATAGTGTCATTATTAACAGTCAACTACTATCATGATATGAAAAATATCATTCCCTTGAAGTAAACTCCTTTACTTGCATGGAGATAAATTGCAACACTACATTCTAAACCATAATCAAGCAACCAACTTGATTATTCAATTTTGAATCAATTATTTTTATATTCTAATAATATACATGTTTCCTATACATCTCTATGTTTATGTATATTACTTACAAAAGAATCTAGGTACCTTATAACTAGATATATAATGCTCATACAAATAAAACCAACTCTTTTGTCTTATTAATAATAAATATTTTCATTACAAAAGTAACTGGAAGAAAATTAAGTTATAGGTAAATGCACTTGCTTTCTAGGGCACTATATTTACATAACTCCAACAAACAAAGGTCGAAAGCTACTAGTGATAGGCAGAAGTCCTATGCTAACTTAAAAAGGAAAGATATTGAGTGTCAGGCTGGTGATGAGGTGTTTTTAAAAGTGTCACTATGGAAGAACATACTTCGGTTTGGAAAGAAAGGTAAGCTCAGCCCACGATACATCGGTTCTTATGAGATTCTTAAGAGAATTAGACCAGCAGCTTATCAGTTAGCTCTTCCTAAAGAATTGGCCAAGTTATATGATGTGTTTCATGTTTCCATATTGAGAAGATATATATCGGATGATACACATAAGATTTTTGTGCAAGTAATTCAAGTACAACAAGATTATACTTATGAAGAAGGATTTATATCTATCTTAGCCAAAGAAGTCTGACAACTCCAAAACAAGCAAATACCTTCGGTAAAAGTACTCTAGCAACACCATGGGCTTGAGGAAGCAACATGGGAACTAGAAAAGACCATGAGAGTTTAGTATCCTCAACTGTTCTCACCAGGTATGAATTTCAAGGACAAAATTCTTTTAAGGGGGAGAGAATTGTAAGGCCCTAAATTATACCCTAATTGAAATGTTACATGTTCACGAAGGTAATTGTGATAGGTGTTAAAATTGTGACATGATTGTAAGTTATATGTGTTTGAATTTTGGTTTAATAGATTGTACTTAGTGATTTAGAATTAATTGATACCATTAGAGAATTGAGGTATTAAAATGTACATTTGGACTAGGAAAATGTCAAGTGGCAAGACAAGTTGGTACATGAAAAATTGGGTGATTAAGCCTATGAATTAGTGACATTTGGCATGGGAAATTAAGTGACAAATGACATAGTTAATAAATTGACAAGTGGCAGCAGTAAGTGAGTGACAAGTGGCCTAATTAAGTTGTGGCATTTTGCAGCATGATAAGAAGACAACTAGCTCACTCATATGTTTGCCATGTAGGTCAGACCATGGAAGGACATTTGTCCCTTTAAAGTTAGGAAACCTTGCAAAATAAAAACTGAATCACTCCAGCTCATTTGGTGTTTCTGCTACTTTCTCACTACTCTGTCCACCAAAACCTCTCACTCCCTCTCAACTTTTGAACTTTTTGTTTGATTTTGGATCATCATCATTTGGAATCTTTACTAGATATTGCATCAATGAAGTAGATTATGTTATCTTTTATGTTGTCTTCTTGAAGTTAAGATTTGCACCTTGATTTTGGACTTGTGTTGGTTGCATGAAAGGTTTGATTGGCTTGTTTTTTAAAGTAGGAATTTGTAGTTAAGAAGGTAAGGGAAAGCTAAAATTCATTGCATGATATAATATGAATTATTTGATCCTGGAATTAGATAAAATATGTATTGAATTGATGATGAAATGAGGTCTGGAACATGATACTTGTTTGATAACTTTTGCTTTGGATGTTGATACCTGAAAGAACATGGATTATGAAATGCATAATGAATGATTTTTGAATTGTTTTGGAAATGAATTTTATGATGTACTGAAGTATGAATAAGGTGGAATTGAAGTGAAATTGATGGACTTTGGTGAAGGTTTATCAAATGGAAGTGAAGAAGTTAAATTTTAGAAACAAACTGAAACAATTGTGGAATTTATAAGGCACATTCCTACGATCGTGGGAAATGGTTAGGAAGGTGACAAACTTGGTTTTGTACAATTGTTGAACTATATAAGGTCAGGTTTTTTATTTGGTACATTGGGACTTAATTAGACTTATTTAAGCTATAAAATGAACTTAAATTAAGATTCAATTAATTAAGTAAAAGTTAATTTAGTTATGGATTGTTAATTGAGGTAATTACTTATGAAATATGTGGTTAGTAAATAATGTGTTTAATGTTGAAATGTATGGCGTGCTCAAAGATGAATGTGTCCTTATAAACACAAATATGTTTCAAATGGTTTATGTGATGTGAATTGAATTTGATTGTTAGTGAATTGGGAATTTATGTGATTATATGTAATGTGCAAATACATAATGCATTTATTGGTACATTATTGCAAATGTTTATGTTCATGAGGTATGTTAAGTTGTTGGATATGAAAGATTATGTTCAATTTGAGAAAAATGGAATAAAGATATGTTATGCACTACATCTTTTGTATATGATTCTGAAATCTGAAATGGATTGTTTTCAAACTGCCAAAGTCTACAGCTGCTCTTGTAACCACACACTAAGGTGTCTTCTGTAACCAGACACTAAGGTGTCTTCTGTGCTAGACACTCCGGTGTCTTCTGATTTTAGACACTTTTGTGTCTTTTGTTTCAGAGACTTAAGTCTCTTCTATTTCAGATACCAAAAAAGGATATCTTCTGTTCTAGTCCCGTTACCCACTTTTATAAAAAGGATTAGTAGGCTAATTTGTTTTGTATTTTGTTACATACTCAGTTCTGATATAATCAAGCTCTATTTTAAAATAACTAAGTTATGTTCTGATATAATCAGATACTGTTTTGATACAGACAAGTTCTATTCTGGTACTTTAAAGTTTTGTTTTGATATTATGGTATTCTTTTTTTATACTTGTAAGCTTTGCTCTAAAGCTAATATATCCTATTTTGATATGTTATATTTTGTTCTAAGATACATATTGTTTGGACTGCGTTTTAATATGAACGATTAAAGATTGCTTGAGATGTGATTTGATTCTATAAATGTGAATATTCGACGATTGTTAGAAACAGTCGCCAAATTATGTCTTATTTAATTATTTCCCCACTAAGCTTTATGCTTAGCACAGTGGTTTTGCCTCCGTGTAGGTTCTGATAAGAAGGTTTAAAGACTGGGACAAAGACAACTGTAGTGGCCAAGGAGATTGTGTTTTGGTTTGGAAATGTTAAGTGCGTTTTAAAGTTATATTTAATGTAATGAGATATATTGGAATCTGTATTTGGTTTGACGGTTGTGATAACCTTAATACATATTGGATTTAGATTTAAGGCTAGGATGCAATAAGTACCATGTGTATGTTATGTTCTGAATATGACCCAACCCATGAAATGAAATGTTTGTTACTTGATTTTTTGGAAGTGCTTTAGTATATTTTGGATTGTTTCAGTACTATTTTATGTGGCATCTGCATATCCTCTGAGGGAGTATGTGGGTGTTACATAAACACCAATTTTGAGTATTATTTGTGTCGGGTGTTGTCTCATGATTAAGGAACTCTAGAACTTACTTACAAATAGTAGTTGAGATCACATAAGCTTATGCAAATGTTGAAATGATGAAGGCAAATAGGATTTACTTGTTAGCTTAAACAGCCACCAGAATGTCACCCTTGGTGAGCCCCCTTGAGCTTAATTGAAACCTTTTTTTTCTTTAAACCTAAAATATGAGTCTTGACCTTAATTGTTTATCCGCTTCATTATACCTACCATAAGGGCAAGTTGAGCATTTGAAAAGGTATAATCTGGTTTAGGGAATAAGTGGGGGGG
>JAOSBK010000002.1:21651839-21662731 GCA_027568895.1 Erythroxylum shatona
GCCGAGATATAATTCAATACCTCTAACCCGTCCCAAATTACCAATAAACCCTTCCTATGGGAGATGGGATGTTACAAACATACACTTTACTAATGAAATGGGTTCCTCTCTTACCCAAACAAAAGCACATATTCATGCTCAAATCATTTTCTCATATGCTCATACTTTCATGCATTCTCATCTTTTCATTCATACAAAATGCCATGACATGTTTCAAGGCATAACATAAAATGTTTTAAAGCATTTCCTTCTTCATTTTGAAATTCATCAATAAAATTCATATACCAAACATTTAATGATTTCTCAATTCATTTAAAGAGTAATAAATGCAACAATTATGGAGTAATTGAAATCATTTTTATTTTTCTTGATTTGGAAAAACATTAGTGGCTCATAACTTTATTATAAACATATAACCCACCTTGATTTCCTTACTTAAAGACTTGCTCAAAATGTCTCAACTCTTGCTTCTGTTACCTTTCTTGATTTCCCTCTGTAATAACAAAAATCTCACTCTTTAGGGTTTTTAATTGAAAATTTCACAAAGCATAATCACTAAAATTAGTGTTAGAATACTTAAACCCATATATTTTCTACACCATGAACTAAATTCCTTTCAGAAATTTAAAAGATTTAAAATGGTCTTACCTTGATTCTTCACCAAATGAAGGGATCTTTAGCTCAAATGGAAGATCTTCTCTTCCTCTGCCTTTTTCTCTTCTTGAACCACTTCAAAATCTCTCTTAAAAGCTAAGAAATGAGGAAACCCTAGCTCAACTCTCTTCTTTTCTCTCAACCACAAAAAATTCTCTTCTCTTTCTTTCATATTTTCTCTTCTTCTCTCCCAATTCACGTTTCCCCCTTTTTAAAAGCAAGACTACATTTCTTTCTTCCATTTCTACCCTTAATGAGCCCAAAAAGTCCATTTTACCCTTCCTTATAGGCTTATGTTCTTTTAACCCTAAATATCTTGCCAAAAACACTCCTTAAATATTCTTATAACCTTAACACTTTATTTCCATTAACCCATGAAATAAATCCTATTAACTTTGACATAATTAAATAATTTCAAATTGATTAATCTATCAAAACCTCAAAAATTAATTAAATCATGCTTATTCATCAAGAATTTTTTTTGGGGCCAACAGAAATCAATAAATCACACAAGGAAATATGTTTGTCATTAGGCATTTTACAAGTCTGAAGAAACTGTGGGATGAGTTAAGATGTTTATTATAAATGCCAAAGTGTTCATGTAATTAGTGTATATGTGGAACTGGAAAGAAAATGGAGGAGATCAATTCAAGTCATAAGTTGATACAATTTTTGATGGGGTTGAATGAAAGTTACAACCAGGTTAAGAATCAAATTTTGGTGATAGATCTATTACCAAGTATTGACAAAGCATATTCAATCATTTTAATAGTGGAGAGATAGAAGGAAATTCATTTGACGATAGTTGAACTAATAAAAACAGTGCTTTGTTCATTAGAGGAAAAGTAACTAAGATCCATAAAGGTGGGAAAGGGAATTATCAACAAAGAGATACCATAGACAAGTCTAAATTAAAGCGTGATTTTTGTAAAATGACCGTACATACCAAAGATAGTTGTTTCAAAATTCATGGCTATCCAGAATGGTATAAGGAGTTAAAAGAGAATAAACAGAAAATATCAAAGAAGAATTTGGCGAATTTGGTAGAAATAAGGAAAACAAAAAAGCTGCATACAGAGTCTATTCATAATAACACTAATGACTGGTCGATGATCATTTCTAGCTATTCAACAAGAAATGGAAAAATTCATGAAAGGGACAACAACGTTTGGTGTAAGCAGAGGAAATAATATGAATTTTGTAGAATTAGGTACTATTCCATACCATTCTTTTAGTTCTCTTGAATTAATTGGAACTAACTCTTGGATAATAGACACTTGAGCTTCTAATCACATATGTATGGATGTAACAAAAATGAAAATTGTTTAGCCAACTCCTGTTTATCTACTAGATGGGATTGTTAAATTTGTTCAACACATTGGTGATATACATTTGACAGATAATCTTACCTTGACCAAAGATTTACATATATCTGTTTTTCGTTTTAACTTGTTATCTGTTAATAAGTTAACAACCACAACATTTATCAAATTCATCTTTTATCCTTTTTGTTGTCTTTTACAAGACCTGAAACTGATGATATACTAGCTTTTGGGAAAATAATAGGCAGACTATACATACTTGATCATTTTTCTTTTGATCAGCATGTAATAAAGTCTAACATTGAAAAGACCAATGTTTTTCCTTGTTCTTTTGTCAATCAAGTTTTTATAGTGGATAGGATAGTATAGCTTAATAGACTTGGTCCATGGATAGAATTCGTTTTGAATACCCAACTACTTGTAATATCTGTCTTATGTCAAAAATGCAGCAACATTCTTTTCCAAATATTGATATATATACAATTAGATGTTTTGAACTCATTCATGTGGATATATGGGGTCCTTATCATCCTCAAAACATCAATGGCTCCAATTTTTTATTAATTGTCCTTGATAATTTTAATAGATGTAAATGGACATTTTTGTTCAAATATAAATCTTATGTGCCTTTCATTCTTCAGTCTTTCTTGCAAATGACCCGAACTTAATTTAATCTTAAAGTATAAATTGTCTAAAGTGAAAATGGTTTAGAGTTTTTAAATCCAGATTGTTTCTTGGCTTTCACCAATAATGGAATCATTCATCAATGATCTTGTGTCCATACCCCTCAATAAAATGAGGTGGTAAAAAGAAAACATATACACTTGTTACAAATAGGAGGAGCTTTGATGTTTCAATCCCGTTTGCTAAGTAAGTTTTAGGGAGAATCTATGCTTACTGCCACTTATCTAATCAATCATATGCCATCTATTAGACTTTCTTGGAATACCCCATATGAAATTCTTTTTCATAAAACACTATCTTATGATCACCTTAAAAGTTTTGATTACTTTTGTTTTGTTGCAAACACCAACCATCTCAAACGAAAATTTGATACAAGGGCATATAAATTTGCTTTTATTGGTTATAGTCATAGAAAAAAAGCATACAAACTTTATGATCTCCAAAACCTTAAAGTTCTTGTCTCTAGAGATGTTCATTTTCATGAATAAAATTTTCCTTATCATTAGTTACATGACACTTTAAACTTTACTCCTTTACCTAATGTTGATATTCCTAATCCTTGTGATCATTCTACTGATTCTCCACCACATAAAACTTCTTTGCCTCCTTTGACTACACTTCCCTTTGAAATCAATAAAAATTTATGATACTAGCTCAATCACATTTATAGAAAAGTGATACAGATTGAAAACCACTTGCATGGTTGAATGATTTTGTTTCATCTACTGTTCATTCTATTCCTTCTTCCATTACTAGCAACAACCTTACGCTAAAAACATTTCCTTATCATCACTAAACCAATCTTTCTAAATCATGCATTTCATTTTTAGCTGTAATGTCTAATATTCAAGAGCCATTTTCTTTTAATCAAGTTAGACTAAAACAGGAATGGATAGATGCCACGAATGTGGAGTTAGAGACACTTGAGGATAACAAAACATGGGAGTTAATAGAGTTGCCACTAGGTAAAAAGTCCATCGGTTCAAAGTGGCTATATAAGATCAAACACAAACCCAATGACATAATTGACATATACAAAGCTAGGCTGGTAGTTAAGTGTTTTAATTAAGTTGAAGGAGTATATTTTATCGATAGTTTCTCCCCAATTACAAAGTTTTTCATTGTCTGATTGTTCTCAACAATTATAGCGGCTCATTTATGACCACTTCATCAACTAGATATCAATAATGCTTTTCTTTATGGATATCTAGATGAATAAGTATACATGGTTTCTCCTGACGAGTATGATAAAGCTCAGAAATATCAAATTTGTAAATTTCTTTGATCCTTATATGGTCTCAAACAAGCATCACGATAATAGAATCATGAGCTTACAACCAAACTACAGTCTATTGCATTCATTCAATCTACAAATAATCATTATTTGTTTATTAAGAAAATCGATTCTTATTTCCTCAGCTTACTTGTCTATACTGACAATGTTCTTCTCACAGGTTCTTCCGAATTAGAGATAACAAAAGTAAAACAAATTTTGCATCATCACTTTACCATCAAGGATTTTGGTTAGGCCAAATATTTTTTAGACTTGGAGATAGCTAGATCTATCGAAGGAATTTTTGTCAATCATCTTAATTATACTTTGGACATTCTCGATGAAGTCGGTTTATTGGGTTCTAAGTCTGCAACCACAACATTACCAAAAGGGTATAACTCTAGTACTAATAGTGGTGCCTTATTAATTGATCCTGAGTGCTACAGAAGGTTGGTGGGTAGATTGTTGTATTTGCAATTTTCTCATCCAGACCTCTCCTATGCAGTTTAACAACTTAGTCAGTTTGTTCAAGCTCCACGACCTTCTCATTGGAATGCAACAATACACTTCTTACCTTACATTGAAGGCACTCCTTCAAAGGGGTTATTTTTCTCTTCCCACAGCTCTTTCAAAGTTGAAGCTTTTTGTAAAGCTAATTGGGCCTCCTATCTTAATACACGCGATTCTCTTATTGGCTTTTGCATTTTTCTTAATAGTTACCTGATTTCCTGGAAAACTAAGAAGCAAACTATTGTGTCTTGGTCCTCGACAGAACCAAAATATTAAAGCATAAGTGCTACTATTTATGAGTTGCAATGAGTTCTTTATCTATTGCAAGATTTCCAGATTTTGGACCCATTACCAATCTCTTTGTGGTTTGATAATCAAGCAGCCATTCATATCACTTCAAATCATATTTTCATAAACGCATTAAGCATTTAGAAATTGATTGACCAATATAAACAGGGGTTGATTTTTCCATGTCATCTTTCTTCCAAATTTGAAGTTGCCGATTTGTTTACTAAGTCTTTAGCTGCCCCTCTATTTCAGCAGTTTATCTCCAAGTTGGACTTACTTGATATACATCTAAGTACAACTTTAAGAGGGATGAACTATAGTTATAAATAGCTATATGTCACGAGTGTGACATGGTAAGTCACTCCTGTGAGACTTTCTCACCTACCCTATACTCATTTATTTATTTTTCCATATGAAAGAGAGAGTTGTGTAGCAATTATTTTGTTAATCAATTACTAAAATAAGTTTTGTATATAACCAGTGATGAGTTGCATTAATGATATGAGAAAATATTCAAATTCTTTCTGATATTGATTTGTTAAGTAACCTTGAGTTTGGGATGGTGGAGTATGACAGTGGAGAATGATGATAGAGGATAACGACGGAGGAATTGAGGAGAACAAAGATCTATATGCATCTGTGTAGGGTTGGCGATGGGATGTGCAACTACTAACTGTAGAGGACAAAGACGAACTTCATCTGTGTAGGGTTGGGTAATAGGATGTGCAAATACTGACTTTGGAGGACGAAGATAGACTACACAACCTCTATGTCTGTGCATATGCGATGGGCTATGCCATTGCATGCTTGTGCGGATTGCAAAGGCTGAGGCATTACTAGTGACAAAAGTTTAGTAGAACATATCCAAGAGTAGTTATAGATGGCAAATGAGTAGAGGACTAAGGAGATGTCGCATTAGGGTTAGGGAGAGTCCACTATAAATGTAGAAAGACAAAGAGGCTGAGAGAATAGATGCAACATTATTCGATTAGGTTAAAGATGAGACACCTCTCATGAACTTTTCGACTACACCATGCAAGATAGGAGACAGAGAGTCAGAAATGTAAGAAAACCTTCTTACTTCTTGTCAATTTCGGTTAATATCAAAAGAAAGAAGAGATTTAAATCAAATGCATCACTTCATTCTTTAACCAATCATAAAGAAGCCAATAAATGAGACTCTTCTCATTTGTCTTTAAGATGGCTATATGAAAAGATTATTAACCTAAATGAGACATATCATTTTCGGTTTTGTGATGAAAGAAGGAAGACGGTCCATCAAATGTTCCTCTTTCTTCTTTAATCCAATGAATGCTAAAAGGTTAAATGCTATCATTAAAAGACAACCATTAAACCATTTAATGATAATATCATTACTCCATTTAATGATGATAAAGCATGTTAAAACCATCTTTAATATAGAAAATCAATGCTAAATGTGTAGCTGCACATTTAGCTCATTAAAACCAAAATTCCTCCTCTATTTATCTTTAATAACTTTGTTTTAATTTAATTAATCAAATTAAATCAAAGTCTAGCCCATTTCTAAATATTCATTTGGGCTTATAATTAACAAATAATTAGTCTAAGCCCAACATTCAATCATAGACTTTAAAACCTCTATTTGTATTTCTTACTTTGCTTTATAACCTTCTTAGAAGCCAAATGGGAATCCAATTGGACTTATATAATTTAATCTCTAATAAGCCCATAATTAATTTAATCTCATTAGAATTAATTCCATCTTATTAACTAAATGTCATTCCACTAAAGACAATTAGTTGAACTCTTGAATTACTAAATATTACAAGAGCACATGTTTCAAATAGGATGTTCAGTTGGAAACTCTAATATGAAACATATTATAGCCATCTACACAATAAAGGGTAAAATTACCGTTTTGCCCTTATTTTGATTTTTTCTTCTAGTTATCCCATTTTACTCTATATGGTGATTGACATACAAGATCTCATCTTGGTGTTAAGACTTGATAGGTAGCTAGTCCACTAAACTACTGGCGTCAGTTTAATCACCAATCTTCATAAAACATCTAGAAGTGATGATATCACTATAAATTCTTTATTTGAGTGAATGTTCCCTGATATATTTTTCAATTAATAATTCCAACATGCAAACACTGGATTGATACTTTGTAAAAATCCATTTTGATCATATCAAAAATTATAATGAAACACATACGAGTTCACTACTCATCAAGATTGGGGTCTATAATAAACAAATGCTTTGGTTGTATGTTTTAAGATTAGTATAACGATCCACTTTATTCTTTAAAACATACTTGATTCCAAATTCATTTAATAGTGCCATTATCGATAGTTAACTACTTCTATGATATAAAACTCACCATTCCCTTAAAGTAAACTCCTTTACTTGCACGGAGATAAATTGCAACACTAAAGTCTAAATCATAACCAAGTGACCAAATTGATTGTCTAACCGTGAATCAATTATTTTTAGATTATAATAATATACATGTTTCTCATACATCTCTATGTATATGTATATTACTTTCAAAAGAATCTCGATACCTTATGATTAGATATATAATGCTCATACAAATAAAACCAAACTTTTTCGTTTTATTAATAATAAATATTTTCATTACAAAAGTAACTGAAGAAAATTAAGTTATAAGTAATTACACTTGCTTTTCAGTGTACTATATTTACATAACTTCAATAATCTCCCACTTGCCCTAAAGCAAGTTTGACATATCCCTCATTCCCATCCATGTTAGATGACCTTTGAAACTTTTTTGAGACAATGTCTTCATAAATGGATCAGCAAGGTTTTGCTTTATAGGAATCTTTACCACATTTATCTCACCACGTTATATTATCTCCCTTATGAGATGATACTTTCTCTCAACGTGTTTGGTAGCTTTATGGTTCCGAGGTTCTTTAGAATTAGTCATTGTGCCACTGTTATCCCAATAAAGTGTAATAACCTTTTCTGCCTCAAGAACCATCTCCAAATCATTTAGGAACTTGCAGAGCTAGACTGCTTCTTTTAATGCTTCATAAATCGTAACATACTTAGCCTCTATAGTTGAATCAGCAACATAAGATTGCTTGATACTCCTCTAGATTATGGCTCCACCACCTAAAACAAATACATAACCAAAACTTGATTTCCTTGAATCAACATTTGATTGGAAATCAGAATTTGCATATCCCATTGTTATAAGGTTACTTCTAGAGTAAACAAGCATTAAGTTCTTAGTCCTATGAAGATACTTCAGTATGCACTTCACCACAGTCCAATGCTCCATTCTTGATAGATATCTAGTCTAGTGTAAAGCATAGTATATATTAAACTTCCAATTGTCGAAGCATATGGAGTGTTATGCATGTGTTCGATCTCCTCTTAGGTCTTAAGAGCTTAATCTTTTGAAAGTTTGATTCTATGTCTAGTAGGTGTGAAACCCCTCTTGGAATCTTGCATGGCAAACTTATTGAGCATGCTTTCAATGTAGGTTATTTGAGACAAGGCTAATAGTTTGTTATTACAATCCTTTATAAGTTTGATCCCCAAAATATAGTTAGCCTCTCCTAAATCCTTCATTAAGAACTATTTGTTTGGCCATCCCTTAACCGTAGAGAACATTCCTACATCATTCCCAATGAGCAGAATGTCATCAACATATAGGATTAGGAAAGTAATCTTGCCTTCTTGTATCCTTTTATAGACATAAGGCTCATCTTGGTTTTGTATGAACTCATAAGTTTTGATAGACTTATCAAACCTAATGTTCTAAGACCTAGATGTTTGCTTAAGCCCATAAATAGATCTCTGCAATTTGCATATCTTATGCTCATTTCTTGGCTCAATGAATTCTTCTGGTTGGGCCATATTAATGGTCTCCTCAAGATCACCATTAAGAAATGTGGTCTTGACATCCATTTGCCATATTTTGTAATTTAAATAAGCTACCATGGCCAAAAGAATTTTGATGGACTTAAGCATGGCAACTGGAAAAAATGTCTCCTCATAGTCTATACCCTCCTTTTGAGTATAGCCTTTAACTACCAATCTGGCTTTAAAGGTCTGTGACTTTCCATTTGATCCTCTTTTCCTTTTTTAGATCCATTTACACCCTATGACTTTTACATCTGGTGGTAGATCTACAAGGATCTACACTTCATTGACGTACATGGAATCTATTTTCAATTCCATCGCCTTAAGACATTTTTCTGCATCAGCATCATTAATAGCTTGTCTACAAATAATGGGATCCATTTCTTCTTAGTCTGAGATGGCTATAATACCTTCTCTTAGACCTAGATACTGTCTAATCGTCTCATAACCCTCCCACTATGTCTAGGCGTTACTTGATGATTAGGTTGCTCTTTCGATTCAACTCTTGAATCCATCTTGACATCTTGTTTTGCTATATCCAAATCAACTCTTGGTTTAGATGAAATAGCTAACCCTTTGAGCACTACTTCACTTCTCCCTTTGTGATTTCTTACAAACTCCTCCTCTAGGAATGTTGCATTTGTCGACACAAATACCAACCTACCCTGAGCACTGTAAAATTAGTACTATCGATTACCCGTAGGATATTCTACAAACAAACATACTTTTAACCTTGGTTCTATCTTTGTGGATTTAGGCCTTAGAACATGAGCTGGGCGAGCCCAAGTCCCTAAGTGTCGTAATGAAGGCACTCAGCCAGTCCACAACTCCCTAGTTGTCATTTGTATGGTATGTCCCCAAAATGATTCTGGAAGGCTAGCGTAGGACATCATTATTTCTAATAGAGTCTTATTTCTTCTCTCAGCTACACAATTCTATTGAGGTGTTCGAGGAGCTGACAAGTTGGAAACAATTCCATTGTTAATTAAATATTGTTGGAACTCTCTAGATAAGTACTCACCACCTTGATCTGATCAAAGTTGTTTTAATGGCTTATCTAGCTGCTTCTCAACTTCAGTTTTGAATTCTTTGAACTTTTTAAATGACTCACTCTTTTTATGTGTCAAATACAAACAACCATGTATAGAGTAATCATCTATAAAGGTTATGAAGTATTCATAACCACCTCTAGCTTGTACGTTCATGCGCCCACACACATCAGTATGTACTAGGTCCAATGTGGATTCAGATATGTTTCCTTTCAAAGAAAATGAGACCTTGGTCATTTTTCCTTCAATACAAGATTTACAAGTGGGTAATGGATCATTAACCAAGCACATAAGGATCCCATCCTTTACTAACCTGTCAAGTCTTTTCTAATTGATATGACCCATCCTTAAGTGCCACAGATATTTTGAATTAATGCTGCTAGAGAAATTGGATTGTCTTGGTTTTATCAATTATGTGGTGTTTAGTAAGCCTATAATAGGTTCTATAAAGAACAATCCCTGTTTACTTATTGCATTACTAATAAAATCCTTATTCTCATATATTGAAACAACATTTTCAAAATATAAGGAATAACCAAATGTTATTAAACAAAAAATAGAAATCATATTCCTTACAATTATGAGGATGTAATATACATCCTCCTAATATGACCTATGACCATTAGGAAAGTCTAAAATAATAACTCCCACTGATTATTCCGAAATGTAGGATCCATCTACTATCTTGACTTAAAACTAGCCTTTAGGTAATCTTTTCCTTTTCTGGAACCCCTGCAAAAAATTACAAACATGGTTAGTGGCTCTTAAATCTAATATCCAAGAATCAGATAAATATGCTACATTTCTAGTTCCTAACAAACTTAGGAAACCCATACCTTGTTTGCTTTTGAGGGACTCAAGGTAGATTGGACATTTTTTTTCTGGTGGCCCATCTCATCACAGTCAAAACATTTTCCCTTGTTATTTTTTTTGGCCTTCTTTTTTGTAAGTTGGGCCTTGACCCCTGTTTGGGCCTTGTTTTTCATTGGACCCTTCTTTTTTTGCTTGCCCTTTCCTTTGGGCTTAGAAGAAGATGCTACATTAGCTTCTGGCCTGTGAGCCTTGATATTTAATATCTCTTATGTACTCTATAGAGTATTCATCACTTCCTCAATCTGTAATCCTTGCTGTTGAGCTCATAGTCCAACTTAAACTACTGAAAAGAAGAGTTTAAGCTATTGATGATCATAATCATCTGCGTGTCCGCATCCATATCCGCCCCAAGCATCTCAG
>JAOSBK010000002.1:21681449-21706536 GCA_027568895.1 Erythroxylum shatona
TTATTTATTTTTAGTTCATTAGATAATAATAAACATTGGTGTATTTTTCATTTCAATAAAATATTTTATTTTAATTTCATCTTATTTATTATATTCCGGTTTGATAGCGGTTCATTACCGATTGAACCTCTAAACCTTAAACATTTCCTTGGACCGGTTCGATGTCCGGTTCGGTTTTTAAAACATTGTATGTATTTTCATTATATGACTTCTCTCTAAGTTTTCTCTCACTTGAAAGCTTGATTTTTGAATGATGTAATCTTGGTCATACTAAAAAAATAACCGTATTTTTATTCTTATCTCTTTACAAGGATCCTACATATTAGAAAGTGTTAGAACAAAAATTTTGATAAAGTTGGACACTCGCGCGGCTTTTGATAAACACTAGCATGATTTTGGACTTTAAACAACGCATCTAATAGTTGAAAATGAAATGCAAGTCAACAAAAAATAACACACCTTGGAAACATCCCTAAAGAGGTGTTCTAATGGCGATTGGCACAACCCATAAATCGTAATACTTTCTATAAAAGGATGGTAAATTTGGCACCTTAAATGCATGTCACAAGTACCATTTTCCTATCAGCCAAATCCTTCCCCACTAATACCCTCTCTAAATCTCATCAAAAGTTTCCTCATCTCCATCATAGGAGTCCAACTCACATATGACATAAGTTGTTGTGTATTATTAATCTTCACTTTAACAGCTTTTTGTATTAATAAATATATATTATACAAAAGGACATTGTATTTAAATTTCATAGATATCAAGTTCCATTACATTGCATTCAACAACTCTCGAACTATTTTGTGAGGGTATAAGTGGAAGCCCCTCAATGGCTTCATAAGAAGTTGAGCGGTTTAGAGAGTAACAAGTTAGAAATATAACTATTACTCATTTTTTTATAAATATTCATCTATTTATTAAATGAAATTTACAAAAAATTAAATAAATAAATGTTCAACAAAGTATCCGATAAATGTGACCTAAAAAAATAAATGAACAGATATTTATGTGACCGAATAAGAACATGTTAATGAAAAAAGGTAATTTAGATAGCCGATATAAGGAAATAGGAACAGGTACCTTTATAAATAAATACCCACCCACCAGCCTACGTGCTTCATCGACCACCTACTTAGCATAATGTCAACCTCAACAATGGCTCTTTCCTCACCAGTAATCGCCGGCAATGCGGTGAAGATGATGGGCAACGACCGTTTCGCCGTCGAGAGTTATTGGCATGTAATATCAACTTATTATTAAAGATATTATTTAGTATTTATGCAGGAGTAGTAAAGAAGATAAGCAATCGTTTTCTCAACATTCCTAAAGAAAGAGATGCTTTGCTTTGCGTCAGATAAACAACTAAATTAGATGAAGGGTTCAAATGCTCTTATAGAGGAGCTTTTAAAAATTTAACCGGAATGAGCCGATTCAATCAGTTCATAATTAAACAAATTTTTAATATAATCAAATAGTTAATTCGAGATATTCAGCTCAAAAACATTTATTAAACGAGCCCATTATGTGGCTATCGAGCCACTGGATGAGGTGAGCAACCCGTTTTTCTCGGGTAGGAGTTTTCGACCCGTTAGAGTTGGTTGATGACCCAGAGGCCTTCGCAGAATTGAAGTCGAGGGAGATTAAGAAGGGGAGATTGATAATGTTCCCACTGTGTAGATACTTTGCTCGGGCTATTGTTAGTTGCAAAAATCCTCCCCAGAACTTGGCAATTGCCACTAACTTGGTACCTGGAAAGTGGACTTCTGGTCTCTAAATTTGATGAAGATAGTGATTGTGAATACAATGCCTCTTTGGTTGACTATTTTTGTTCAATTCCACTTAGTAGTTCTATTTCTACAAGTGAAAACCATACCTTCGAAATCCAATCTCGATTTGAATTTGAGTGCCTTGCAAATTTTATTGTTGCAACTTTCATTATTGATGACTACTATGCCATATACCTTTTTACAAGATGTGTTATCGAGCAAAAGACATGCCAATTGACACTGGATGCTTGTATAAAGGAAATAAAAAATAAAAAACGCGAATTGGTTTGACCACACAACACACAGCTTCCAGTTCCAACCTCTGTTTAGTTATCAAACTGCAGTCTTGGTCTCTTTCTAATGCCTTCATGAGTCATGACCATCCACGATTTGCCAATGCGGATGCCCTTGCTCTTGCCACTGACTTGGCGTAGAGCTCCTCGTACTGTGATGCCGAAGACTCCCAACTGAAATCTATATTCATGTCTTTCTGGACCAGTTCTTTCCATACTTCAGGGTTGTTCCTGTAGTAGTTGAAAGCCCGCTCTAAAGCAATGTTTATGCCCTGTCCAACACTAACAGATAAAAGTGGTTGCAAAACAGATATTACTTGTTTAAGTAGAATTGCTAGCTCAAATATCAAGTTGAAAGTAAATAAATAGTAACTTTGTCAATCAGTATTCACCTGTTCATCCGGATCCAGGAATGTAAATCCATTCCGGAAATGCAGAGGGATTGTATCATCATCAATATCAAAAACACTGTACATGAATGTAATCAAAGAATTAGACTTAGAAAACTATTTTCTAACCATTGATCTCAAATGCATCTAAAGTCAGTTTGCTACCTGTCATTTAGCCCACCGGTTTTTCTTGCTATGGGTATGGAACCATACTTCATTGCTATCATCTGCAGACATACAGAAGAAAATCGAAAGCAGGCACTATCACTTCACATGACGCATTGGATCTGTAAGATGTTTGGGTCCCAATATACAATCGAGGCAACCTTATGTCACTAAAAGGTAGTCCAAAGGGATGGTTTACAACTATATTCGAGTTTACTACTTTCAGTTTTCTCTTTTAGTGTCAACATTCTGGAAGTCTGTCCATATAAAAAATTTGCGCGAGGAATCTTGTTGGTTATACCTGTGTTAGGCCACATGGCTCAAAGATAGATGGGATGATAAACATGTCAGATGCTGCATAAATACGCCGGGAAAGACATTCATCAAACTTCAATACTAGCCGAATTTGATCATGATTCTGAAAATGATTTGCAATACCCTCAAATTCCCTCTGCAAAAAATGAAAAAGGAGGTAAAGATACACTCGATAAATTTGAAAAAGCACCTTTGGTGAATGAATGGCCAACCAGGGACAAGCATTGACCAAGGCTCTACATGCTTTTGCATTAGAGGCACAGAAGCAAAGATTATATCCAACTTAAGGTGCAAAAAGAACTCTTTGTTATTACCTGAATATGTTCGATTGGGCTTGAGCCAAGAAGTACGAACTGTCCTCCCAACTCCAGTGTTCGATATATTGCATGTCTAATAAGATGTACACCCTTTTGTGGCACTAACCTTGTTATGCAGCCTACCTACCAAAATCATGTGAAGACGCACATATGCACACACAAACACAGCACAGAGAATGATAAACAAATAGAGCAGCATTGCAGAAAACAGTAAGTGCTCAAGATTCTCTCAGAAGTAGAATGGAATACAACAATCAATCAGCTAGCTCCACTTGTATATTGGTAAACTTTTTTCATGGATCTACCGTTACAAAATCTTTCATTATTCATGAAGAGACAAGAATTAAATGGAATGCCATCAGATGGTCAATATGATGCAACATATAAACTATATAGACAAACAGGATTTCAAACCTTTATCATATTCTGTCATACGAAGTATTTGGAATAAAATCCAAAATTCTTGTGCCAGTTCACTCAGGGTTTTCAAAATGGCCCTATACTATTTATTGTTTTCCAAGCAGATGATAAAAGGTTGAAAAAAGTTCATCCCAAGGAAAAGACCTTGTTCAATGTTTCGTAATTCATGCTTGATGAATTGCATGAAGAATAGCTTCATTGATCTGCCAGACTTGGCACTAGCTATATATATCAGACACTAATGATCCAATTGACAACAAAATGCAGGAAGATTAAACAAATTTCAAAATTTCTACAAAAACTCGACTAAAATTACCAATGGCTGTCTGACATCTGAAGTCGAAAGCCTAAGGTTCCTTCTGGTAACCATTTTATTTTCCTCTTTCCCTTGAAGATCATTAGAGCTGTACTGAACTTTAAGTAAAGAATCAGTAGCAGGATTCCATGCATCTGTATCGATTCCATTGAGAATGCCAATGAACTTCTTTGAATGAAAGTTGAGAGTAGAATGGAGACCTTTCCCACCCTGTCAACAAAAAAATTGATACATGTTGACAAAGCCTTGAGTTAACAGCATGAACAATTCAATACATTCTCATGTACATTGGTCTAATACAACACAAATGATTGTATTCCAGGGTCTACCAACTCTATCATCCTATACAAATAGCACACATGTTCTCCCTGAAAATAGATGATTTCCAAAGTTTAACATCTTCACTAAGGAGACCTCAAACCTGACTATCCAGTTTATTCTTGTTTTCACATCACAACATCTGCATCCCTGGTATCCATTGTAAATCACTGGTACGGTCTCCTCTCAAGTACTATTTTAAAGAAACAGTTCAAGAAATTTATGAACAGTGCATGGAACTTTGCCTGCAGAGGATTATTATTTGTGACTTGACTTTTAACACCTTGAAAGTCTATCTTGTAAGGACGAAGATAAAATAGGGTACAACAGCCAAAGCTCATCTAGAATATTTACCTTTCCCTTTGTTATCTTTTCCCTCAACCATATGGGATACGCATCATAGAATGAGCATGACAAGTTTCAAAATTCAAGCCTTGGATGAGTGACTTGGCAAACTTTGATTATATTGTTGTTTCATAGAACTGAAGAAATTTATGTTGCAGTATAAAATGCGTTAAATTCTGTTATGAATAAGGAAAAACTTGTAAGTATACTTATAAGATATTAATATGTATATATCTAATAGGGCTAAGCTAATCATAAGCTTAAGCCAATTTTTCTCCAATCTCTCTTTGTCTTTACATATGCAAAAGTAGTCTTCCAATTGACGTTATTGCACTAAGCCAAATTTACAAAGAACACTTGCATAACGCACACAACAGCTCTTCGAGATTAGCATATTATAGAAATGTAGAAAAACACATCAGTCAAAAATTGATCCCAATATGTTACTGCCAGGGTCCAAGTGGAATGACCAACTCTTCAAGCTTTGCAAAAGCAGTTACTTGAAAAAATAACACCATAGACAGACCACTTGACACCAGAACATCCAACAATCTCTTGGGGAAGTATAAATATAAATTAGAATTTTTCTAGCCAAGACATGCTATCAGAAAGGTCAGCCAGTCAACATTGCTCGTCACATCATTTATTAGATAGGCTAATCCCCTATACGTGGAAGAGCAGATAAAGTCAAATGTTTGTGTAAAGTCAAATGTTTGTGGCTCTTACGCCAGATCACCAAGTCCATACCTCAGCTGTCCGCACCTCTTGTGCATAGGTTGGTGATACCGTTGTCACAATATTTGAGAAGACTACCGCACCCTGAATAAAAAGGAATAATGGTATGTGGCTTATACTGGTTCTAAACAGTAAGGTATTGATATTTCAATAAACAATTGGAATACCTTAACAGGATTCACTCTATCATGTGCTGAGTTGTCCTGCATTCTATCTGACCTGTTTAGCTGGTGGACATCAAGTCCACAAGATGCCAGTTCTGACGCAGGTGCAGTCCCTTGATACTCAAAGTTGTGACATGTAAAGCAAATTCTAGCTGAATTTAGTCCTTTGGGGGCATAGATGTCCCAATAAAGTGGTGCCTAAAATAGCAAATAGAAAGTTTCTTTACTTCAATAAAATAAAATGCAGATATGGAAAAGAGAAACAAACAGACAACTAGACAAAAGGTAATCATACAATAAAAGCAGTCTGCCAATCATGACAATGGATTATGTCAGGTCTTTTGCCAGCTTGGAGAAGCAGTTCAAGTGCTGCACGGCTGAAAAATGAAAAACGTCTGAAATCATCATGCTGTCCATAAAACTGTCCTCTCCAGAAGAACTTGTCAGGGTGATGAGGCTCAATAAAGTAAATCGGAAGACCTATGCAATAAAAATTACAATCAAAATACAATAAAAATGCATGTTGCAAGATAACCCTGAATGAGCAACATAAAGAGCTCTAAACCTTCAACTGTGCCAACCCAGATTTTGTTCTTGTACAGCTTGCCATCAAAATATGATTCCACAACAACATTTAGGACCTGCACAACCAATCATGTGAGACAACTATTCACAAAACTGTTCTGTCTGTTACCCAAATCTCAAATGGAGGGCATACCCTCAAGTCTTTAATGCGCTCATACTGCATGCAGTCATACTTGGGAAGAATGATTTCGACGAGGTGTCCTCTTTTTTGGAGTGCTTTACCGAGACCAGTTACTACGTCTCCCAAGCCACCAACCTGTAAATGAGCATTGTAAAAGTGTTATCAAGACATTAACAGGGAAAAGATTGCAGGAAAAGAAAGGAAAAGACAATAATATTAATGAAACACATGATCTTTGCTGCACCCAGGAGTTAATTTCCAACCATTTGGAAATAAAAAACTATCAAAAGTTATTCTGAAGATTACTCCAGTTTCTAGTTAAATTATGAATGAAAAAACATCAGTGTACTTCACCTTTGAGACGTAAAATCTGAAATTATTCAGCTTAATTTAGCTCATTGAACACTTGTCATAAACATATGACAGCTAAAATCCTCCATTTGGAAATAAAAAACTATCAAAAAATATTCTGAAGATTACTCCATTTTCTAGTTAAATTATGAATTAAAAAAACGTCAGTGTACTTCACTTTTGAGATGCAAAATCTGAAATTATTCAGCTTAATTTAACTCATTGAACACTTGACATAAACATGTGACAGCTAAAATTCTTTTGTGCCCAAAAAAAGCAATAATTATGACTTCTATGTAGTTGGCAACGACAGATAAAAGGACAAATAAGATTAGAAAGTGAATAAGAGATCTGCGTTACAGGCAGATCAGGATGAAGTAATAGAGTGCTGATTAGGTGGGGGATAATCTAAGGGCAACAATGATGAAGAAGAACAGGATGATCTCCCACATCATAACAATTTTTAACTTAAGAACTCCAGTCTTTGTTACCCTAATAAAAAGCATGTTTTTGTGTGTTGAAAAATACATGGATAAAAATGATGATGATAATAATAATAGTATAAAGATGACTATAAAAAATTCAAATGGCTAGAGAAATACATTTATTAAAATAAGTTACAATCAATGCACTCTATATGAGACAAGTTCAGCTCTAGAGACAAATAAGCATCCTATCAAACTTCATGGCAAAAGGTCACTTTATAAACAGAACCAAGATTACTTTAGGTAGAAATAACCATGGAAATAGGTAGGAACAGAACAGTAGTTAATCTGATACCACTTAAGTAAAAAGAATAAAATCAAGGAAGAAGCTAGAAGAAAGAGAAGGGACTGAGATTTATATTTCATTCGATAGATTTGTTAGAGTTTGTTACACAATATATATATGTTGGATTAACAACTTGATATTGGCAAATTTTAAAAAAAAAACAACTTGATATTGGCCTTTTAAACAATGATCAATACGCTAGTGGCACGTGTAATGACCAGCTACAACAAATACTTGAGTAAAGAAATAAAATGACATAGCAGCTTCCTCTTGGTAAAAGACATAGCAAGCTACAATTTCATTTCATTGATCGCAACAGTCCACTCCACTCCAGAATTAAGGTATAACAGCTCCCTCTAGAAAGAAGACAAGGTTTGATTAAAGTATTCCCGAACATTATCACCCCTGATCCCTTTTATGCTCGCCCCAAACTGGTTTTTTCCTCATATGAAAGAAATTAGGAAAAATCTCACTGACCTCTGATTTTTTTTTCACGAGAAAGACTCACGTGACCATTGTGCAATCGTTAATAAAGGTAACAGATCATTTAGCTCCTCACACATTAGGTATCCTTGAAGGTCCCCATATATCAGAATGAATCAAAGTTAACGGAAATTTAGATTTATTATTGCTCATAGGAAAAGTATGACAGTGTCTGGAAAACTCACACACATCACAATGGGAACTGTTAGGATCACTGTTTTTAAACAAATTAGGAAACATGGCTCTCAATAAACTAAAAGAAGGATGACCTAAACGATAATGGTGAAGCTAAATAGGGTTAAGAGTATCTCTGGTCATGAAAGTCAAGGAGGGATGTGAGGTTTTGTCTCCACTATTAGATTCCAGAAGGTAGAGTACATCCTTTTCCTTAGCATGCCCAATCATCTTCCCTATTTCCCGATCCTAAAATACACAATAATTAGGATCAAAGATGGCAAAGCAATTTAAGTATCTAGTAACTAGTAAATCTTTTAATGGACAAAAGATTGGCAGAAAGTTTGGGAACATGTAGTACTCTTTTCAAGAGAAGATTAGGGGACAAAAGAATGGTTCCTTGACCTGCAACAATAGTAAGAGAGCCCTCTGCAACTTTAACTTTTCTGTTACGAGGACAGGGGTTATAAGAAATAAAAGAATGATGAGAGGTAGTCATATGGTCTATAGCACTTGAATCTATGGCCCAAGAATCCCTAGGAGACACTAACGAGGCACTGACAGCATGAGAATTAGAAAAAATCACCTGATTGGGCTAATGAACATGATGCACCAGTACCTTCCAGGGAATTCATAATGCTCTTTAGGTGCTCAACCTCTTCTTTGTTAAGTCCTTTTGGTTCTGATCTAGTTTGATCAGAATCTCTAGAGTTTGTAGATCCAGTGAAGTGGGCTTTGGCCTGTCCTTCCTTGTTCGCCCCTTCTTTCCGTGCTTTTTGTGGCTTCCCATGTAACTTCCAGCAGGTCTCTCTAGTGTGACGAGGCTTCTTCCAAAAACTGGACCAGACAGCTTCCTTATTTTGAGGATTCTGTTGGTCGTGGTTAAGGGCTTATTTGTTGGTTTTCAAAGACATGAGTGCTGAGCCATCAGCAGATTTGGATTCCAACATCACAAGTCTCTACCTCTCTTCTACCCGGATGAGTGAAAAGGCCTCATTCAAAGACAGTAAAGGGTCTTTACTAAGTATTTGAACTTGAAGTTGGTCAAATTCAACATTAAGACCTGCTAAGAATTCAAAACTTCTTTCCCTTTCTACAAACTTTTGTAATTTGACAATGTCATCACTGCACTGCATTTTAAAATTCTGATAATGATCCAACTCAAGCCAAAGACTCTTCATTAGATTGTAATATTTAGTGATAGAGTGCATACCTTTCTTGACAGAAGAGATTCTAGTCTTAATCTCATAAATTAAAGAGGCATCATTTACTTTAGAATAAGATTGAGTAACAGCATCCCATATCTCCTTAGTAGATGAGAGGAACACGTAAGCACCTCTAATGTCTGATTCCATAGAGTTCCAAAGCTATGACATGATTAAGGAATCCTCTACATCCCAAGCCTCAAACTTGGGATTTGAAACAGCAGGAGCAGGTCTTAATAGGTGAGAAAGCTTTCCCTTGCCCTTAAGGAAAGTCTTCACCATTTGTGACCAATGGAGGTAGTCTTTACCATTGAGTTGGTAAGATGGAAACAAGGTTTGTAATTCACCAATATGGGTAGGGGTGTACATTTTGGGATTACCAACAGAGGAGATTTCAGAGGAGGAAGAGACCTCCATGTTGGAGTTTTTGCTGCTAATAGATTCAGCCATCTGTTTTCCAGAAGGCACTATTGGCAATGAAGGCCAAGTAAGTGTTAGAAAAAAAAAAAGAAACCAGGAGTTACAACGTCCTGGGCTCTGATATCATGAAGAAAGAAGTAATCTTTTTTTCTTATTTTGCACAACAAGTGCCTTTGAATATATACACACGTCCTAGCTTAATTTAGGTAACTAAAATATTTCCTATTTACAACAATATCCCCTATTTACAACAATTTCCTGAAGTAAATATCCATGATATCCTCTTATTTCCTATTTTATGATTAGGAAATAATTTCTCCTAAATCACTGTTCTCATTTTCATCAGCTTGGCCCACTGAGATTATCTTAGAATCACCTACAAAACTGAGCACATGCAAGGATGGACTATAGCCATATAAAGCTTCAAATGGGTATCATGTTAATGGTCGTGTGATGTGTGGACTATACCACTATTCCACTAGATGTAACAAATAACTCCTTTTGGAAGGGTAATCGCCAATCATGCACCTGAGGTATGTCTCCAGAGTTTTGTTCAACACTTCAACTTGCCTGTCAGTTTGAGGTGTAAGTTAAAACATGCCTAGCACTAATCCTTATATCCTATAGAATTCTTGCCAAAAAGAACTCAAGAAAATTGGATCTCTATCAGTGGTAATTGTTTCAGGAATTCCAGAAGCTTGAAAACATTGGCTAAGAATTATTGAATAATACATTTAGCGAAATAAGGATGTTCAAGAATTATAAAATTTGCAAACTTGGTGAATCTATTAATGATTACCACGATCACAGATTGTTAAGAGTTAGGTAATCCCTCGATGAAATTCATGTTTATGCCAACCCAACAACGTTTAGGAATGGGAGATGTTTGTAGAAATCCAATAGGAGCAAAAGTGTCATACTTGTTCTGTTGGGAAGTTTGGCATTGCCTCACCCAATTCTTGGTATCCCTCTGCATATTTTTCTAAAAGAACAACGCTTGAAGCCTTTTGAAAGAAGAAAACATGCCTGAATGTCCCCCACTAAATTCTTCATGTATCATTCGCAATATCCTGGACCTTAGTGACACATTAACAACTACTCTTCCCTTCCATTAATCAATGCCATCTTGCCATTGATGTGTGCTAGATTGTAAGAATTCACTTGACAACCTGGTGATAAGATCCTTCATAAAAGTAACCTCCTCCCAACTCTTCTTGAGAATTTGAGTCAACATGACAACAAACATCTCCACACCTGATACCCTTCTAGACAAATCATCATTTGCAGTATTTTCCCTGCCTTTCTTATAATTTCAAAATCATATCCTTGGAGTTTAAGAAGTGAATGCTTGAATGGAGTACACATCCTTTGTTTCAGCACATGTTTAAACTCATTATGATCAATGTCAATGATAAATGGTTTCCCGTTCAAATTGTGATGTCAATATTTAATAGCAATCATTATAGCCAATCATTCTTTCTCATACACAAATAATGCATAACGTTTAGGAGTTGGGGCCAATAAGCTACTGGCACGTGTAATAACTAGCTACAACAAATATTCAAGTAAAGAAATAAAATGACGTAGTGGCTTCCTCTCAGTAAACCATGTAGAATGCTACATTCTTATTCCTTTGAATGTTATGGTCAACTCTACTCAGGAATTAAATTGAAACAAACACAACATCTATCTTAATGGTTGAAGCATTCTACTCTTCTTGGTTTGTTCAAATATTTAGCACAAACACTTTATTGTGTTTTGTGGTCATATAAGAGATTATCTTAAAGTCATTAAGGCTAGAAAACGTGGTGTCAGTTACATCTCTAACTTAACATGTCCACAAAGAAATTGTCAACCCAACATATCAATAACCGGAAATTCTCAAAAAAGAAAAATGAAAGTTTATATTTAGCAATGTGAAATTCACCTTAGCAACTGGTGCCATCTCTGCTGCGATATGAATGACATGTAATCCTGGACTAGAACCAAAAACAGGAACAAATTAAACAACCATAAGCAGAGAATTTTACGATAAAACCTTTACCTTCTAGGTGATAATGTTAGCTTAAGAAATCTGGAGATGGCTTCATGCTGATTCTTTTCTCTGCACTCCAAGTATGCATCCCTAATATGCGCATCTTTCTTCCACACCATTTCTCTCAATAGCTTTGCATCATCTGTAGAAATTCTCTTTTCTAGCATCCAACCATCAATTATGAGCAGTATATGGCTCCAGAATTCCGATGGCATGTCATCTATAGGTTCATTTAGAGCTCTTTTTTTGCTTTCTTTTTTTAAACTATTAAGTGTCTCTTGAAATTCCTCTACTGAATCTTGGTATAATTGGATATAAGAATGTATCTCTTCATCTGATCTTTGAATACGTTCCTCTAATAGTTTTATCTTCTCCTGCATCAGTTCATTATACTGGTGCAATCTTTCTGATGACACCTTATAGACGTTAGCTTCCTCCATGCACTCCTCCAATTTATCAACCTTCTTTTGAAGTTCTTGGTTTTGTTGTAACACTAGAACAGCGTGATCTGCCTGTTTAGTAGCATTATCCAGCAGTACTTGCAAACCTTCAACCTTCTCCTGTAAATCCTTGCATTCAATTTTAAGACTAGATACTTTTGAAAGATCTTCTCGAGAAGATGAGAGTTTGACTTCCAAGTCTTTCAACAAAGACTCCAGAAATAATTTTTCCTTCTCCAGCACTATGATGCGCTCATCTGTGTCCTTAATATTACTTAGCTCTAACTTAAGCTTTTCTATATCATTCTTGAGAGACATATTCTCCATTCTCAATGATCTAAGCTCTTCACTGAGAGGAGGAGTAACTGTATTCTGAACAAGAAGCGCTTTCTCTGTCAAAAATTTGTTTTGGTCCTCAAAGGGATCAACCAGACTTCTCTCAACAGCAGCACTGTGAGTCAGTTCATCTCTTAATTTTTCCAACTGGTCTTCCAGGAGTTCAACATGCACCTTTTGCTGAGCAGCAACCTTCAGCTTGGCATCAGTTTCTGCCAATCTCATCTGCAAAACATTTATTTCTCCTTGTAACCCTTCTTTCTCATTAAGGATTCTCTCAAGGTCTTCAAGTGCATGGATACGAGCTCGGTTGAGCAAAAGGATATCTGTGATATGTGTGGCACTATTAAGTATGTCGTGGCTATCATGAAAAGAAAAGAAAACTAAATGAAATAATATAAACTACATAATAGAATGACATCCTACTTTTCTCTGCATTTCTTATCATCCCTAACATATCATCATGCTGAACACCTGGAAGTCGTTCTTTGTGACCCATGTTTACAGCCTGTAAGAAAGACAATTAAAGAACTGAATGTAAAATACATGTTTCCCATCATACTTGTTTCCCATCATACTTGTTATGACAATGAAAGATAGTAACTTAACTCTAATACATGTTGAAATATAAAAGAAATAAAATAACAAGAAATAGAATAGAGGTAGAGAAAAAAGAAAGAAATTAACACAGTTTTGTCTTAAGGGCTTACATCCACAGACACAAGAATAAAACTCACATATTTCTCTTTAGGATAGTTTATGTCATTACATAATACAAGTCCCTACTTTATACAGATAATGACAGATTTTCCATAATAATATAATATTCTAACATTAATATTCAGATACACCACTGACATCAAATCAGCACACTGTAAAATATAGCTATTCTAAAATATTCATAATAGAAGGGATTGTTATGCCTTAAGCAGACGAGTGATATCTAAAGTTGTTCTCCTCTCATAACATTTGGGAAACTAGGGAGATGAATGCAACCAAAGAAATCATTTGTCAAAGTAAACAAGTTCATAAAAATTATTGTCAATCTCCTTGCAAAAGTCACAGGAAAGGAGAATACCAAAGGTTTCATTTCTTCATTTGCCAGGCTGTCCAAAGATGTTGCATCAGTTTTCCTAACATGCTCCATATCTACACAACTGTCCAAACTTCTCCTGTTGGTATTCTGTGTATTATTTACATCTATGCTAGGGGCAATTTCTTTTGATACAATATAATGGTTCGAGTTTGGGACACTATCAGCTAAAACAATGTGCCCCCCAGGACCCTCTTCACCATTAGATTCAAAATCAGCACTTGTTGAAGGCTGTTCAGGAGAGCCTTCTTTCACCGGTCGTCTCTTGTTCTCGGATCTGCATGGCATTGACCCAATATTGATTCATACAGATACAAAGCACAAAGTCAAAAATCCAAATAAAATTAACATGAGTTATCATAAGGTCACTCAAGTCATGAAGGATAAAACTGTAGATGACGATTAGTAAGTTATAACTAAAAGCATTCCAAACTGTTGGAACGCCCATTAGCAAATTAAAAAAAAATTGTGCTCAATGAGAGATCCGCAGATGGAAGTCTGATAACAAACTAGTTTGCTTCTTTCAACAAATTCTGCCACCTCACCATGATATTATCGAATCAATATATCATGTTTAACTATCTTATTACTGTCTAAATAAGGAAACAATAATCTTACTACAACTTAATTTTGTTTCAAGCTTGAACCATCAACTCATCATCAAACAAATGCATCAGCCAAACCAATAACCCGATGTTCATTTCCAAACACAAAAGACTATCGCTTTCTACCTTACTTTTTCCCAGCATAAAATTTATGTTTGCAATACTTCACAGAAGTTCAATCCCCAACAACTCGTTCAACCAATTTCCAAAAAGAAAGGGGAAAAAGGAAAGCAGAATGACCAAATGAGTAGCTTATATTTCTGACCCTCCAACAAATGAGTAGCTTTCACCTTCAAGAAATTTCGCAAACGAAACACAAAAACAAAGAGTAATTAATAAACAAACAACAAGAAGAGGAATAAGAAATACCTAAAATGGCGGGTTCGCATTCTGCAGGAAGCAGGACGTAATCTTTGGGTAGGCAAAGGGAACCGTAAGCTGGTTCGTTGCTTGTTACGATCCAAACCCATGAATCCGCTGTGACTTAGAAACCAGTTTGATAGCTTTGTCGCCATTTTCAGATTGTCCGACAACGGCCAGACCCTCTCTTATCTTCTCCCTCAATCCCTGGCTTTCTGTGCGTTTTTGTGTGTAGTGCGTACAAGTTAGCCCTTGAGGTAGTTTTACGAATCTAAACTAGTTATCTACTTTCAATGAATTGCATGGTTCTAACTTTAAGCCACGTATGTTTTCCAACGAGATAGGCGAAGGTGTCGAAAATGGTGGGTCCCAGTATGCTCCTCTCATCCTAGTCCTACTGCTGTAATAGGTCTAAATCATTTCATCCACTTCCATAGATACCTTTAACTATGAAATACGTCTAAACCATTTCCATCAGAGGAACGCCCTCTCCTGCTAGTCCTCTCATCCACTTCCATGTAAAACTATCAAATCGACTTGAAGATAGTTAATAGTAAGTCTAAACCATTTCCATCAAAGGAACCAAAGATGTACTGATGTTAAATGAAAAAAGCAACCACCTTGTCCAAAGTCCTGGTTATAAGAAGAGGAAGCTGTCCTTGTCCTTGTAGCTTCAACTTCTCTACCTTGTTGTCCACAACAGGCTCACCTTATAGTCAATCCTTATGTATTGCTTCTCTTCAACTATGCGCTCTCAACAAGAATCTCCAACAGGGCAAAAAACTACATGGCCACTTGCTCACCACTGGCCTTTTCACCTCCTATCTCTCATGCACAACGAGCCTCATCAACATGTATGCAAAATGCCACCAAATAAGCCTTGCCCTTGCGGTGTTTAACCATTGCTCGCATATTCGTCGTAACGTTTTCTGTTACAATGCAGTCATTTCTGGGTTGGTTTCCAATGGGCTTGTAAACGATGGGGTGGAAATTTTTAGGGACATGAGAGTATTGGGTGTTTATCCAGATAAATTTACCTTTCCATGTTTGATTAAGGGGTTTTGTAAGGTTATGGAGGTTAAAAAAATTCATGGTTTGGTGTTTAAACTTGGTTTGGAGTTGGATTTGTATGTGGGGAGTGCTTTGATTGCTAGTTATTTGAAGTTTGAATTGATAAACGAGGCGAATGAAGTGTTTGACGATATGCCTGTGAGAGATGTTGGGTTATGGAATTCCATGGTAAATGGATATGCTCTGGCAGGTAGGCTGAATGAGGCAATGGAAGTTGTTAGGAGAATGAGTAAAGAAGGAGTTTTGATGAGTAGATATACGGTTACAGGGGTTCTCTCCGCTTTTGCTGATATTAGAGACTTTGACAATGGGACATCGGTTCATAGTTTTGTGATGAAAATGGGGTTTGCCTCCAGTGCTGCAGTATGCAATGCATTGATCGATATGTACGGGAAGTGCAACTCCAATGACAAGGCATTGCAGATTTTTGAGAAAATGGATGAGAAGGATATACTCTCTTGGAATTCTATTATGCGAGCAAATGAGCAGTCTGGTGATCATAAAGCAACGTTGAGGCTTTACAGGAGAATGATTGGTCATGGATTTCAGCCTGATTTGGTTACAATAAGAATTGTTCTTTCTTCGTGTGCTCAATTATCCTCGTTGACACATGGTAGGAAGGTCCACGCCTGCTTTATTGTTAACGGGTTCTGGAAGGATATTGACACTGTGCTTATGGGTAATGCTCTTCTACACATGTATGCTAAATGCGGAAGCATGAGAGATGCTCGTGTGGTTTTTGATATTATGAGCATTACTGATGTAGCATCATGGAATATAATGATTATGGGCTATGGAATGCACGGTTATGGAGTGGAGGCTTTGGATATGTTTTCATGCATGTGCAAGTGGAAAGTTAGACCCAATGAGGTAACATTTTTAGCAATTCTGTCAGCTTGCAGCCATGCAGGCTTTGTGAATCAAGGTCGTGAGTTTCTTGAGCAAATGGAGATAAATTACGGTATCACACCAACAATAAAGCATTATGCTTGTGTCGTTGACATGCTTGGCCGGGCTGGGCAGCTTGAAGAAGCCTATAAATTGGCTCTCTCAATGCCTATAAAGACAAACTCTATAGTATGGAGGTCCGTTTTGGCTGCATGCCGACTCCACGAGAATGCACAGCTTTTAAGGGTTGCTGCAGATCACGTCTTGGGCCTTGAACCTCAGCTTGGACACACTGGTAATAATGTGCTCATGTCAAATGTTTTTGTAGCTTCCGGTGAATATGAGAAGGTGTCAGGTATTAGGGATACGATGACGAAGCAGCGGCTAAATGTGAATAAGATACCAGGGTGTAGCTGGATTGAGCTTTTACATGGTGCACATTCTTCTGTTGCAGGTTCTAGTACCTATCCCAAAACATAGATCCGATTTTTGTACTTGTTATATACCCATCTATTTAATCACACCATTTTTCTAGGATCTGTTAATACTTGGTCATTTGTCACTTTTAGCACGATTCAAATCTTTTTTCCTCCGCCATTGTTGGGGATTTGACCATTCCAGGAGTAAGTAGGCCCTTTTTTGGTGAATGACTCGGTATCCATTTTCACTACCAAAACACTTACCAAACTCTCTATTTCCCAACCCCCTAAATTGTATTTTCTCTAATACGCAGCAGATCCTCAAAACGAAAGATGATTCTTTTCCTATAAAGCAGGGTTAAGGCAAACAGAAGAAGTGAATGACTAGTGTCAGTATAGACATGGTCTTATGCGAAGTTAAGGAATTCAAGAAACAGGAAGGGAAAATAATAATTCGCCTGAAAACTGATCTCCTGTGTATGTATGTCCTGTCCTTGAGCATAAGACGCCCTTTAAAAAGAATTATTACATGCACACAGCTCTGGCTCTCCTTGCACAAAGACATTTCGGTTTCTGATTCAAGCAATTCCAGTGAACGACGACAGTGTTCTTTCAAAAGAGTTGCCTGATTCTCTTTCCTCAACCAAAATCCCTTATACATTCAAAAGCTGACAACTGGAAAAGTAAGTAAAGGTGTGATCTTTGCCCGCCCAAGCATCTCCATATGCTATTTTCTGAGCTAGTTCCAAGCAAACCGTAACCCAAGTGAGCAAATATCATTTTAAAAAAAAGGTAAAATAAATGTCCGGTAGTGTTACAGTTCTTAGGAAGGGCAAATAAGGATCCGGGTTATCGTTGTCTTGGCTAACTTGTTAGCTCGAAATTTATATTTATCGATTTTGATAGTAATTATTTAATATTTTAAATTTTTAATTAGATTTATTTTTTATATAATTAATTGTCTAATTTTTAAAAGAAAATAAAATTATAAGAAATTACTTCCTATCTTACAGGAATCTTCTTAGTAAATTTTTGTTATTAATATATGGGAAGATCTTACCTTTTCAAACCTAGAAATTTTTGTTCTAGCATAGATATTGAAAATCTAAAGTCAACTCAAAATTAAGAGAAAACAACGGCTAATTGAAAAAATTAACTATTTAAAAAAGAGCAACAATACTTATGAAGTAGCAAACATACTCAAATTTTTAAAAAATTTGAGCAGCATTTATGTTTTTTAAAATCATATCATTTTTATTGTATCTTAAAAAGTAAAATCACTTGATTGTTATTTAAGAACTTACTTTTGATTTTACACTATATTTTTTGTGAGCGTTTAGAAATTTGTTATACATTTCAAGTGTGGAAGGTTTGAGAACCTTGAAAAACATGTACTTGTAAGCTTAGAGAGGCTCGTCAAATTTAATACTCAGATTCTTACAGTGAAATATTAAAGTTGAATACTTGGGGACTGAACGTAGGCTTGGTTATTAGCCGAATTAGTATAAATCGACTACATTCTTCTTCTCCCTCTTTTTAAATTTTAAATTTTCACATTATACTACGTGTGTCTTTTTTTTTAACAAGAGACTCCTTCACTTTTATAAGAGGCTCCTCTTGTTTTCAACTTGTAAGTGGTTCATTTCAGTTTTAACATACGCCTTCTATTTTTAAATTGTTTTAACAGGATTTATCATTCAGTAGGCTCCTTTTGTTTAAGTAGGGTCTTATCCCACAAAAGCTCCTATCGCTGAACAAGCTCTTGTTGTTTAAAAGACTTTATCATCTGACAGGCTCCTACTGTTTTTATTCGTTAATTAGGATTTGCTTATTATACAAATTGAAAGAACTTGCGAAAATTTTTTGTCACACACAATTCATCCCATTCTTGCATGTGTTTGTTTTATCATTTGGTATCAAAGCAAGATTTCACATTTTTGTCTTTTGTAGCATGCGATAGATCATGGCAAACAATATGAGAAGTTTTGAAAGATAATCCGTCTCAAAACCTTCTTACTTAAATGGAAACAACTGCTCATACTACAATGAGATAATGATAATATATCTTCAATCTGTAGATATTGAAGTCTAGTAAGCCATCAGAGTTGGAGCTACACTTCCTAATTCAAATAACGTAAAAGTATGAACTAATGTTGACAGAAGAAATGCACAGCTAAACGCTAATGTAAAACTTCATTTGATATGTGGATTAACTCCGAAAAATATGAAAAAATATCATATTACTCTATAGCAATGGAAATGTGGGACAAACTACATGTTACATTTGAAGGAACGAATAAGGTAAAGAAATATAAAATAAGTCTTTTAGTGCATCAATACGAAACTATTAGCATGAAACAAGGAGAGACCATAGACAAATTCTTCATATGCTTTAACAACATCATCACAACTTTAAAGAATTTGGGAAAGATATATCCTAATGATGAGCTCGTAACAATGATTCTGAGGTCATTACTAAAGGAATGGAGACCTAGTCACAACTTTAGACATGGCAAAGGATCTAGACACTATTACACTCGACTGGTTATGAGAAATCTAATGATTCATGAAACCAAGCTTAGGCGAGATGAAGGATCCTCCTATAGAAAAAGAATGACACTAAAAGCAACTAGCAAAACATATAGTGTTGAAAGTGATAATGAGCTGCAAATAGATGGAGATGACAAGTTCAACTTTATGATCATAAAATATTCCCGCTTCTATAAAAGAAGTTGATGAAGAAAAGAAAAGGAAATAAGAAAGTTGGAAACAACATGTTCCTATCAAAAGGCAACAATAGCAATAACAATGCACAAAATAATCAAATCATATGCTATCATTGCAAGAAGTTTGGACACACAAGATCAGATTGTCATCTTCTTCAAAAGCAAGCGATGACTACAACCTGGCCAGATGAGGATTCTGAAAACTTTGAAGAAGAAAAGCCAAAAGAAGTTAGCAACGTTTGCTACATGGCATAATCAGGAGATGATGAGGTATATTATTCTGAATCTGATATTGAAGTTGATGAATTGAAAAATGCATATCATGAATTGTATGATCAGTACAAAAGGTTGACAGTGAAGTATTTCAAAGAAGTTGAGAAGTCCAAGAACAATGATGCATCCCTAAAGAGTAAGATTAAATCATTGGAATCTGCAAATGAGAATTTGGTGACCAAAAATATGTCTATGAAATTGATTATAAGCAAAAGATTTCCAAAAAGGAAGTTCTGGAAAAAAGAGTAGCTAAGTTGGAAAATACACTGCTAAAAAATGGTTATGATAAGATAAGACAGTTAGAAGAAAAAGTCGTTGCCTTAAAACTTGAAAAGGAGAAAAGTGCTGGAAAGATCTTATCTCTAGAAAAAGATCTAGAAAATTTTGTTCATAGAAGGAAGAATCTTGATGCATTGCTTAGTAGTGGTAAATGTATTTTTTGTAAGACCACGATATGATACAATGAAAATAACAATATTAGGTCATATAAAAACTTCTTTATTAAATCTAGCAACAGCTATATCCAAAACAGTAGAAACCTGCTAAGTGGCAAAAAATCATAACAACTATCATTCATCTATTTTATGCGAGTACTGTGGTAAACATAGTTATATTAGTCATTCTTGTAATTTTTGTAAAAAGAAATTAGATGTATGTTTAGAGACCAAAAGGTCAAACTACTAACCCGAAAGGACCCAGAAAAATTTGGGTACCTAAAATGAGATAATACTTGCTGCAGCTATGTTTCAAAAAAGAGACAAGGTAGAATTAACGGATAGTTGATAATGGTTGTTTAAGACACATGACAAGTGAAATATCACACTTCAACTACATTTAAAGAAAAGACAGAGGTAATGTTGTCTTTGCAAACAAAAATAGAGAAAAGGTCATCGGAATTGATAAAATTGGTAATTCTAACTCTACCTCTATTGATAACGTTCTCTTTGTTGATAGTTTGAAATATAACCTGTTGAGTGCTAGTCAGCTATGTGTCAAGGGTTACAAAGTCATTTTATTTACATTTTATTGTCAAATTGTCGATATTTATAATGATAATATTGTGTTTATTAGTTTTAGAAATTAGAATATATATTATGCTCAACTAGAAGATATGTCCTCACAAAGTGTTAATTGTTTTATCTCTCTAGAAAAGGATTCGTTTATCTGGCATAGAAGATTTGGACATGCCAATATGAGCATTCTATCAAAATTGTCCAAAAACAAGTTAGTAAGAGAATTACTAAACTTAAAGATCGAAAGCAGTCAGGTTTGTGAGGCTTGTTTAAAAGGTAAACAAGTCAAAAGTAGCTTTCCTCCTAATAGATGATTACTCTAGATTTACATGGGTTTATTTCTTATCAAATAAGGATGATGTTTTTGAAGTGTTTGAGAAATTTTACAGAAAAATTCAAATAGAAAAAGAGTATTGCTTCACTTCAATTCGGAGTGATCATGGAGGAGATTTTGATGATAGAAATTTTAAGGAATTATATGATAGCAATGGTATAACTAACAACTTCTCTTATCTAAGGACACCTTAATAAAATGGAGTTGTAAAGAGAAAGAACAAAACTTGGTTGATATGGCCAAGACCATGTTGTGTAAAAGTGGACAACCTCACGGATACTGGATAGAAGCAGTATCCATGGCATGTTATATACTTAACAGATGTCTTATAAGACTTATACTCAAAAAGACCTCCTATGAGTTGTGGAAAAGAAGAAAACCAAATGTTTTTTTTCCAAGCGTTTGGTTGCAAGTGCTTCGTTCTAAACAATGAAAAAGACAACCTTGGAAAGTTCGATGCAAGATCAAACGAAGCTATCTTTCTAGGGTACAGTACTGCTTGTAAAGGATTCAGAGTATATAACAAAAGAACAAAGAAGATAGAAGAATTGATACATGTGGTATTTGATGAAGCACTACCTTCGACAACAACAACTCACTTAGATGGTGAAGAGCATCTATTGGTACCTAAAAATACATCGGAGAATCAAACTACACCTATAATAGCTTCAGAATTGCAAAATCAAGAAGACCCCTCTGAAGCTAGAACAAAGCAGGTTCCTTCATCTCAGTAGGAGCTTATGCAACAAAAAACATTGAGAGAATGGAGAGGTCTTGATACACATCAATATATGCTAGGAGATCCCTTTGAAATTCTAAGAACAAAATCATCATTCAAAAACAACTTTGTTGCTCTCATCTCACAAACAAAACCAAAGACCATTGTAGTGGCCCTTATTGACAAAAACTGATTTTCAGTTATAAAAGACCAACTGAATCAATTTGATAAAAACAAAGGCTAGAATCTAGTACCTTGTCCTTAAAATAAGTCAATCATTGGGACTCGGTGGGTATTTCAAAACAAACTTGACGAAAATGGTAAAGTGGTAAGAAACAAAGCTAGACTTATAGCTCAAGGTTAAAATCAATAGGAAGGTATTGATTTTGATGAAACTTATACACCTGTTGCTTGATTGGAATCAATTAAATTTTTACTTGTCTTTGCTTGCTATAGAAACTTAAAATTGTTCCAATTGGATGTTAAAAGTGCATTCTTAAATGGTTACTTTAATAAAGAAGTATTTGTCCAGCAAACCCCAGGTTCTAAAGATGAAAACCATCCGAAGTGATGAAGGTAACAAAGCTTTGTATTGTTTAAAGAAGGCTCCTCGAGCATGGTATAAGAGGTTAAGTAACTTTTTGCTTGAGAATAACTTTAAAAAGGAAAGGTCAATAAAATATTATTTATGAAGAGAAAGGAGAATGATTTACTCATAATGCAAATATAAGTTGATGACATAATATTTTGTGCTACTAATCCATCCTTTTATGAATAATTCTCAACAATAATGTAGGGGGGAGTTTGAAATGAGTATGATAGGAGAATTATCTTTCTTTATTGGATTATAAATTAGACAAATAGAAAAAGGAATCTTCATTAGCCATGACAAATACAAAAAGGAACTCATCAAGAAATATCATTTTGAGAATGCCAAATTGATGGGTATTCCCATATACGTTAGAACTACACTTGATAAATGTGAAGAAAGTAAAGCTACAGATGAGACAAAGTATAGAGGAATGATTGGACCTATATCTTACAAGCTCAAGACCAGACATTATGCTTAGTGTGTGTCTTTATGTATGTTTTCAATCAAATCCAAAAGAAAGTCACCTTCAAGTAGTCAAAAGAATCTTCCAATATCTCCATGAAACTATGGACTTTGGATTATAGTGTCCAAAAATTGATTCATTTGACGTAGTGCACTATTATGATGCAGATTAAATAAGTGATAAAGTCGATCAAAAAAGCATAAGTATCCACTGTCAATTTCTTGAAGGATGTCTAGTATCTTGGTCCTACAAGAAGTAAAATTGCACAACGCTTTTAACCAATAAAGCGGAATATATAGCAGCTGCCAGTTGTTGTGCTCAAATCTTATAGAAGAAGCATCAACTATAGGATTTTTCTCTAAATTTTTCTCATCTTCTTATATTATGTGATAATACTAGTAAAAAAATCTTTTTAAAAATCTTGTGCATCATCTAGGAATAAGCATATAGAAATCAAATATCATTTTCTTAGAGATCATGTTTTAGAAGTAACTATTGATCTTTTGCATGTTAACACTGAGAATCAAGTAGAAAGTTACACTCTGAAGATAGATTTTGCATGTTAAGAAAAGAGCCTTGTATATGAAAACTCTCTAATATCATTTTTGTATGAATATTTTCTGCTACTTTTCTTTGCATTTCTTTTAGCAGGTTCCTTTTATTCTCATTCCTTAGAAACTAACTCTTAGTTTGTTGGCTCCTTAGAGTATAGAAGGCCCCTCTTAGTTTAAAAGCCTCCTCATGAGTTAATAGGTTTCTTCTAGATTATAAGGCTCCTCTTAGGTTGATTTTCTAAATGACATGTGTCTTAAAAATAGGGAGTCATTTATGGCATCGCTTTAGTCTTTTTCAAAAGTAAACGTGTAGTATAACAACTCTATGTTTGCATTTGTTAGAAGATATGCAAACAGATTACGGTTCCTCTTCTAACCTATATGTCTACTCATCTTTTCACGAGATCAATGCTTAGGAATCACTTAGTACACCCTAAGCAAACTTCTCTCATCTTCTCATCTCTGTCATTCTCATCTGTGCCATTTATTCTCTCTGCACCCTAACTCTCTATGTTCTTATTACCTCCTATTTTCTCTCTCAAACTTCACCAAGCTCACCACAATGAGAAGAACAAAATCAAAAGGACAAAAGAAAACCCCATCTTCTTTCGATGAAGCTCAAATTACTAAACCTTTCTCCTATAAACTTTAATAGAAGAAAGTGCTTGAAGTGCGCTAGATTACAAATCAAAATGATTCAAATGAACATTATACTCGATTGATTAGATGACCACGATCTAGAGGAAGTCTTGCAAAACAAGTTGAGAAAAGTTTTGAACCAAAAAAAAAACTGCGGATGCTAAAAAGAAAGAGGAAGAAAAAGTCAAAAAAAGAGAAAGGGAAGAAATAAAGAAAGGCAAAGCTCTTATTACTAAAGATACTATTAAGGACACTATCGATAGAAAAGAGTTGTCTCAAGAAGAGCTATTTCACAAAGAAAAAAAGGCAAAGAAAATAAAGATAATGACACACAAGCAAGGAAATATGTTAGACCCCGAAATTTTCTTTATTGATGTTATTAAGCATGAATTGTGTTAAGTATGTGTTTATGCCTTAGTTTGATTAAATTGTGCGTATTAGGGCATAATTGAGGTTTTGTTGAGTTTAATGTGGTTTGAATGAGAATTAAAGAGTAATAATGTTTGAGGACATTTTGGGAAGATTACTTGAGTTGGAATGGTTTAGGCTTTGCTAAGAGGGGTATTATGGTCTTTGCATACTCCATTAGGCTTAAGTAAAAGAAAGAATTAGAAGAAGGGAAAGAAAAGTGAAGAGAAAGAGAAGGAGAAGCCGTAGGTGGAGGAAGAAGAGAAGAGAAATAGGGATTTTCGGTCTTTGAGGTTTTTCGACAGATTGAAGCAATTTCCTGGTAAGTTTAGCTTCATTTCATCTTGTTTTGGTTAGATTAAACCTTAGTGTAGCTTGATATGATGTTAGAATCGGTGGTTTAGGGTTTAAAGGCAAAAATGGATAGATTTCCTTGGGTTGATGATTTTGTGATGGTTTT
>JAOSBK010000002.1:21708546-21725978 GCA_027568895.1 Erythroxylum shatona
TTGTTAAGCCCCTTGGTTTATGGAATGCTTAATTCATAGATGGAATGCATGTGTAGAATGTATGTATGGGTATGTTTGTGTTTGTATGAAATTATGTATGGATGTTGGGATCGGGTCCGAAGGGGAGCTCGTCGCCGGCACAGCCCGAGGGGCCACCTCGGGACGGGGTATCAGGACCCGGGCCCAACATTAGAAAACAATTTTTTAGTTAGTTTTTGTATACATGGACTAGTATTTTTACACGGAGGCAAACATTGATCATGAATGTCGATCCTGTTACTCAACTAAGTCATGGTTTTAGTAAGTTGCTTGGTGTTGGAACATTATTATAGCCTTTTGACTCGAAGGCACACATTTGTGATGTGTGTCAGTCAGATTAGTCAGTTACATCATGTTCTCAACTGGTTACTAACTCTATTCATAACTTGAAGGCCAGTGGAATAGTTTTTTTAAAATTTACAAAAACTTTGTCTTCTTCTTATTTATTTATTTATTAATCCCTACCTTGTTGCTTTGCTACTCGTTTTTATGAAAAATACTAGCAAAGTTACTTAGTTAAAAGACCTAAAACTATGAATGAATGTGACAATTTATAGGGTGATAAGCTAACAGTGAATCCTAATTAACTTGCATATTTTAACCAAATAACTAGATCACTAATTTCGCAAGCTAATGACTCTTCATAACCTAATAGATTATTTTTAAAATTAAATCGATTTCATTCCATCTAAGCCATTGATGCATTTATACAATTCATAATATGCAACCTAAGCACACTAACATAACAATATGTAAAATTCACATTCAAAGTAAACACACACAACCTTCCCCACACTTGAAAAATACATTGTCCTCAATATAAGAAGGAGACAAACAAACACACATGGAAGGAAACAACATAAAATAAAATAAAACAAACTTAAAGACTAAATTTAAAAGAAAAGGGTTAGAAAGAAAACCTTACGGTGATGGAGGTGATGATGGTAAGGGAGGTGGTAGTTGCACACTTTGAGCCTTGAAATACCTCTGAATATGTTTGATATCTTGGCTCTGGCATCTTTGTTTGTTTGCTATGTTACTCATTATTATGGAGTTTTCAGCCAAAGTATTTGTTAGAGTTTTGGTTTGATCAGATATTGTTGTCAGTATTTTCTTCCATCCCGATTCTTCTTCTTCTTCCTTTTCCCCAAACTCCTTGCTAGTCAAATCCCCATCTTGTTGTTGCTAAGCATTAGAACTCACTTGATTGGTCCTGATCTTGATGTGTTTTTTGACACTAATATCTCAAAATTCCATATTATGAGACTTCAGGATTTCAGCTCACCACAGATAATGATGATGGTTCATGAATTCAGGACAGTAGATCATGAATCCGTTGCACTCAACTTTTTAATAATCAGCTATGACTGAAAGCAAGTCACCCATTCCTAAGTTATTTCTCCTCTTATGTCGAGTCATAATAATTGCATTAAAGACATGGGTGGTTATGAAAACTGGGATGCTGTGGTTCATACACCATAATAGGAAAAGTTCCTTTGTTGAATACTTGTTAGTTTCAGTATGCTCAAAATTAGTTTGACACATGAATTTGTGTAGCAATAAATGTTCATGGCTTCTAATAATGTTGTTATGTGCATTCTTAGCATTAAAGTGCTCTAACCTAGTTAATTTAGTCTGGTAAGGGGTGACACAAAAGCATTATGTTGATCCACTACGAACGATTCAGGGAAACCACAAATTTCATACAAAGTATCATAATTAAGCTTATAAGGTTATCCCCATAACCTAAACCACAATTCCTTAGGTTTATTAAATTTGAACTGAAGGGATGTAAAGAATTCTAAGGTTAGTTCTTCGTAAACTAGATATTGAAAATGAATAAACTGTCCCCATTGAATTTGCTCTACTAAATTCTCGACCTTGTCTCTTAATTTTAGTCTATCTAAAGTCTTAAAATGGAAGTACTTAGGAACCATAATTTGCTTATTATGAAGGGAGTGAAAGCAGTTACCTTCCTCATTTAAGAAGATCGGGAAAGGTGCTCTGTAATCCACTGCCCTATCTCTTTTGCCATGGCCTAATACTTGGGTTTTCCTTTTAGATTGGGTGCGCTTAATAGTTTGCTTGATTTGTGTCCCCATTAGGAATGAGAGTGTGCAATAGTTGCTAGAGTAAGGGAATTGAGTGTAGGTAGAGGGAAGTGAGAGGCTTTGAATGTGTTATGTGTAGATAGAGAGAGAGTCTAAATGAAGATGATGGAAGAAATGAGGTTAGAATTGAATATATACCTGAGGGGAGGGCAATTTTGTAAGAAAAGACTAAGAAACTTGTAATGTCTTACTACAGGCCACAATTGTGGCCTACAATAATTTCACCATTTCTGATTTTTTTCATCTTTTGTCCTTATACACACCAGCTGAGATCCTTTCCTTACTTCTTTTTTAGCACTATCACCTCATTATACTTTCCTTCCTGATTATCTTTATCAAAATTAATGCCCTACTCTTCCATGATATTTATTTGGAATCTGGACAACCTAACTACAGAATTGAAACTATCTAAAATCAAAGAAATAGCCGATCATTTAAAAACAAATGGGTTGCCTCCAATGTAGTGCTTCTTTTAACATCATTAGCTTGATGCTCTTGTTTACTCAAGGTGGTTTAAGAAAATTCCTCGATAGTGACCTAGTTGTTAATCTCATAAAATGTACGTGTGCCACCTAGTTGTTTATATCGCCCCTTTCCTTTTCCTGATTCTTTCTTCTCCTTCTTTTGTGAGATTTATTCTTTTCCATGGAACACTTTTGATCATCATTCTTCTCTTTTTCTCCACCAATATTCCTTCCTTTTATGATGGTCATAGGTTGGAGAGGATTTTTGTCAATCTTGGTTACGGTGAAAGACACTTATTCCTTTCCTACCCTTAGAATCAACTCACCCCTTCTACATTAATAATTGATCAAGCAATGGCCAAAAGTGGCCGCCTAAGGATAATTGTGGTTTTTTATGTCTTCTTCTGTGTCCAATAAGGAAAGGTTCGTGGGAAAAGTAAACTTTTCCACTCGAACATGTACATCATGTATGATACCCTTCAGACAATGAACTAATTTATATGTCATTTTTACCAATACCTTGTGGGGACTATCTCACCGAACCTCAACTTCTGATATAAGGAATACGACATAATTTTTATGCTAGCTTCCAAATCTGTAAAGGCTCTCTCTATTTTGATACCTTTAATAATGCAGGGGATATAAAAATCTAGTGGATTCTCCTTCTTTGGTGGTGTCGTCAATTTCTTTTCTTCCTCTAGTTCTTTTCCACCTTTCCCCTTATCGATTCCATCAGTGTAAGTTGTGCTTCTAGTTGCTTAATCATATCTACAACTTCATTTAGCTCAACTTCCTTAGATTTCCTCATAACTTTGATCGGGAATGGAATTGAGGGTTAGTACTTTTTTATCTTAGGCAAATTATACCTTGCCAACAGAGAGCCTTCCTTATTCGTTTACACCTTTTCCTTCCCCTTGTTCCCAATTGGATTTGGCTTTCGTTGTTCTAAACTAGGGTAGGGATTTTTATGTTGATGCTTCTGGGTTGTTTATAATTTTGGGTCACTTCGAAAAACATTCTTGTCAACCTTATTCTTATCCATCCCTTCATTGTCTTCAGTTTAGTGTGATTCCTCCTCAGTCGCTTGTGTGTAATGACCATGATTCGTTCTTTCAGATCAGATTCAGTGTTACTTAGAAGGGTTCCTGCATTTCGGGTTGCTATTGCTTTTGTCAATTGACTTACTTATACCTCGAGGTTATGTATCGAGGAGACGTAATTCTTTGTAACTTGCTTGAGCTTGCCTTCAACCCTCTTATGTGTGTCCTCCAAACTTCCAATTTTATCCAAAACTTTGTCCAGTTTGGGTTCCATCGAACTCGATTTGTCTTACTAGAAACTTGGTGGTCCTTGAAGTCTGAACTGTCCTCCCACGTTGTTTGACCAAGAGAAGTTTGGGTGATTTTTCCACCCAAGGTTGTATATGTTAGAGTAGGGATTGTTTCCCCCTCCTTGACTGTATTAGGTTCCTATGTAGTTTACTCACTCTAATCCATTATCCTTCATTAAGAAGCAATTGACTATATCATGATCCATTTGCCCACAGATCTCACACTTCAGCTAAACAACTTTTACTATATTTAAGAATGAAGCCTTGATATTGTTTAGCTGTCGAGTTAAATTATCAATTTTAGCTTGCATTTCTATTATTTGATCGATGACTATAACTCCTTTTTTCTCACGGAGAGTTATGGATTGTCTACTTCACTCGTTCATCTTTAAACAACTATTACTTGCCATTTCTTCTAACAACTCTTTTGCTTCATCTACCATCTTCCTCATAAGTGATCTTCTTAAAGCCGCATCAATTACATCTCTTGTATATGGGGTTACTCCATTATCAAATGTTTGCAAAAGAAATTCTTTAGGTAGGTTATAGTGTGGACATGTACTTTGAAAGTCTTTCTATCATTCCCACACTTCATAAATTGATTCCCAATCACCCTGTTGAAAGTTTGTGATCTCCTTAATAAACTTCGTAGTCTTGGTTAGGGAAAGTACTTTTTTAACAAGGCATGAATTAATTAGTCCTAAATGTTGACATTAATCACGTTGAGAGAATGTTACCAAACTTTTGCTCTATCCTTTAAGGTAAAAGGAAAGAGTCTCATTCTTACAACATCCTCTGACGTCTGATGATAATAGAAGGCATCACAGATTTCAAAGAAATTGACAATATGTGGATTCGGGTTTTCAATCATTAATCTATAAAATTGCACATTTTGTTGAAGCATATTTAGAAGGGTTAGTTTGATTTCAAAGGAAGCTGCTTACACAGGTGGCCTAGCTACACCTTGACTGGCTGCATTGAAGCCCTATCTCATGAAGTCCATAAAGGTTCTCAGTTGATGCCCTTGGTTTGCTTCTTGATCCATCTCTTGCCAAAACTCCTTGGCGATTGTTGCCTTCTTCTTCTTTATGCTGAGCTCTTCTAATTGAACATTCTAGATGAGTGATGTCAAGCTCTATAGTTTAAACTATGCGACTCGAACTTTTTGTAAATCTTATGTCCATGCAAGAGCACGGACACAAAAAAGGGAAGAGCAGAAAAACTTAAAGCTAACTAAGAGAAATAAATAATTCTTCAACCTCCCCAAAAACGGCATCTTGTTGTTTACGCTTTAAAATTTATAAGCCCTCAAATACTACAAATGCACGAGTGGTGACTGTAGTATAAGAGGTGTCGATCTCATAAGGAGGGGGAGTAATCTAATCCTAAAATCTAAGGCCAGAAAAACCATAAAACTAAAAATAAAAGATTCAACAGGAATTAATTACAAGAATTGAATTCAACCAATCAAATAAAAATTAAACATAAAAGTATTAACAAGTGAGCAATATGTAATCACAATATAAATCAACCTATGGAATTTACTAATTTATTATAAAGGTGATTTTACTTATCATTAATGCTAACCTAGCCAATTATGTGTCAATGTAGTATTGGCTCTAGACTATCCTAGGGCTAATTACTCTCTCTCAAGTTATAACCATTAAACCTTAAATTATAAACCCTAATAAGATTATGAAATTTGCAATCCCTCATTTCACAAATGATGCAAAACCCTTATTAGATCTGAAGCACTCTAATAAACTATCGGAACATCACACAGGATCTCTCTCCACATAATTACCAATATGATTTGTCACGGTTTCTATTAAATCGCCTAACTCTCATTATTTCGCTTTAATCATTTGTCATTCAATTAACCCTCTCAGTTTAGTATCGAATTATGTAAGAATGCAATCAAATCATGACATTCATCCAACAATAGAATCGACTAAATTATCATTAAATCAAAATAAAATCCTAAAGGAGAGTTTAAAATATCATCAATATTCCAAATCCTATCATCATACTATCTATCTCAATTCTATACATAAATAAAATCGAAACGAAAAGGAAACACATGTGGAATAGAACACATCATGATACCTAAAAAATATAATATTTAAGCTTAAAAGCTTGCACTAACCAATAAAACACTTAAAACACAAATAAATAACAAACTAACACAATTCTAACCTAAACGTATACTAAATGATTGAATTAACGGCTAAAACCATATTAAACTATGCCCTAAAATAGGATGCAATTTACACTTATCAGGAATAGACTAAATAATTGAAAATTTAAAAAATAGTCCTTAAAAGGTAACAACGTAAAGACAAAAATTCTCTCTATAGAGGGAGACACAAGGAGTAGGTATAAAGAATTGGCAAGGAAGTAGGAGCTCCACCTGAACTCCGGAGAGAAACCAGGCACACTTCCTAGAAATGCATTATATCAAATGAACTAGCTATTTAAGAAGAAACAACAAGAGCACGTGAAATTTTGGAAAGCCAACAAGAAGTTGAACAGAATAAGGCAAAAAGAGAGGGCTAAAACCCAGTAAAAAGAAGCCTAAAATAACTAAACTCTAAAGATCAATGCATGCCAACTAGTAGACAAAACTCGTCATAGTCACTAAACAGGGAGAATAAAGCTAGAGGGAATAAGGAGCTTCTTACATTAGCCATCTAATTCATATTTAGTACCTTTTTACACATGATTGTGGACACCACCTTATGAAAATTGAAAAGATTCATACACTTTTTTTACTTGTAAACAACCAACACTTTCATTATATTTTAATATTTAGCTAGATTTAGTTGCTAAAAAAAGATGGCGGGTAAGATTTTTCACCATAATAATAGGTTTATAATAGGAACTAAAATTTTACTATATTGATTTGATCTGATATCCTTAAACAAGTATCTTAATCAAGATATAAGAGGAAGACATTAGTTCTTTCTTGTTGGAATTAATTAGAGGGGGATAATAGTTTAGTAGCACCCTAAGGTATCATAGCCTTTAACGTCATATGTTTTCACAGACATTATTACGTAACTTATTATCTTATTCATCTATTTAAACTGATAAATATGGATATTTATCATTTATACATATTGGTAAAGGGGGTTATTCATTAGAAAGAGGGAATATTTTTTCAAATTTAAAGGTAGGAAAATCATGGTTAGAGGGAAAGATCCTTTACTAGACCAAATTTATGAGATTACTTATGAGTCTATATAATAATAATATGATGATATTGTTACTTAGTCATCGAGGTACTAATGGTATGTTATTAATTAACAGCTATCCTCTAGCATATATTTTATAAATAAAGAAAATCATCAAAGCAATTAAAAATGATTAAAACTATTGTCACAAATTCACAAGATATTAATTTTTTTGCATCAATCATTTTAATAATTTGGTAGGCACTTATAAGCTTGAATCCCATTTATCGATCGATTATGCCTCTTTTTAACCACCTCAAATTATCAAAGTTCATAAGACCATGCTTACCTCCCTACTTATACCTTAAGATATAAAATCAACTCTTCTAAGCATCATTCTAGATAAAGCACTACGTCAATATGACGTAAACGAGAGGTTCTTCTAGAAGCCTTGGAACCCTTTTGGACAAAGCCTTGGAACTCTTTTGGTGCTCATATCATAAATGATATTTTGGATTTTTTCAAAACGCAAACTTTTTAAAGTTCTAAAAATCACAAACATCTTACCTTTTTCAAATCTATCAAACCATTCCACATTTAATGAACTTACTTTTATTTTTTTAAAAAAAATTATAAGATCATTATTGGTCTTGATATAGCACATAAGATGGGGATAATTTAATCATATTTATAAAATAATTAATTATTATGATAAATTCATATAAAACAATTTAAAACAAACACAATAACATTTAAAAAGAATACATAAAAAGAACAAAACTACCTTTATAGTGGTTCAACTAAACAACCTTAGCCTACTTCCACTATCCAAGATCTATTGCAAAGTCACTACCTTCCTCTTTTAATAAGTAAAAAGTAACATTTCATATAAAATCTTCTTTACCACAGATAAAGAGGACCTTTTATAATCATCTTACTTTAATATGAGTGAAGAGAAATCTTTTATAAATTTTGTTTAATGGAGAGGAATCCTTATAACATGTATCTAAAGAAATTTCACCAATTAAAGTAGTTAAAAATTTATACAAATCAAAATGTTACTTTTATTCACACTAATGAATAAAGGCTTAATATATGTTTTGTTATACACAAACAATCTTTAGACTCGCAAACTCTTAGAAATTCTCTAGTATGCTCATGATAACTTTTATAACTCACATATAGTCTGTTTATAATTAAAACACCCTAAAATAACCATTAGAAACAAAAATTACTTATTATAGTAATTAGTTAAAATAATATTCATTGGCAATTTTGACACCTTGGTTGACCAATGTGCTATACTAATTGACCAATATGGTCACATACTTTATGGTACATATTTTTAAGATATTGGTTAACCATACTACTACATTAGTTGATTAGTCTATCTAAAATCCAAATATTAGTCTCTCAAAATCCCCCCTTGGTTAACCAAAATTTCTAAAATAAGTTTTTCAAATTTCAAAAATAAGTTTTTCAAAACTTGTCAAGTTCTTTCAAAGATTAAAATACACTTCTTTAATGGAAACAAAAACAACAATAACAAGGATCTAGTTAAAGTCCCACTGATACGCTAGGTTTAGAGAAGTTTAGTAGCACACAACTTTATCCCAAACTAGTGGGGAGGTTGGTTTTAAATGACCCATATGAAAAAAAGAAAAAGAAAATAATAATAAAATAAATAAATATTTAATAAATAAAATATAAAAATAAGTGATAAACTAAATAATACAATAAAAATAGATAAGGTTAAAAAACACAAGAAAGAGGACAAGCAAATAAATAAATCAAACAAGTCATTACAAAAAAAATATTTAGGTTAAGTAATAAATGTTTAGGCTAAATCACTAGGAGTTAAATACTACACATTTAAATGTTTAGGCTAAATATAAGACAAAAATGTTTAAAAGACCTATTAGAATGACAAGGATCTCTTTATGTGAGATCTTTTATCTATATCCTAGTACGTCAAAGTTTTTTACTCCTTTAATAGAAACATGATCTAAAATTATTTTAAAAGTTTCTAAAAAGAAATGTGATGATCAAAAGGGTTTCTTCAAAATCTTCTTAAATTCCTCTTGATTATGATAATTATAGCAATATACCCTGTATGAAAATGGTCATATAATGATTGTAACCTGGTTCATTGGAATCACCAAGATAAGGTTTCAAGAAGGATTGTGTGATTTACTTCAATTTTGATATGCTTGATTCGTTCTTATTCTTGATTCTTTACTTGAATTTGTTCTAAGCTCTTTCAAGTTACATATATATACTCTCCTTTGCTCATTTTCTTTATTCTTTGATTATTTAACTAATTTAGTTATCTCCTTACTCAATTTACCCTCCAATTGAACATGATCTTTCATATATTAATTTACTAGCGACAAGTGTCATTTCTTCTCAAATTATCCCTTGAATAAGTCTCTTTATTTTCACGTGATTTCTTCTTTAAATCCTTAGAAGCTAAGTTCTTCATTCTATAAGTCACCTCTATCTTATACTTTCTTAAGCCTCATATAGTTAATGAGGAGACACATAATGACCTTCTTTAATGGTCATACATTAAGTCCTTGGCTTATTTTATGATCATCTTTTTAACTTTCTAAGCCTTAAGAAAAGACCTTAAGTATTTTTCTTACTACTTTTAGATATTCATATAATGTTTTCCTGGGTGTTTAAAATCATTAATAACGTTAATGAATATACACACACACACATACACACACACTTTCAACATGCTTTATTTGAAATAATTTATATTGACATATAAGCGTGCCCACTTTGCTCTTTTTAACTTGATTTGAATCTTCATATGTGATTTCTTAATTATACCTCATATAGATTTACACGTGATAGCTATTGGGATGTCAAGTGTAAGTAAGAATCCCCCGTTAGAAAGAGTACTAGTGAAGGACATATAAGTCAAAAATAAACCTAATGTCTTAAGGTTATGGGTTGAAGTGTGGTGTCAAAGTCCACGAGTATGTTTCATCATTAGGCTCATGATGTAGGTCTCTTATGTAAGTGGGCTCCCCAAATCCAACAAGTGGTATCAGAGCTGATGGTTCGGTAAGGGATGAGTATGGAGATGGCAGTCGGATTCCGTGGTTGCCTCCCCATGAAGAAGATCAAGGAGACTCCTAGTAGGCCCAGATCAGTAGAGTAGAAGGGCTCTTGGTGATGCCATATACTCGAGCTGTTAAGTAAAAAGGCTTTCACTTAAGGGGGAGTCTAAGCCCAATGTGGAAGTTCACACTTGAGGGGGAGATTGTTGGGATGTCAAATGTGAGTAGGAATCTCCCATTGGAAAGAGATGGAACTAGTGAAGGACATATAAGTCGAAAGAACCCATAAACCTAATGCCTTAAGGTTATGGGTTGAAATGTGGTGTCAAAGTCTACGAGTATGTTTCATCACTAGGCCCATGATGTAGATCTCCCATATAAGTGGGATCCCCAAATCCAACAATAACTCTATTAAATATTCGTAATATACAAAATAAGATGCAAATGGATTTTCTATTCAATGATATAAGTTTCTTATCATCACCATCCAATTCTTCTTTAGTTTTGGGAGAACTCGTCTTAACTTTATCAACTTCAAATTCCTTCTTAGGAATGAGTGGACCTTTAGAAATAATATCCCATAAGTTAATATCTTTGGAAAAAGAAAAATTTTCATTATTTTTTCAATAAAAAATTATTTCCATAAAAAATGAAGCCCTACTTATAATTTGATCCTTCTCATAATAAACAAACATAAGGATGCTTCCAAGTTTTCATGAAGATCTTTTCTCATTATTTTAGAAATATGTAAATAAAAGTAACTAATTTGGCACTACTTTTTAGTTTCTAATAATACTCAAGATGGGGTGAATCAAGTGCTTACGAATTTTGAAAAACTTTTTGCTAAATAAAGTTTAATTTAAAAATTAAATAAATAATATATGGTTAATTATACCCCTATGTGGTTTATACCTTTTTCATTTTAGTTCCTTATATTTTAAAACTATCATGTACCTTTAAGGTTTAGTGTAAATTCACCTACACCCTTAATGTCATCCTTTGTTAGAAACCCTAGTAAAGAATGGATAAATGATGTGATATGGATTGATTAAGTATTATATAGTAATACACCTATCATGGTTATATCGTGTAATACACGATCTTGGTTGTTGTCACCTCCTAAAGTTATAATGTTTTCTATACATGGGAGAAACTTATGTAGGTGCATGTCTTCCAAACCATAGGATGTCTTATCAGTGACGGAGTCAGGAATTTAAGATGGAAGGGCCTAAATATTTAATTTTTTTAAAAAAATTTGGGGGGCCCAGTACACCACTAAACTTCAAATAACTCCTTCCTTATATATATATACACACACACATATATATTAATTAAAAATAAAAAATCTTTAATTTTTTTAAATTTTGGGGGATCTAGTGCACCACTAGGCCCCACCTAGCTCCGTCTATGTGTCCTATGTTACATCACAAACATGATAGGTGTGATGTCACATAACACATTATGTTTGTGTTACATAACATCTATTTAACTCATATAACATCATTTGCCCATTCTCTATTAGAAACCTAATAGAGAATGACAATAGAGTGTACAAGTGAAACAATAACCAAACCTTAGGGGGTATATGATAGTTTTAAAAATCAAGGACTAAAATGAAAAAGGTGAAAACCATAAAATGGTTTAGATAAAATGCTTTAGTGTAATTAACATAAATAATATAATAATCAATACATAGGCTCCCTTTATCTTTTCTTGAGATTCACTACCTTCTTCTTTCAATTAGGTAAAGATGAACATTTCTACAAACTCTTTCTTTGCTTCAAGTGATAAGTAACCATTTTATATATCTTCTTTGATAATAAGACAAAACTATAAACTTTCTTTGAATCTAAAAATTGCACCCTAATCAAAATTATGACACAAATAATCATTACTCTCTCACTTTAATACTCTAGGGCCTAATCTCAATTAACAATGCATATTCAAATGCTTTACATTCTTGAAAACTCTCTGAAATATGACCTTGTATCAATAAAATGTCATAAATAAGTCTAAAAACCAACTAGGGACGTATTTATAGTCATACCTCTCTTAAATACCTATTACTTACAAACTAATTATTATAAAAACTAATTTCCGATTATTCTATACTTATACCTAACATTGGTCGACCAATGTCTTGAAATTCTATAGGAGAAAGTTTTGTTTTATCTTGAACCAAACACTTAATATAACCCATATGTTTGATCAATGATTCACACAAAACCTTTTCTAGTTCGAACAATGTAACTAATTTCTAATTGTTCGGTAGACCTATGCCTGATATTGGTCGATAAATCCTATGTCCTATGTAAAAAGATTGATGTATCCATAAGTTAGAGTTTCAACATTCTGTTCCTTAAATTATCTACTTAATAGGTTGACTAATATGCATCAAAAACAATCTTCAAACTGTTTTTCAATCAACCTATACCTAGATAGGTCAATTGTTGTTTTTTTAAAATAGTTTTTCAAATATTCCAAAACCAATTTTCTAACCACCAAAGTTAATTCTATATCAAATGTAATCCTTTGACAAAAACATTATATTAAAAAAAATTCAAAAGCTTCCTAAATTTTATTTTAAAATCAAGAGAATTTTTTAAAAATAAAAATTTTAATTTCTATTGATAAATGAAAAATCGCATGCATTAGTATTGGAAGTATAATGATTGAGGCCCAAAATTATTAAAATGATCAAAATAAGAGTATAAAAAAGATTGATTTGATCATATTTAAAAAGTATTGAATCTTTCTTAATCTTATTTCAATAATCTTGAAGCTCATAAACTTTTATAATTCCTTCACTTAGTTTCTAATTGTTCAGTCGATGCTTCACATGGCTTCATGGTCTTCATATCGTGGCTCTTAGTCAATCGTAACATTTGTTTTGAAAATTTTCATAATATTATTTCTAAATCATAAAAAGTGAATATTAAAGCAGTGTTATCGTATTTGGTGTCTAGTGCGTGGGATGAGAGAAACAAAAGAACTTTGCTCAATCAAAGCACGAACAAAGAGGCCTTACTCAGCGCAATGCGCGGCAGAATTAGATATCACATTTGGTTCAGTCTGATTCTGTTGGGGATGGACGCCGTTGTTTGGATCCATGATCTCGATTAGCTTGGATTAGGCTTGCAAAAACAATAAGGCACACCGGGGGTTGATCACCGGATTGCCCCTCCAATGCTTAAGTTAGTATTTTGCCGTAGGTTTTTTGGCTAATAACAAGGGTTATCAGGGTTATTAGAGTCGTACCTACATCTTGAGGAGACAATGAACTTATATAGTAAATACCTGACGTGTTTAATTCAACATCAACTGGTTCTGTCATGTTTTAACTCAACATCTTGAGAATGGGCCGATCGGCCCACACGCTATCCTAAAGTTGGACCTGAGCCTAGCACGACCGACCCGACCAAATTGTGAAGGGTTGTTTTTCCATTTTCTATTTTCACTCGTCTTTTCTTCTCATTAAACTTAAGATTTCGGCTTGTAATTATAAAAAGCTTCGGAGTACTGTTGGTGCAGCGTTCATGTTGTTTTATTGCCTTCTGAGTGTAAGCATGGATGAACGTGAATGGCCAAAACTTTTCCTCAACTATTAAACTCCATTTTTAGCTAGAATTGTTTGTGGATGATGAAACATGGATGGCTATAGATACGAAAGAATAGCTACATTGTAAAGGCCCAGTGATTATCACAGTAGAAAATTTGCGTCATGGTACTCAGAAAACTGCTGGAAAAACCACTATTGTCACAAGTGCAACTACAACTTTTTTTTTTTAGAATGTTGTGCTTCAAGAAATGACATGCTGGAATCTTGTGATTCTCGAAACCTTGACCTTTTACAAAAGGAGTTTCCCTTGCAGTATTGTAAAGGTTTGGAGAATATATATATGAATAGAATTGTTTATTTCCATAACGTCATGGTAGATTTTGAAGTCTAAAATTGGTCCGTATGGTGCATTAATCTTTACCTAGATGCTTGAGGGAAAATGCTAAAAGAAATTGATTTTATATGATGCCTTTGTCATATATATAACCGGAATGAGCTATTGTTTTGTGTCTTAAGAGTGGGACTGCAATAAGCATGGAAATAACGTAATCAGATGTAACACATGAGAACATTACAATGGCGTTGATAGTTTAGTTCATGTTTATTGCAACAAAAGGAGAGTTAATAGTCATATATAGTACATCTTATACATATTAATTAGTGTCCTTGGCTTGTACTTTTTTCAAAAAGCCTAAATTTGTCTTAAAATGAATCATTTTTTCATCTCCAACGGATAGTATCTCTTTTATAAATTTGTTTAATTGCAAAGAGTAACTACAAGTTTTTCTTGAATTCCCTGTAATCCTTAGGGTTTTGTAGGGTTTCTTCAGTGGGAGGCAAATCAAGAATTTTCTTTGTTCTCCAAGCATGAAATGATGTCCCTCCTTATGGAAATGCTTGGTTAAGAAACCTTGTGAGCATATATAGTGCTCAAAAGTAGGAATGTCAAGAAAGTGCAGCCAAAAGTTTGCATAAAGAAGTTGTGGTGTTTTCCCATCTTCATTTCTCATCTTTTTGTACGTTTCATTTCTCATCCTTTTATAGGTTATTATTGCTACGGTACTCTGAAAGCTGCTGGAAAAACCTTTGTTGTCATAAGTGTAGCCACGACTTTGCAGGAAGAAGTTTTGGTGTTTTCCCATCTTCATTTCTCATTTTCTTATATGATATTATTGCGTCATGGTACTCTAAAGCCGTTGGAAAAACCACTATTGTCACAAGTATAGCCACAACTTTGCATGAAGAAGTTGTGGTGTTTTCCCATCTTCATTTCCCATTGTCTTATACGCTATTTTTGCATCATGGTACTCTAAAAGCTGCTAGAAAGACCATTGATGCCACAAGTGCAGCCACAACTTATCAAAAAGCCAAATAACTACAGTGATTTATCGTACCTCAAATCACTGCAACTCCCTCTGCATTTGCAAATCTGCGCCAAAAATCTGGTTTGATGGCTCCAATTTGTCAGTTAAATGTAAGATATTATTTCGAGTTTGAGCTTTTAGAGCCGTTACATATATGAAGCTTTTGAAAACTTTGTTTGTTAGTTGAAATATTTTGTCTACATTGTAAGATTTTACTTCTCACGTTATATACACTTGTCTAAGTATCATACTCATGTTCTATCCCTTTTCATTGTAATTAAACACATTCATTTATTTAAACTTTGTCTATGCGCAGTTTTATGGAAAAGGGTGTTATAACTGTTTAGGTGGTAGTCACTCGCCATGAAACTGTACTTTACTAATCTAATCATTTATATATTGTTATTATCAACACTGTTCTTTAGTGATATAGGTCTTCACAATAAAAAAAGAGAATAAGCAAACATGTACGATCAAATTTGTTACACTAGGTCTGTGGCTAATTTTCTAAGAAAGCAACAAAAGAACACTTGTGCTTATGAACTAAAATATTCATTTGATCTGTCACACATAAAGGAAGAACATTTGGAAGATAGTGAAGAGCAATGCCAATTTATTAAAGCAAAGGTACATATTTTCTCATTTGCTTTAGTGATATATATATGATTATTCTACTGCTAATTTGGTTTATGAATAGTTGCCCTAGTGGCATTTATTTTTTGTCCTCTTCCTAATGTGAATGAAATTTTTTTTTATGTTGATGTAGATTGAAAAAACATGTAATTTATTTTTTCTTTCCATTGTTTTAATTGTGAAAATTTTAATAGAAAGGGAAGAGTCAGTCCTTTAAGAAGAATATCAAACCATAACCTTTATGTCCTTCAAGTAGTGTTGCTGACTTTTTAAGGTGGAAAAAAATAAAAGAAACTTGTTGAGGAACAACCACAAATGGAACAAGTACATGGAGGGGATCAAGTACACGAAAATGTAATAGAAGGCGAAGCAAGGGAAGCGATTATTCAAAAAGAGTATTGATATGAGCTTAATTGATTGTACATTTAATCCAAAACTTTTGGTTTATATTTAATTTTAGGTACAATTTAGAAGTATAAAAAGTTAAAGTGAGTTAAAAACACATTCATTGAGCTGTCTTCCTGAGATTCAGACTTAATTGTCTTCATGGAACTAGAAGGAGAAGGATTAGAGTGAAGAGGAGACAAGAAAATGTCATAAAATGAGTATATAATGTTAAGTCAAGTAGACTTCACTTCTATTAATTTTGATGACAATCAAATAACAATAATCTTAGAAATATATGAATTGTTTTCATAAGTTTGTTAAATGTTCAGAAAAATTTAAGTAACACTTAGTCATCCTAGACTATCACAGATGAAGTGAAACAACAGACGAAGCACAAATAACAGACGAAGCGTAAATAATAGACGATGTAATTCTAATCTTTCTTGAAATGAAGGATAGTTCATCATCTTCTTCACTTGACTCTTGATCAGATTCACTGGCATGATCATTCTTGATTTCTTCAATCTTTAATGCCTTTGAAGATGTAATTCTACTTCTCTAGTTCTTTTGATTCTTCTGACCAGCTTTTAATGCTATAAATTTGTCTCTTCTAGGTTTATCTTTTGCATCAAGCTCTACTTCATGTATCTTCAAAGAACCAAACAATGTTAAGAGTAGTTTATGATTCACTAATAGCAAAGTTCGTTATGATAAGAGTTCTGTTCCTAATAGGAAGCAAAAGAAACAATTTTCTTATTATTATTCGAGGAATAATTGTGAGACTAACCCCAAAAGACCCAAGAAAATATGGATACCTAAGAAAGACATAATACATATTGCAGATCTCCTTTCTTGGAAAAAGCAACCAACACTAATGGTACTTGGACAGTGGATGCTCGCGACATATGACAGAAAAAAGATCTATGTTCATAGACATCCAAAATAAGCAAGGAGGATCAGTAACTATTTGAGACAATCAGCAGGACAAAATAGTTAGGATCGACAAAATTGGTAAAGATTCATTTGCATCTATTGCTAATGTTCTGCTAGTTGAAGGTTTAAAGCATAGTTTGATTAGTGTAAGTCAATTATATATGTGATTCTGGCTTTGAAGTATCCTTTAATCAAAATTCTTGTGTAGTTAAAAACAAAGACAGTTCCATATTCTTTTCTGCTAAGAGACGAAACAATCTTTATAAGATTAATTTCGAATATTTGAAAAGGCAAAATATTTCATGTTTTATATCAATAGATGAGGAAAAACTGATTTGGCATAAAAAGCTAGGTCATGTTAGTTTTAA
>JAOSBK010000002.1:21739445-21750192 GCA_027568895.1 Erythroxylum shatona
TTTCCATAACTCATATGGAGTTTTATTTAAAATAGGTCACAAAAATACTCTATTTTGAATATAACAAGCTGTATTTATAGCTTCTGCCCATAAATACTTAGGAAGATTCATTTTACATAATATAGTTCTTGTCATTTCCTGAATCGTTTTGTTCTTTCTTTCTACAACTCAATTTTGTTAAGGAGTTCTAGGAGTATAGAAATTATGGAAAATTTCATTCTCTTCACAAAATATTTTGAATTTTTCTTTTTCAAATTCTCCACCATGATTACTCCTAATTTCATCAATAAAAATTCTTTTTTCATTTTGTAACTTTTTGGATAAAACCTTAAAACACTTAAGAGATCCATCTTTATGTGATAAAAACAATATCCAATAAAATCTAGTGAAGTTATCAATAATTACGAGACCATACTTCTTTCCACCTTAACTTAGTGTTCTGGTTGGACCAAACAAATCTATATGTAATAACTCTAGAGGTCTAGATGACATTACAATACTTTTAGACGAAAAAGATGTTTTAACTTTATTTCCTTTTTGATAACTCTCACAAAAGAAATCTTTGTTAAAAACTTATCTTTGATAATCCTCTTACCAAATCATGTCTAACTAACTTAGAAATATGTTTAAAACTAACATGACCTAGCTTTTTGTGCCAAATTAGTTTTTCCTCATTTGTTGACATAAAACATGAAATATTTTTACTTTTCAATCGTCTAAGTTAATTTTATAGAGATTATTTCATCTCTTGTTAGAAAAGAATATGGAACCGTCCTTGTTCTTAACTACACAAGAATTTTGATTAAAGAATGCTTCAAAACCATAATCACATAATTGACTTACACTAATTAGATTATGCTTTAAACCTTCAACTAGCAGAACATTATCAATAGACGAAAAAGAATCTTTACCAGTTTTTACCGATTCCAACTATTTTTCCCTGCTGGTTGCCTCCAAAAGTTACTGATCCTCCTTGCTTATGTTGGAGGTCTAGGAATATAGACCTTCTTCCCGTCATATATCGTAAGCAGCCATTATCTAAGTACCATTGGTGTTGGTTGCTTTTTCCAAGAAAGCAGATATGCGATATATATTATATCCTTCGTAGGTACCTATATTTTCTTGGGTCTTTTGGGGTTAGCCTTATAGTTTTTCATCGAATAATAAGAATAATGTTTCTTTTTCTTTCTATTAGGAACAAAGATATTATTATAAAGAACATTACTATTATGAATAGTATTCTTAAAACCTAAACCACTTTTATCATTTGGATGTCTATATCTTCCAATCATATCATTCATCTTTTTTGTTCTTTCTGTAAATGTTGACAAATCTGCTGAGAGACCGTTAATTCTTTGTTTTAGTTGACTAATTTCCTCAGATTTATCTATGGTTACTTTCTTTTTCATATCATCTACTTGTTTCTTAAGACAAACATTTTCTTTTTCTAAAAGTTCTGTGTTCTTCAAATTTTTAGCAAATTTCTTTTTCAATATCCTATATTGTTTTAAGATAGCATGTGAATCCTTTAAAAATTCTAAATAAGCATCTTAAAGATCATCAAAGTTAGAAATTACCTCATCATCGCATTCCCTTTCAGCTACCAAGCATATATTTGCTTGCTCTGATGTTTCTGAGTCAGATTCAGATTTAGATGAATCCAGATCTTCCCATATTGCCATCATGCTCTTTTTGTTTTCTTTACTTTTCTTCTGTTTTCTTTTGAGCAATGGGCATTCAGACTTGTAATCTCTTGGTTTATTGCACTCATAGTAGATGATAGAACTTTTCTTATTCTTTGAATCGTCTTTGCTCTTTTTTTTAAAGTGAAGTCTTTATTTCCCTTTGATTTCTTTTTTCACATCCTCCTAATCTTTCTTGAAATGAACGATAGTTCATCATCTTCTTCGCTTGAATCTTAATCACATTCACTAGCATCATCATTCTTGATTTCTTCAATCTTTAATGCTTTTGAAAATGTGATTCTATTTTTTTGTATCTTCTAATTCTTCTGAACAGCTTTTAATGTAATAGATTTATCTCTTATGGGTTTATCTTCTACATCAAGCTCTACTTTATGAATTTTCAGTGAACCAAGCAATTCATCTAGCTTCAGCTTACTCAAATCCTTGGCCTCTTGTATTGCTATTACTTTGGGTCTCCATCTTTTTGGAAGACTTCTGAGAATCTTTCTGACATGATCTTGACTATCATAGATTCTTCCCAAAGCTTTAAGTCTGTTAACAATTGTTTGGAATCGTCCAAATGTCTGATCAATAGTCTCGTCATGTTTCATCTTGAACAGCTCATATTGATGAACAAGAATACTAATCTTGGATTTTTTCACCTGATTTGTGCCTTCATGTGCAATGGATGATGTGTCCCACATTTCCTTTGTAAATTCACATCCATGAACCTTATCCTATTCACTTATGCCTAGAGCACAACTTAAAAAGAACTTGGCGTTTGAGTTTAACTGAAAGCGAGCTTTCTGATCAGCAGACCATTTTTCACGAGAGATGCTATTGTCTTCGTCGTCTGTTGGTGTATATGGACCATTTTAAATGATATCTCAAAGATTAATATATGTGGATTCTATAAAGAGCCGCATCCCGTCCTTCCAATAATCATAATCTTCACCATTGAATGCAAGGGGTCTTATGACCGAGGCACCTTCTGCTGTAAAAAACACGTGATTCAGCCATGGATCTTTGTCCTCACTTTGTAATAGTTTTCTTGGAAACCTTGCTCTGATACCAACTGAAGTAAATCACTTGTTAATATAGATATCACGTATAATATGTAAAATACACAAGAAGGGGGGTTGAATTGTGTTAAATCGTCATAGATATTAATCTTTAGAAACTTCTTGAATTTCTTTACAAATTCAGATGATTACTAAACAATTCACCTAAATCGATGAGTAATGCAACAACAAAAATTATTATCTATTCTTCAAACAACAAGAAACTTAAAGAGATAAGGGTTAGAGAGTATGATGCTGCGATTTATACTGGTTCACTCTTAGCCTTGGGCTACGTCCAGTGCTCAGAGTTTGTCTGAGATTTCACTATACTCTTCAACGTTACAAGTATTATTTCTACACTTGCAAAGCCTCTTCAGGTCTCTCTCACAAAGTATTCTTTATCTGTTTCCTTAGCCTCTTTAGGCTCCAGCCTTTCTTTCTCATGGAAAGATATTGTTTGAGCTTTACGTTACAGAGGTATTTGCTCTCTTTCTTTCGCACTTAAGTACAGAGTTTCTCTAAGTAAATTTTGTACAATCAGATTTTACCTCTTGTATTATGTTGTCTCTACTTTTAGTTTATGACTATAACTAGTATTTATAGCCTAAATCTTCAACTGTCTTCTTGAGAAATATGCTTCTTGAATCTTTTAGAAACCATTATTAGTTGAGTCCTGTGACTAACTCCAACTAACTAACTGACTGACGTTCTAGAATATTTTTCATTTGCATCGTCTAGTATTATGTTTTCGTTTGGTGTCGTGCCTCGTCTTATTCAGCTTTTAATTAAGTATCGTCTTAAGTTGACCTTGTATCTTCTTGTGATGATCTTATATCTTCTTTTGTAAACCGCATATCTTCTTGAGACTTAAGTATCGTCTGGGTTTGACCATGTATCGTCTTGGGTTGACGATTTGTATTGCTTACATTTTTCTGCGCACATAACAAACTCATCAAAACAATTCACACACTTTTATGATTATTATTATTTGATTGTCATCAAAATTAATAGTGAAACATCCTATTACCATAAGGCAAGTACCCAAATACCCGAACGACATTCAAGTATATACCCTATGATAATGGTATGTTGGAGCAAAAACAAATCCAACTTACATATGGCATCATCTAAAGTACTCAAAGATCACTAAATTTTAAAACCATTGATTTCATTCATTCACAATTTTTACACTGTTTGTATTATACAAATATTTACAAAGCCTCTTATAGGTTCTATCGAAACTACAAAATAAATGCTACAACACTTCTGGTGTCAGCTGACAAACCTCTGAGCCATAATAAAATCTAAAGGAGCTTTTAGTCCTGTCAAAAGCACTAGGTCTCTTGTCTCGTACCTAAAAAGCCACGTTGCAATTTGTTATGTGTTTTGTGAACTCTCTAAGTAAACCATCATTTGTGATTTCACTGGATCACATACACATATCACATACGTCACAGATATTCATTGAGATTATATTTATATTCCTGATATTTCACATCACATGTGATATCATATGATCACATAGTTCAATATAGCAACCAACTCATATCACTTTATCACTCATTTCAGCTTTTCAAATCATTCAAAGAAATTTAGTCTTATAGTGTTATATGCATGAGACTCATATTCATTCTTATTGTTATGACCGAGTGCCTATCACATACTTACATAAATACTGGCCTATAGGGCTCAGTCATAATAGAATCACGAAGCATAAATCTACGAGCAGAATCAGAAATCACAGACCAAAGCTCTATGTAGAAGTGCTTCAAACTGGCTACTCAAGTCACAACGCCTTTATTTGAGCATGCATTTTATGAAATGCATTAAATACATATATGTCATATATCACAATCACATACGATGCTTAAACAAAGCTCATAATCATCGGACCTAAGTTCGATATTCAGCTTTCAATAAGAATTTACTTAGCATTCAGAAATCCATAGCAATCAAAACCACAATCAAAGCACTTCTAATACATTCCTGAATATTGGTCTCCTCGGACAATTGAAGCTCGGAATTCATAAACAAATCGCAAACAATTTAATAATATTAGAAGTTTAAATAAATTAAATCAAATCAATCCTAGGAAATCATCTAGGTTGACTCACTGAACGCTCCAATATGTTATTGCCTGGATGGTCTAGCAATGTTTGTCTGGCGTCCACTTGGCTCCTCTATATCATACAAAACACATTTACACATATCATATTTTTGCACAAATATATAAGTATTCATTAATGCACATCTACTTGTATGAAATGTGCACAATACATGTTCAATGACAATTCCGGGGTACTTTATTGAGATCCTTATGATCAAATCATTCAGATATCAAAGCCCTCATTAATTCCATGTATACTTATAATTTGGACCAATAAAAAGCAGTGTAAAACTAATTACACTACTTCATTGACCACTTCAGATTTTCTTCCAAGTCACACTTTTGGGTCTACTATTCATGTTAAATTAGAGAGTGAAATTGATATAATTTGGTCATACCCTCTTCTATAAAAGTGTTCCTCTATGTCTTATGTTTCTATTTACAAAAAAATAACTCAATTTGGTTTCGTAATTTGGAAGATATGCCTCAAACATTATCGGGTTGCTCATATTTAAAAATAATGTACTATGCACAAATTCCATCCAGAAATTCAACATCTTAGAGACTGAATCATAATTTGAGTTCTTAATACAATTTGTAGGTCTATATCTCTAGGTTACTCAAAATGAAAAATCATCTCATTTGGAATCCTATAGATCCAGATATAATCAAAATACTAAGGGGTGTTCAGTAAAACAACACCAGTTCATTCTCTTCCAATCGATACCCTTAATTTGATTTGATCAATCTTTTTCGAGTCAAAACCAAAAGCTATAAATTTTTTATGGAGAAATAGAAGAATGTGTTATGAATCCAATGCTTCAAAAATCAGGTCATTTGGAGGTTATATACCAAAGTTATGGCTGAAAGAATCAAACAAGGTTCTGTCCTCAATCAACCTAAAACGATATAGAAGGTCAACTTAAGACGAAGCAGAAATCAACCTAAGACTATACAAATGGTCAACTTCAGACGAAGCAGAAGTCAACCTAAGATGATACAGATGGTTAACTTAATACAAAGTAGAAGTCATCCTAAGACGATACTTCTTTACAGACGATATGACGTCATCACAGACGATACTATCTTCACTCTTGAGCATCTCCCCTTATAAAAACCATAACTTTCATCCTCAATCTCCATGTTTCCTCTCAATTTTTATTTAAACACTCATTCCCATCTCAGACCATCAGTTTACAATTACTCCCTAACTCAAAAAAACATTTTCTTGATCATGTCCAAGTTTTCATCAACTGATGTATAAACACCCATATATTCATACATGTACAATGAAGAAACAGAGCATATCTAATTCTCTATACTAATCCTATACATCATTTCATTGCTATTTCAACTCCAAGAACCATTTCCACGACACCTGATCACTAACAATCCATCAAAAACTAAATAACACATATCCATCATTTTCATCCCCTTAACATAGTGTTCAAGAATATAAATATAAGTAAATGCCATGATCATGCACTGACAATAAATTCATCAACTTTATTTCAAAAATTCACAACTCTAACAATTTTATTCACTACTTACTTGTTGAAGACTCCAAAAGTTTCAACTATCTTTAAGCCCTAACTCAATACAAAATTACGTAAACCACTGTGAACACTAACCAACTTTTGGTTTTTCTTAAGGCAGAAGAAACACTTAACAGCAGAGGAAGTGGTGAGGGATATGACAAAACAAAGTCAACTCTCAGAAGGAGTTTGATGGAAAACTCTGTGTATGGGAAGAAATTCGGAGAAGATGATAACAAGGAAAGAACTTAGGAAAAAGAATAAACCCCTTTTAACTCTCGGATAACTCAAACTTACTTCTGACAAATAATAAAAGCAACTTAACACTTGTCGCTTTTCCTAAGGTCTAACTCTAACTAAGTTTCTTTTGAAACTAACTCCATCAATTCTATCTTTACAATCCAACTATCTCCAAATCTTCTTTTGATTTTTCCCCTATTTTCTATAATTTTTCTCTGAAATTTATTCCTAAATTCACCAAAATTCATAAATCTCACAATTCTACTAACCAATAATATTTTTCAACATAAATAAATTCAAAATTCACAAATTTCCTAAAAACACAACTCATTCCAATTATACCCGGAACTGTCAATGAATGCATGTACAGTCATATGAATGTGCAGAAATGTGCATGTCACACTTAACTTATGCATGATGTACATTTTTTCTTAAGTTCTCATAAATGCTTCATAATTTACTATTCTAGCCCTAACATAGGTGAAGGGATGTTACAAATAGAAGTGAAGTCTTCTTGACTTAACAGAAACTCTTCACTTTCTCTTTGTACACATATACAAGATCCTTTTTTAGAAAAAAAATCATGTAGTGGAGAATGAAGGATGAAAAACGTTATTGTTGATAAGTAAACCATATATGTCTGAAGAGAAAAAATCATTAAAGCCACAAGTAAATAGGCTCAAAAAGATGTTTATAGATGAAGAACAAACTCATAACAATTCATAAGCAAAGAAACCTATATAATATAATAATCTAATGAAATATTACATTACTATCCGTTATCAACAACAATGTAGTCACATCATATATATATATATAAATATATACTACAATCGGATGAAAAGGGAAACATAATTCTAGAACCACTGGTAACCATCACCAACTAGCAAATTAGGTTATATCTATAAATTTTATTAATCTAAAATGTTAATCCATACAAATCGCAAAGAGATAAAACGTTAAACATAAAAAGTAAATTTAATATCAATAATTCAATATGAAATAGGCTCTAATATCACTTATCAAATTTAATATAAATTATATAATAACCTAAATCAATCATGTTAGATTATAAAGGAAACTTTGATAGCGAAGCATATCTAAATCCATAAGAATATGCTTTATTGAGTTGTTTTGGCCGTTTTAGCTGTTGGCCTTCCAAGAGATACATATAAGTTATCTGTCTCTTCTAACGATGAGATATTATCAAAGAAATTCTAATGTTCTCTTAGGGAACACAATGTGAAGCAAGTTTTACCCAGCTGAATCTCTAGATTATGAATGGAAGAGGTTTGATTTTTAGCTACCTTTTCAAACTTCCCTTCCATACTTATGATTCTGTCCATAATCTCATCCAATTTTGAATCCCATGAACTGGACTCATTTTGCTGAAATATTGGTAGGCCTTGAGTTCCTATTTGAGTCCCAGTATTGTTAGACCAAAAGAAATTCAGGTAGTTCTGCCACCCAAGATTGTACTTATTCTAGTAAGGATCAGTGCCTCCCTGACTAACTTGTGCTCCCATAAAGTTGAATTATGACACATTGTTGCTTTCCACTAAGAAGCAATCAGTTGTGATGTAACACCCCACTCCTGCATGGCCCGAACCCGACATCGATGGGTGATATCTGAGTCCGTACCCCGCGAGGGTGGCAACTTACATCACTAAACAATCAAAAGTCGGTATAATTTTTTTTCTCTTACGAATACACGCAAATCAATAATCAAAAATTTGGGCCCACTTTTATTCAGAAACATTTCATTTACAAGAGTCGCCAATGTTTTTTTCAAATACCAGAATTTCAATTATCCCAATCCGAAAATAAAATATATTACACTATAATCAATCTATTTTGCAAAACTTTTTCCCAATCGGTAAGTTATACATAACAAATATACTCAAATACACAAAATACAATAATTTGCTGAAAATACAATTCAATGCGAAAATAAAGAGACACAATGCAGACGCGAACTGATCCCGACTTCTAAATTTCCCTTGCATGCAGTAATTATACTCCCGTTTACCTAACGGGGTATTCTTCAAAGCTTGAAAAATAATTGAAAATTTTGAGTGAGTTTTGCGAACTCAGTGAGTGACCATCATCGATGGCTCACCCAGTCACATAATTCACACATCTCACTTTATTTCACATTTCACATTATTTCACATTCACATTATTTCACATTCGAGACACTTAATCATTCATATTATGCACATGCAATGCACATGAGACTCAGTTTTCATTTGTTATTTTGTTGTGACCGAGTGCCTAAACTGTCCCATGTAGGGCTCATTAATAACTGTCCCTTATCCATTTGGAGGATACAGGGCTCATTAAACGTTGAGCCTGAGGCTCTGAATCACTTTTGAGCTCGAAGCTCATTTTCACTCGTTGAGCTTTAAGCTCTGATCGGTGGCTCCTCTGGTCACAACAGCCATTATATTTCATACACTTATGCAATGAAATGCATCAATCACATTAGCATGTTCCCATTCACTCACTTTCACATGTCATCGGACCGTAGTCTGGCATTCAACAGTAGAGTTGAGAAGCACACTCCCATACATATGCAGATGCACATTCAAAACATATTTGTCATCAGACTATGGTCCGGCACTTATCAATCATATAATGCACATTCTGAACACATTTATCAATCACTTTGAGTACACATAGTTCATCTAATTCACATTCAAGTAGCACTTCAATATCCAAATCAGTATCACAATCATCGAGCCTCCTGTCCAGAAACCAATACAATCAATCACATTCAGCAATTAATTTATACAAAATGAAACAAAACAGAACAAAGAATGAAATGAGATCATCTCGTTCTACTCACAGTACGCTCCAGATTAGCATTTTCTTCCAAATTCTGGAAACCTCTGACTGCAGACTTTTAACCTACACAACCCATTTATGTAATACCTTGCACACACATTAATAATTTTGCACAAGTGTAATCATTCATTTATGCACATGTGTGTATATACAATATGTACGGTGCATGTTCATGACAATCCGGTATCATTCCATAAATTTCATCACAAACCCATTCCTATATCAATACTAATTTATTCCTAGGTTTAAGCTGCACCAAAATCATTTAACTCGCAATTTATTGCTCGTAGACTTATTTCAATTTTTCTGAAACACATATTTCGGGTCTACTGTTCCCGATCAATAAGACCGTCAACATCAGATAACCTAGGCAACCTCTCTTTAATAAAAATATTCCCATATGTCTTAGGAATCTATAGACACCAAAATTACTCAATTCGGATCTCTATAGGTCCAGATATTGCCAAAATACTGTCCATAAAAAAAAAATCAATCGGTCCTCTCACTTTGCTTTAATCCATCATTTTCAATTTAATCTTGAATGTTGGGACCCGATCTCGAGACAGGACCCCAACCGGAAAAACGGAAGACTAAAACGAAAACCAAAGTATCGAAACAAAACAAACGGATTTCAAAACCCGACAGTGGGCCAAAACATAAGACCGGATTACAAAACGATACGAAAAACAAATCGGAAACGAAAGACAAAGCGGATCAAAAGGCGAAAACAAAATGCAAAACAAAGGTGAATCGGAAACGAATCGAAATAAAGCAAACAAACGGTTCAATCAAAACATAAAGTGGAGGCAAAACGAAAGCGGATCCGACATCCGAAGCGTGAACATAGAAAACTATCGCGTTGGAAACCTTAGACTAAACCAGTCTGAATCGGTATAAATTTTTTTTTCTCTTTTTCATTTCATTCACACTCAAACAAATGAAAACAATTTCCCTTTTTGGAAATTCATCCATAAACAAACACTCAATTTAATCGATTCTTTTTAATCATGTAATACCTCAATCTCATCTTTAAAACAAAACATCTATCTTATTCTTATTCTATCTTTGCCATAAAACCAATTTTATCAAAAATTAGGCAGCATATCGGCTGTATTTTAACAAACCCAAAACCTGCAAATGTTTTTAAATCACACTTCTATAATTCCCAAGCAAAACTCAGAATCATCGGACCAATCGTCCGGAATCCAAATCACAAGCAATCCCATTCATATACAATCACGTTCATATATTAATAACCATACACAAATCCAT
>JAOSBK010000002.1:21763560-21776545 GCA_027568895.1 Erythroxylum shatona
TGATCTATGAGTTGTGAATTTGAATTGTGAATGATTGAATTGCTAGCCCAATGAGATATAGACGTATATGATTATATAAAGTATATGCATGTTTAATTGTGTGGCTCATTGTCAATGGCTATAAATGTATAAGCCCCTGAGCTTCACTGCTCACCCTATTCTCTTCCACTCCGCAGATGCAGAAAAAGCAGGTCAGCATTGATCCTTGCAAAATTTGGCAAATATCAAGAATAGAGACTTTTGTAATCAAGTTAGTTCAGAAACTTTTGCGTATTTAGAATCATATTAAACAAAAACATTCAATTGTATCATGTGCATTTTGTATTTTGTAATAAGCCAACGGTGTGGCTTTTGTTATGTAAATAGAGTTTTTTCAAATTCTTTTGCTTTAGAAATGAAATGATGAATTGAAAAAGTTTTGTTTGTATATGTTCATAGTTAATTTCTTTGTTATATTGGTTGTGTTGAAAGAATGGTAAAAGTTGACTTTGAAATTGATTCATGGTGGGGGGTTTGTCTTACCAACTTCACACTTGAGGAATTTAAGAAACTCTTTGAAGAAGAGACGAAAACAATAGTTAAATTTGCAAGGAAGAAGCTAATTCATATATTTTGTTTGATCCTGCTGGCTTCAAAGTAAAGCAAGCTTTGTCCCCTAAATTTTACTCCTCGGTAACCTAATAATGATAGGCTACTCTAGCTTCAACTGGGTTTGTTCTTAATCATCCTATAAATTTAACAAAGTATAAAAAATTTAATTTGGATGCTTTGTTGACTGAGAGGAATTATTTACATGCTTCTTTATTTCCACAACATTTTGGTGCTGAGTTGGTGTGAGTATTTTATTGTGATTTGGATAAGTGAGTGTTAGATGATACAACTTTATGCTTTTATATGGTTTATGTGAGTGGGAGATTGATTAAGTTTGATTCTGATTCGTTGAATGCATTTTTAGGATTTATGAATTTAATCAGTCATATGTGGATGACTTTGATGTGAGTAAAGGTACGTTGGCTAGTATTTTGATCGATGATAAATTGTTGTCTTGGCCTTTTATTACTGCACTACATGCTTATGGTTATTCTGCTATACCTATTGCTAATTCTTATGTCTTCTTATTTGTTGAGATTGATCACATTTTGTTTACTCAACTACTAATATTTTGTCCTTTAGCATTGTTTTGCCCTAAACGGGAGGTAGAAACTTGTTTATTCAACTGCTAATATTTTGTGCTTTGTTGGTAACTATTCAATTTAAGGGGAGTGTCCAATTCTAGTGTTTAAGGTGAGTTCTTACATGTGACAAATAATGTCAAAAAGGGGGAGACTGTTTAGATATTTTGCTAAGATGTCTAATTAATTATTTTAGGCATTATTTGTGGTTAGATATTTTTAATATGTCATAGGCCATAAGAAGTTTACTTGGGATACGATTTCTCTATGCTAGATAAGTTAGGATTTAATGGAATTCTACTTAAAGTTGAATCCTGATATGATTTATTTGGATATGCACGTCAAAAATTTCAGATAGAGATGCAACAAATTTTTGGTGATTTAAACTATCTTTGGTAGTTGTGTTTTTTTTACATAAATTCCTATATTTTTGGATAGTTGTTTCATCATTTTGATAAGGGAAAACTGTGCAGTAAATTTGTCAAGTGTGCAGCTGCATTTTATGATGTTTCGGTGGCAAAACACTTATCCAATTGATGAATTTTTGGAGCTATTGTGCGTGGACTATTCAGTGATTATTCTCAAAGGTTCATAGCAAATGTTAGTCTACAACTTCCCACACTTTCGGTTGTTGAAGATGCATATTTAGGATATTATTTTTTTCTCAAGTGTTTCCTTCTTTATGTTACTTTTGTTTCAATCACTTGAGTTTTTATTTTTATCTTTATTATCCTTCATTGTTGTAAAAATCCTCTGTTGAGGTTAGTGTAAGGTGGTCTTATTATTAAGAATAAAATACTTTCATGGGGGTGTGAGTACGAGTAGATGCTGTCAAGAGTTGTGTGATGTCGGCTCAATAAAGCCTTGGGTAAAACTATTGTATCATGATAAAAGTTGATTAAGTTGGATAAGGGCCCTATAAATGTAGGTCAGGTGTGCCGAACTGCGTTATCAAATTTTGGTTGTTGATTTATTTGTTGCATGTTTAATTTTTTTCCATAATTTTGAAAATTAACAGTTGTCAATTCATTTGCTTTGTATTAAGCAATCGATAGAAGTAGTTTAAAGCAACTACAGCAGAATAAGATTTTTGCGAAACTACATCGTTCGAGGCTTTCAATTTTATTTATTAATATATGTTTATAATTATAGTTTGAGTTCATTATGCTCATAATTGATTATTACAAATATTTATATACTTTTTTAAGTTAAAGTAATTCATTACCAAAACCACGAAGGTTCATAAGATATATAAGTTTAATATATTTGTATAATCTTTTATATAATTTATTTGAAAACAGAAGTATTAATTAAAATTATAATAAATATATTTTTGATATATTTTTGTATTACATGGAAAAATTAAATGTCATTAGCATGTTATTAGAATTATTAAAATGCTTCTTGATAAATAAATTGCTTTTGAAAATATTTTGGTTTGTTGGAATTATCATATGTAGGTCCTTTGTTTTCAAATTTTTATCTAGTTTTGCTAAATAAAAATTTATTAGTCAAAATTTAATAAATGATATTCTTGTAATACGATATATTCTTTCTAAAGTTTGGTTTGTTACTATATTTAATTATGGTTATAATAAAGTTTATTTTAATTCTTCATATTCTTGTCTTAGAGAGATCATTTCTTTGTTTAATTCTTTTACTAAAATTCTTAAGAATTGTCTTATCAATCAATCAAGAAGGCATTTAGTTGTTGGTTTATATCCTATAGTCAATCTGTTAGTTGTAGTTTAGTTATATAATTATTGAAAGGTATTCTTTATCTTATACATATTTAGATGTATATTATAAAGTCCATGAGATAAATATACATTACAAATTAAAATATGATGAGATTATAATTATGAAATTCATATTGGATTTATGTATTATCTCTAATTTGTTCATAGTTATTATTTTATTAAGATTAGATAATAAAACGTAAAAAGACTAGCATACATTATATTTCTTTGTTAGGAAGAATTAAAGACTAAAGTATAGAGATAGTTAAATAAATATATGAGTGCTTGTTAGAGAATAAGTTTACTAGGGTGACTTTATATAAGAATCCCATTTTTTACATTATTTTCTAAAAATGGTAAAGTGGTAAATTAATTATAAGTTGGAATGACAGGTCTTACATAACCTTACAATAAGTAATAATATATTATAGGGGACACTTAAGATAAAATAATTCTAACCACCCTTATAAAATAATTCTAACCACCCTTAGCTATTTGTCATCTCATCCAGGACATGTGTCCTCCTTTTTTGCTTGTCTTTGATTATTCATTGATATCAACTAGAACACTTTGAGGATACTTTGTATGCAAGGTCAGGAGATATTTTAGATTCTTGAAAGGTAGCTCAATCGACATTCATCGAATATAGTATGAACTATATAAAGGTAGCTGAGTGATTAATATATTATTCATCACCTTAAAGTGATTAAGAAGAATATTCTCTTCTTTTTAATTAGTATTGATTCAATAAATACTTTACCAAGGTAAAACAAAAATTTGAGAATAGTTAGATAGTATCAATTACAAATGGTGGAGAACTAATTTGATTAGACTCAAATATAGTAGATATTATTTCTGTACTTTATGTCTAATTGAAATATTATATGATCAAAGGATTAAGTTATAAGAAAAAATCATGCACAAAACGGTTAGTTAAATCTACTTTGACATTCCTAAATATTTTAGTCATGATGCATTGCTAGACTCCAATTTTGATTTTGTAGATATGAATTATTTAATTAGAGAATTAAAGATGAATTAAATGAGTTTGATTTATATATTCCTAATATGATTTAAGGTTATAATCTATATCCATTGTCAATATATTTATGACCTAATAGGTCACACAAAAAGAATGGGTTGAAGAGAGAAAAAAGTATTTTAATTAAGTTAGATTTGACTATAATATTTAAGTAATTGTAGGAATACATATGGTACAATTAATAAATAAGGACCAATATAAGATATTATATCTCATTTAGGCTCAACTAGTATTTAATTATAACTAATTATAAGTTAATTAAAATTTGAATTTCACTTTAATTAAATTACTAAAAAGGTCCAAGCCTTATTTTAATCAGGTTTGGGCTCTAAAATAGCTAGTACATTCACCTAACCCTCTCTATACTACTAGTAGAGTTCTCTTTACATGTTCTATGAATACTATTGGAGGCTGGACACGTGAATAACGACAGTATTTATAATGAGCCAATTAAAGAAATGGTTTAAGGGAAACAATAAGAAAAGGATCAAGCTTTATAATAAGGTAAGAATTATGATCTATTCTTTATTATGTTTAAAACCTTAATCATGTTATATAATTTAAACGATCTTGGCTTTTAAGAAATCAAACAAAAAGTTTGTATTTATTTCATAAGTTCATAATTGGATCCTGTCTCGATTTTCCATTAGTAGTATTAGAGTCATATTTAATTTTATAATTTGGTTAAACTTCTTTGACTATTATTGAATAATTATGGAATCGAAATTGAAAAAGTTATACACCCTAAATCCTAAACTTAGATTAGTTCATAAATAGTTTGCTATCCCTACAGTCAAATTAGATTTGATTAAAACTAGAATTTACAAATAGTTATAACAAGATTGTAATTTTAGAAACTAAAAGCCAAAGTCTTAAGAAATCTAAAAATTTAAAGGGTTAACGTTTTTAGAAACCTCAAAAGTTGATAAACTTAAGATGAAAGTTGTGAAACCCTAAAGATATTAAATCAAATTAAATTTGAATAAGAATTGAAAAGTTTATACGCAAACTATAAGTTTTGGAAATTCAGAACTTACATAACCACATAACAATTTATTAATTTTCTAGTAGTTATTAATTGGGTTTATGAGAGTTGCTTAAGTAACTTGGGTTTTAGAAATCCATAAACTAATCCCTTCCTTAATGAATCAGTGGTTGAGAACCATAAAGCATCAGGTTTTGTTATGAGGGTTGGTTAGTGTTTATTGATCTCTTACTGGGAGTTTTATTATGTTTTGGTTGAGTCTTGAATTACTGTTGGCGGTGTAGATGTGAGCTAGCCACCATGGTGATGTCTTATTGGTGGTGAGTGCAACTAGAGAATAAGCATCTGAAACATGTAGCGTTGTAGAGGCATGATAAGAAAACTAAAATATGGTAGTTGTTACTTGCAACAGTTAAGGGCAATTGATGGTTGCATGTAAGGAGAGAAGACGTGTGTGAAAAGGAGCTCCTATAGAGATCGCTAGAAGTTATTTGATTTAAATGAAGACACAATGATATTGCTAATCTCTACCTTATAGATCTCACAAGCAAGTGTACTTATTAAACTATAGTACAGTGTTAGTGAATATTAAGTTTCGATCCTATAAGGACTACAAGTACAAGTAATAACCTCTTTTCTATTATCTAACCGACAAAATAGGATGAAAGTTTAATTAAAAATAATATAAATAACAAACAAGAGCACAAATGATACTAAGATTAATTAATATCCAATAACTAGTACCTAACTTATGCATCCCCCTAAGATTTCTTAATAATTTATGATTCACTTTAATTAAATATTAGTGGAATGTGGAAATTTATGTCCCATATTAATATCTTTCTTAAGACTATTAATAATTAAGCTTCGGTTGATTAACTGAAATCTCTTTCTAGTTAAGATCCCTAAGATTACATTACTCGATTTGTGAATTTCACTATTAGGTTTGACCCTAATATAGAGGATTTATGTCAACCTATCTCTAGTTTTACATATAACTCCTTTCAATTATGGTAGATCTAGTCAAATAAAAGGATTTATCAATATCAATATCAATTATATGAAATCATACATTGAGATAATATCTTGAAAATATTGATTTAGTAGTTAAAACACATGAATCGAAATGAATCAATGATCAAAATTTATTAAATATAGAGTAAAATCACAAATCCTAACTGAAGGTTCATCCTACCTAGGCACTAAATAAACTTAGTTTATAAGCATATAAAAAAACCAAAACTAGAAGTTCAAAATAATAATTAAAAAAAGAGATTCCATTATATATGTCATTTCCTCTAATCTATTCCCCAAAAACTTGCATGAAAGAGTGTCCTTATCATATCTTTGATGTCATTTTCATGTTTCTTTTGTCCTAAGGTTCATAAATGTGTTTAGAACTCCATCTTTTGTGATTAACTTCAACTTTAACTCTTTTTATTAGCCTTCATAATTTCTTAGCCTTTATAATTTCTTTTATAATGTGAAATTAGGGTTTCTAAGGTGGCCACGGTCAGTCACATGTCCATGTGCATATTCGTGTGCCTGAAAAGCTCTTCAAAGTGATACGTATACATATTTCAAGAAGCTTACATGGGTAGTGGAGACAGTCGTATAAATGACTTATACAAGTGCATCCACCTTCATATAGGTGAAACAATGTCTTAGAAGTTGTACATGCTCACAAGGCCTTACACTGTCCCTCACATGGTTAGGATACATGACTTGCACAGGCATGTCCTTTATCAAATAGATGTGATCCTCTTATATAGCTCTAATTCTTCCATTTTCTGTTTCACCTTAATTATTCACTTTTTAATATATAGGAAATTGAGATATAATAACACATTAAAAACAAAATAAGTATAAAATAATAAAAACTCTCAATTAATAAAGCAAAATGCAATAAATATAGAGTTAAAATTATAGTCTATTAAGCAATTTTCAAATTTCTCAGATTTAAACTTTTACTTGTCCTTAAGCAAATCATAATCCAATTCATTAAACTTTTAAAACATTAATCCCTTATTAACCTCAACCTATCCATTCACACTTTAAATTACTATATAAGATGAACCAAATTAGCCTACAATTAGACTTCAGCTACCCTAAAACTAAATTTCATAAGCTAATGTCAATAACAATCACATTGATAATCTTTTTTAAATTAAAAGAACATAATTTCACACCCTTACAAAGGATCCACTCAATTCATTAAAAGTTTTAGAATGGAAAATATTAAAAAAAAACTTTTTCATCAATAGATAGGAGTATTCTTAGCCATAACCTTGAAATAAAATCACATCTATACCATTAATAAGTAAAATAGAAAAAAATCAAAAAGTCTTCTAAACAAGGTGTAATGGGGTTTAGGTAAAGGTATGGTGGGTATAATTGAAAGGAATTTACATTAAAAAAAATTATACAAAACTTGGTTCTTTATAGTATAGGTCTTCTAAGAAAAAATTTCGTTAGCACAAAGATAATTCTTCTTATTATTCAATCTCTCTTTTCTTTTCTCTTTTTTTAATTGATATGCACACAAAAATAATTTTCAACTTCAAATTTGAATAACCTTGGATATAGTATAAAATTGTAATACTAATAAATCACTTAAGAAACAAATTTAACAAACACTATATACCAAAAATCATAGGCTCATTGGACCTTCTATTTAAAATGCTTTAATATAATCTAATTTTCAAGTAATTAAACAAATGCAAATACTTCAAGGTTCAAAGATCGATGAAAATTTTTCCAAAAAAAGGGTAATCGGCTATTTATGTAGATATAATCAATCAAAAGAAAGATCAAAAATTATATGGTAGTAATAATTAAAGAAAATTGACCAAAATAAATGGTTAAATCTAAATAACTTTATCATTTAAATGCTCTAGTTTAACAATATGGTCTCAACATGAATAATAAAAGCAAACTTTATAATCATCCAACTATGCATGATACACATTTAATAAATAATAATAGAGCATAATATAGTGATATATTTTCTTTTAGGACTAAAAACTCACATTTAGGCTTAATGTGTGTAAATAATATGCAATTTTTATTCAAATTAACTATCTTAATGACTACTAAAAATAATGGCTTATAAAAAGGAAGTAAAGAAAAAGAAAAATGGTTAGATATTTGCAAACTAAAAGAAAAAGCAGGTTTATTGTCATAACATGTACTTTAGAATTTGTCTTTGTGTGACTAGGAAAACTCCTTGTTGTCTTTCATAAACTAATTTTGCAAGTTGATCAATTTCAGTTTCCGAGTTATGTACAAAAGCCTCTTGATATCTTAATAAGTTTTCATTAACTTGGAAGTTTGCCTCTAAAGTTTGAATAAATCTAGCCTTAATTAGGTCTTCCAAGCTTGGTTTCTTTTCTTAAGGTAGATGTTGCTAACATCCTGTGGAGGGTTATTTCTTGATTGCCCTTGATTCCTCTAAGATACATTTGGGTGATTCATTCATCCTGGATTGTATGTATTATTGTAGGGATCATTTTGTGGTCTAAGAGATTCCCTATATAATCTACATAGTCAGGGTTTAACATCGCTTGCAATGCTTGACATTATTGACCTGAATGCTCTAGCCTATATATCTCACTCTACATTACCTGGAATAGTTAAGTATTAGTCATTATTCCATTTAATTTCTTGCTTCGAGCTTAACACTGTAATTGCATCTACATCATGCATCTACTAGCTTTCTAAATTTTGCTCAAGATAAGCATCACTAATAGTTATTCATTTCCATATCTTCAACATAGTTCTTAATTGTTTCTACTGTTTTGTTTTAGAGCACCCCTAGCTACTATATCAATCATCTACCTCTTAATTTAATTTAGCCTATTATGAAATGTCTATATATGCATTTGTGATGGTAAGCTATGATGTGGGAACTTCCTAATTGTAACATTCAGTTTTTCCCATGTTAACAGTTAGAACCCTAGAATACTAAATATAGAAGATAATATTGAGAAAATTAGGAAATGCATTTCATGCTCAGGCATAATATTAACATACACATACGTGAATTTGATTTTTCTGTACACGTTACAATGACTGTTCATGCACTCATTTGATATTTTTTCGAGTATAAATGATGTTTAAGTGATTTTGCTATAAATAGTGAATATTTTGTCTTGAAAATTTATTTGGGAGTATAATTATTGATTTAGAATTTTTGGTGAAATTTTGGAAAATTTTCTAAAATTATGAGTATTTTTGGATTAGGAAAAATGTCAAGTGGTAAGACAATTGATTTATGATAATAGAAATAAGTGATGAATGATAGCAGAAATATTGATATAGGATATTAGGATTTAATGATGAATACCATAGAAAATTTGGGAGACGATTGGATTAGAAATTGGGTGATAAGTGGACTAGAGATTAAATGGTACAAAGTACCACTATTAAAAGAGGTTAATTGATTTGCAAGTGGTAAGTATATATCATGACACCCACCAAGCAATTTTTACCTTGCTTTTAACCCACCCACGACATTTACTTTTGAAAGACCATCTTTGTCTTTGTCTTTCACATTGGCCATATGCTTTCTTCTTCATTATCTTTCTCATTTTCTTCACTCACGACCATCCCACTCTCACCCTCATCACGTTGATTTTTGCTATCCTTCACCTTGTTTCTTCAAGATCCTTGCTATCTCTTTATCTTATAGCTGAAAACCTAACTTATTCCTCCTAGAATTGTTGATGATCGTATAAGCTTGGAGGTTAGGGTTTCATGGTGATTTTGAAGAGTTTGGAGTTTTATCATGTAAGTTATACATTAATCTCCATGATTTGTTGAATGAAACATGTATGATGATAGTTAGAGACTAAATGATCATAAAATGGTGTTTTATATATGTTGGAACGTGGGTAAAGAAATGAACACATTGATGTCGTGTTTTTGTGTTTAGGATGATCAATATTTCATAAGCTTTTGTATAGATGAGTTTGAAGTAGAAAGATCATTAAAAATGGTATAGGAAAAAAGTGCAGAAAAATTTAATAGATGAATGGATGTTTCTTATTCTATTTTGGAGTTATGATCAAACATAGAATATGATTTGTTTTTGTGATTGAAATTGAGATGAAATGGAAGTATAAATGAAGAGTAAATAATGGGTACATAAGCTAGAAATGATAGACTAAGCAAAACAGATGAACTAGGATGAAAATGATGATGAAGTGTGTTGAAATATTTTACATGGAGTGTTTTCACTGAACATACACCTGTATTTTAGCCATATCTTGATCTGTTCATATTCAAATGGGATGATTTTAAGTTTAGATTAAACTAGAAACAAATTTATATATTTTCATGAACGATTTTACTTTTAATTATGTCTCAAAGGGTTTCGAAATTTAGCTTAAAGCTGAGTATAGTGTGTTGTCACAGTTTGGGAACAATATGTAGTATTTTAGGCATAACATGCAGAATAATGATCCAAAATCCATGAAATTGATGTCATTAGAAACTTAAGACATAAAGAAACATTTTCTTAGCAGAATTTATTGCTTAAATACTTCTTTTACTTTGTCAAAATGGCCATGAAAAATTGACCTGAAAATCTGTTTTGAGAAAAGCTGGAATGATGCTTGAATGAGGGATTCATTAGGTAGTGCACGATCATGCACAAAGCACGATCATGATAGAGAGGAAATATTAGGAAGTTGCATGATCATGCATGGTGTTAGAGAAGGATCATTTTGTGGTTGCATGATCATGCACAAGCACAATCATGTACTGCTGCTTGACAAATTTCAACACTCTTCACTCATTGACTATAACTCCTTCTCTAGACCTCCGATTGACTTGAAATTTGAACCACAAGCCCCTCATACATTGTCCTTCCTCTATAATAGAATTTGTTGTCATCTGAATTCACTAGGAAAGGATTGTTAAATGGTTGATTGATGAACTTAGGAAAATTAAGTTTTGCAAAATATGATATATGAATGATCATAAGATGTGAATTGAGGAAATATATCCGAGATTGTCATTGAGCATGCATTATACATTTCATATATATAGATGTATATGATTTAGTATTTATGAAAATTTGCAAATTATTAATGTGAAAATATGTATGTATTGCATGATATAGAAGACCAATTAGAGCGACAACATCTAGACATTACCGGGACATCGAGGCAATATCTATCTGGAGTATACTGTGAGTAACCTAGATGGTCTCACATTGATTTATTGTTTTGTTTAAATTTTGAATTGAAATATTATGTGATGTGAATGTGTTGATTCCAGACATTGAATGTATAAGGAGTTTAATGCATGAATAATATATTGAAAGTACTCATTGTTTGTGAATATGACATAATATGTGATACTCAACTAGATTGTTGAATGCCAGACCAAGGTCTAATGGTGAATGTGAATGTGAATGCAAAGAAAATTTAGCACAAGTAAATGATTACATATGTTGCATTCCACTACATGAATGCATGATAATCAAAGGCAGTTGTGACCAGAGTTGCCAATGAAAAAGAGCTTAAAGCTCAAAAAATGGTAAGAGCCTCTGACTCACTATGTCTAATGAGCCTTATATCCCTAACGATAAGGGACAGTTATTAATGAGCTTAATATCTACAATGGATATGGGACAGTGAAAATGGAACTCGGTCACAACAAAGTAATAAATGAAATTGAGTCTCATGAATATTGCATATACAATTTATTATGCATTATATAAATGATTGAATTGAATTGTATGAGCTGTTATGAATGTAAAAACTGAATAAATGAAGAAAGTGTTATAGGGTGCTTTTTGATAATTGGTAAAATATGTGTATTATATGATGACATGAATTTCTTATGAACTTGAAACATGAACTATATGTGCTATGTGTTATGAGTGAGCCATCGATGACGGTTGCTCACTGAGTTTGCAAAACTCATCAAAATTGTAACATTGACTTTTCAAGTGCGAGAGAGAATACATAGCTTCTAAGATAACTTAGAAGAGATCTAGTATTACTTTAGGATAGAAGAAATGGCTCAAAGGTCGGTCAACTATGACTGAAGGATTTAGATAGAATTTTGTATAGTTACTCATTACGTAGCATGTAACATATTTTGTAATAGAGCTATAAACTCTGATAGTTCTTTGATATTGTATACAAGAATGAAGTATGTAATGATACAATGTATTTTAGTTTTATGAAATGAAAATGAGGAATTAGGTTTTTAAATATTGTGATAATTAAGTTTTAAATGATCATGATTAGGTTAGTGACATGACTGCTCTAGCATGCCACCCTTGTGGGGTATATACTCGGATATCCTTTAGAATGCTAGGTATGTGTCTTATGAGAGTGGGGTGCTTACACTAATCATCTCTTTAAGTCTCTCCTACATATCATATAAAGTTTTTGAATTGATCTAACCATAGGACCGATGAAATTCCTAAGTTTGGAAGTTTAGCTAGTGGATAGTACTTTAAAAGAAAATTTTCCACTATATGGTTCCATATAGTGATGGATCCCTTTGGCAAAGAATTCAACCATTGCTTAGCCCTATTCTGCAATAAGAATGGAAACAATCAAAGTCTTATTGTATCATCAATGGCACCAATGACCTTAAAGGTGTCATAAGTTTGAAAAATTTTGCTATATATGCATTAAGATCCTCATCTTGAAGCCCATCGAACTGGACGTACTATTATACCATCTAGATAATGTTCAATTTAATCTCGAAGTTATTGGTGGTGATATTATGTCTCATAATGTTGGATTCCATCCCTGTCAAGTCTGGCTAAGCATAATCAAACATCATCTTTAGTTGTTCTATCGTGGTTTTGATCCTTCGGTATTAGTCTAATGTTCAAAGTCCTCTATATATTGATCTAGATCTACCTCTCTAAATAAGATCTAATAATATTTATACCCCATATTTAATGTATTTTTGTTGCGCCTCGTTTCCGAAGCCCAACAATCGCTCCAAATATCATAAACATAAGACGTGATCATTTACCCTCATTAGCCATTATCAGTTCGTCTTCATTCTCATAACA
>JAOSBK010000002.1:21783870-21800439 GCA_027568895.1 Erythroxylum shatona
AGGAAAAAAACAGAAACCAAAAACAGGAAACAGAAACCAAAAACAACAACAGAAAAACAGAAGTGGAACCAAACGGCACCTAAGGAAATGCAAATATCGCTTTAGTTTTTTTTATTAAAGCTTTTTTTCAAAAAAATAAAAAATATATATATAAAGACACAAACGTGGTACGTAACCCTGGTAGAAGAAACATTTCTCATGCTAGTTTCTGTCCCTACATCACAGCCAAGAAAAATTAGAAAACTTAAATTTGTAGCTTACAACATAATATCCATAAATATAATTCATTTTACATCTGTCTTCCCAAATAAAATAATTATATGGAATAATCAATCACAAGCTGGGTAGTTGCTAGACAGCATCTCTCTTCATTGCATTTGGAATCCATAAAATTGAATAACGAAACATGAACCTCAGACTTGATCTCTTGGAGATCATCGATCATACACTAACCTCCAAAGATTTAGAAACTCCTTCATTAGTAAGATTACTTTTCTCATCATCTTTGGGTTTAGAACCACCATGATAATGCTGATAAGCATAAGAAACAAAACCCCAGAGAGCCAAAATCATAGCCACCACCTTGTTACCATCCATCTTTTCGTGGAAAACAAACACTGCCAGGACAGGAACTACTGGCAAACCCACGGTAGCAATGACATTGGAGAAAAGAGCAGAAACCTTGAAAATCAAACCAACAGAACCAATAGAGAAAACTTGCCATGAAACAGCAGTCCCAATCAATGTCAGCGTATAGGAAGCCTTCCCCAACGCAAAACTCTCCATCTCATTCCCTAAACTCTTCCATTCTCCACTAGCAAAAAGCCCCACAGCCATAGCAGAAGATGAAACCAGTGATGGAAAGAATATCATATTAAGAACAGATTTAAAACTTTCAACTTTCAAAATCCTCCTAAATGAGTATTGCGTCAGAGAAAGTGCCAATCCATACAATGAACATGCACCAATGGTGCATATAAACCCGATAACATATTTCCCCTTAGAAATCTTGGCTGCTGTTGCGGCATCGCTGCCTCCAAAGACCAGAAGGACCGCAGAGAGGGTGAGAAGGAACAATGAATTGATTATGTATGGAGTGAACTTCTGTGAGTTGATGAAATAAGAGAAAAGAGCATTAAAGCCCAGTTGAGACGCGCAGAGCAGAGAATAGGTAGACACCGGAAGGTACGAGAGCCCAAGTGCATAAAGTATACAATACAACGTGACAAATACACCAAAAGTGACGTAAACTGATGCAAGAACCGGGATAGATGGGGAGTTTGTTTTGACATTGATTGTAGTCTTGTCCAGTGAAAAGAAGTAGAGTGGAATGAGAATTGGGAAGCCACAAGTTTGCACGAAAGCTCCCATCCATTTGCTCTTTCCACCTTTGTCGAAATAGAGTCTTCCCAAGAGTGTGGCAGTTGACTGGCCAGCAAGAATAAAGAATGCAAAGAGAGCCACCAGGAGCCACCACTTAACCATGTTTTTCGGGCTGCTTGTTGGCTGGTTGGTCATGTTTGTGTGCTTTATTAGGCTTCTATCTTCCGATTCTGAAAATTGAAATTAAGAATAAAACATTGTTACAATGCTCAATAACTCCAAGAAATAAGATGGAAAAAGATAGTGGTCAGTAAACAAGCTTGCTTACTTATGTACTGAGATTCTGACCCCAACCCAGAAAGTTGTACCTTTCGAGCCTCTACCATGGCAATGTCGAACAATAACTTCACGCGTCAAGCGACTAGACAGAGATGGATGTAGGAAATGAAGAGAAAAGTAAGTAGAATTAGCATGGTTCGGTTGGTTCTCTTTCCAGCTTTTATGCTGTAATTGAGGCGGTTTGAACCTGTAAAAAGGCGTAGTGTACTAGTTGCCAGTAGAAGGAATTATCCTCTATACTAAAGAGATGGCCAATGAGATGCCTTTTCTAGTTCTTTATATTCTTTGTCCCACGTGTCTCTGAGTAAAACGTTGAGCTTTCTACGCTAAAAGCTTAATTTGGAATGATCACAAATTACCGATCTATTTTATATTAATGTCATCTTACATATTATTTTTCTACTAAATAGAGTTTAATTTCATAACTATTATAAAACAAATCTTGATTTAGGATTAGACCAAAAGTCTCTTTGACTGCTAATATTTGCATTAAATGCAAATCAAATTAATATTTTGAAGTGTACTAAAAATTATAAATTTTTCAAAAATATCTTAATTAAACTCCTAAATAATCAAATTACTATTTGCACTAAAATACAAACCAAACTAATATTTTGAAGTATACAAAAAATATTAATGTTTCAAAAAATATCTTAATTACACTCCTAACTAATGAAATTACTATGTATAGAATCTAATTGTTCACGTTAATATTGGTATGATTTTTTATAAATTTTCCTTTGTGTAAGACCTACTAGTGTCAACATGGAGCTCTTATAACATCTTCTCTAACACCTGGCTATTCAACAATTTTTTATCATCTTCTCCAATTTAACTATTGAAAGTCCCTTTGTCAAAATCACCAATTAATGGAGATGTCCTTAAGTTGAAACCCGTATTGTGGCTTCTCTACTTCTTTTCTCTTTCTCTCTCAATAAAATTTAGAATTATAGTATTAATGGTGGGTTAATATTTTCAAAAATTTTAGGAAGCAATAAATTCTTTCTATGGAAGTATAAACTCAACATTTAGAATAAAGAACTCGTAAAAGCTTTTAGTTTTTTTATAAGCACTCCATGTAGTTTACAATCAATGTTAGTTACCGTTCTTCCTAATGCTATTTTTGTCCCTGGTTTTACTTTTTTTTACTCTCTTCTAGAAAATATATTCATCGCTCCATTTGATCATATAACTACAAATTTATTATGATTTCGACTTAGAAAACATATTATTAGACTTAATCATTTAATTTACTTGTCCACTAATATAACAAAGTGGTTGAAGTTGGAAGACAGTATCATGGTACTTAATTAGGAAAAAAACTTATGGACAAGTGACATATCTAGGGAAGTATTTTGGTTAAGTTCATTTTCGTCTTCCTTAATGCTGTAAAACCTTCATTTTATTTTTTTTCCTTTCATTTAATGATAGTGCCATGTAGCTGGAAAAGAAACAAAAGGATAAGGAAAGAAAAAGTTCCTACTTAATGATTATTGAAATCTTGGAAAGTTTACTTTCATCTTAGGTTTTTTTGTTGGAGTGAGATCCATTACGTCACATTTGCTCCACAATAGCACTATAAAGATTTTTTAAAAAGTCATGTCATTACTAAGGTGATATTTAATTAACTTATGATGGGGTTAAGGATTCTATTAGTAAGAGGATATATGGAAAAAGGTCCCCGTTGAACCTAACATTTATATCAAAATATTTGGTTAAATTGTAACATTTTTTTAGTGTGAAAAAAATCTACATTTCAAAACCATCAAAAATTAACTGTCAAAAGGCAAAATATTTGGTTAAATTGTAACATTTTTTTAGCTAAGTTAAGGGCCTGTTAACTAAGTGCCCCATTAATATTAACAAGATACTTCTTTTATTTTTATTCTTTATGTGGGATTTATAATATCATAGGCAATCCATGTGGCATTATGGATCTCCACGCATTGATTTTTTAATCTCTAATTAACTCTAATATTATATTAACTTTAATTAAACCTAAATTTAAATATATCCCCTAAATTCCTAATCAAAGAGAATAATGTCACTAATAGTTGTAGTTTACATTATACTTTAGTAGGTGTTTTAGTGTGTTTTTAGGTGTTGATTAGATGAATTGTTCATGTTTAGGTTTAGAATTGTGTAATATGATTATGTGTTTATGTTTTTGAGTATTATGTGGTTTAGAGCATGTTATTGGACTTCAATTTTGTATACTTGAGGTATTTTGATGTATTTGTTAGTGTTTGAGATCAGATGAAAAAGATACAAAGAAGTTGAAGAAATCTTGGAGCAAGAGCCAGAGTCACAATTGTGACAATCCTGTCACAATCATGACAGAAGTGATCCAGCTAAGGCCACGATTATGACATATGTGAGGCAGACATTGGGATCTGCCTCCATTTTCATTTTTAAAGGGTCATTTTAGACTTTGTAGCATGGGTAAAACTTAGATTTTATCCTAAAAGGCAAAATAATTATAGAAGGAAACAAATTGACTGTAATGAGCAAAGCCTCCATCTTAACATTTATAGAAAGAAGCCAAGGAAAAGAGAAGAAGGAGAGAAGAATAGAAGAAGAAGACGAGGAGCTGCTGTTAACCACTATAGCCATTCCTTTCTAAGTTAATTTATGTATTTCTCTTGTTATTCACTTCATCTAATGTATGTTTTGGATTTGAGGATGATGAATAATTTGTTATGTTATAACTTCATTTGGGATTAATTCTTGAATCAATTGTGATTTAATTGCTTTTTATGTTAATATGTTTGGGTATTGTGATTTTTTTATGATTTTTTGCATACTTTGGTAACATATTGAGAGATTGAACTGACAATAACATGATTAGGTTAGGTGATGAGAATTAACAATATGATAGATCACATAAACATCAAATCGGTAATTGCATAAGGAGAGATCTTGTGTGAGGTCTCAATTGTTTATTAGATTGCTTAAGAAGTAATTGGAACGAGGGTTGTTTTATTAATTGAGAAATTGCAAAAGTAGAAATTTAGGTTCAATTAAGGATTATGATTTAGCGTTTAATAATTACGTCTCGAGAGAATAATCAAACCTTTGGAAATTCTAGGATCGATACCAATTAAATCAAAAGCAATAGCAATTGATGATAAAATGAATCTCCCCTTCTCATAATTGTTTAATCTTATCTTATGCAATTTCTTGATTGTTATGTAGTTTTGCTCTATTTTGATTTCTTTGCGTTAATTGGGAATTTCATTTATAATCAAAAACCATATTCAATTGTTTAAATTGGTGTTTAGTTTTTATTTTCATTTTTATTACATTTGTTATGACCATATATAACATTAGGATTCAATTAGTTCACTAATTCCTGGTGGGATTGACACCTCAACTATTACACTTACGACCCATGTACTTACGGAACATTGAAGATTTTATAGAAGTAAAACTTGCTCAACAATCATACAGGCTATTCTTCAAGAATTTCTTCAAGATCTTTAAATCTTTAATATCATCACTACTGTTCTTCGTGCTTATGCTCTTTTAACCAACCAACCCTTCTCTCCTTGGTTGCACCATTGGAGTCACCATTTTTATAGGAACCTCCCAAGCCATTTTCTTAGTACTCTTCTTTTGTTTGGTTGCATCATTAGAGTCACCATTTTCATAGGAACCTCTAAAGCATTTTTTTGGTACTCAACCACCCTAAATTCGTTATAGTCACAAAGATCCTTTGATTTCCCTGTACGAAATGCAAAACTTAGCTACTTCTACTATAAAGTATCAGCACATGATCAAAATCATTATTTTCCAACCTCTCTTCGTCATCATCAACCAAAAGCTCCTCATTATTCATTAAACCTAGAATCCTCCTTGAATTCATTCTCACCATCACATGAAGCATGTCATACACTTTAGCCTTCTAAGTTCCAACTCCTACCACTCCAATTTTGATGAGGAACAAGCTAAACCTTGGTGACATTAACGTCTAATTTAGTTTGGGAATGCCACAAAGAGAATGAATTTTAAGGATTTAATATTATGTGAGGGGAAAGTCAAATGAATTATGAATTTTGGGGGTATATATATCTAAGTTTAGGGTTAATTAAAAATTAAGAATAATTTAAATGAATGGGACTCACAATTTCACATGGAATAGAAGGTATAAAATTAGAAAAAGTGTCACGTTATCACTAATAAACCATTAATCTCGTTAAGGGTTCTATCTTTTGAGGGTTAAATTTGAAAGATTATTAAACATTAGGGTTCTTTTCATATACTCAATTATGTTATAATTTGACTTATATTTTAGTCTAAATGTTAAATTTCAAGAGGGACTTGTTGATAATGGAAGCATGACGAGGTTAAGGATTTTGTTAGTTTGGAGTTTATCTATAATATTTTTTTAAATGTTAAAAGTTTTTATATACTCTACAATATTAAGGTATGACTTATATTTTAATATAAATGTTAGGGTTCAAAACAAAAATTTACATTTATGATTACAAATATAAGATAACAATGGTTAAATACAATAACATTGTATTCTATAATAAAATCTTTAATTGAGGGATACTTTTGTTAGAGGATAGAAAAGAAAGACAAGAAGAAACATTGATGAAATATTTACTTCTTTAGTTCTAGAATAAATATTGATGACAAATATATTTTTGCATAATTTTACCAAATTTAATTCTATAATACAAATAAAAGTTTAACTATAATTATCAAGATAATGTTTTTAAATCTATATGTTGAGTCTTGTTAGCATACTGTATCGCTTGCATGAAACTAGTGATATTAAAAAGGTTGAGCAAGTGATAGGGGATTATGTCAAAGAGTACAAAGAACTATATATAAGACAAGCTTTCATTTTTTTCGTTGTAAGTTTTCCTAATTGTTTAACTGGAGTTTCCAAAAAGATAAATTGGGTATAAGATGAGGCTTTTTAGCTTAGTCCTAGGGTTTTAGCTGATGCTTTACTAACTTAAAATGTAGTTCTTGTATCTATTTGGTTAATTTCGAAGTACTTATACTCAAGGACATTTACCCGTGGAAGTGTTTGAATTAAAATTTATGTTTGTGTCTTTTATGATAAAATAAATAGCGATTCTAGCATGAGAAGTTTACAGCTTCCTAACCGAACACATTTCGTAAAAATGGATGATAATATTAAATAATATTTAAATTCCCATCAAACAACTGGAAAATATATTTTTTTATCCTCATATGTCCGTACCTTTCCTTTTGACATTATTAACTGTAAAAAAAAAAACAAATTTGTGAATCATACAGAAGAGCTGTTTCCTATATGTTATAAGAATGCAACTTTAGCTGCTTGCAAAATTCAGAAAGTTATTCGCAATAATGTATTATTATGTGCTCAATCGGTATAACTGATTGACCATATGTAAAGCTCATTTATTTACAATATTACAATCCAGCCAACAGCTGATCGTGTTGTGCTAGCTGTGCTTTGCTCATTTATTGGCACTCGTCATCCAAGTCAAATGATGACTGTCCAATTCGATTAAGGGGTATGCGAATTTATAATGTGTTGGAACGCTTTAATTTTTCACAATTTATGTAATTGTCAGGGTGGCCTTGGACAAGGAGAGGGTGGACACTTACTCTAGGCCTATTCTTATAAATGATAAAATAAGACCTATTTTTATAGTTAGAAAAAATAAAATGAAACAAAATAAGACCTACCCTTGAATTTCAAATTAAACAAAATGGTTTAATTCAAATCTTAACATTCTTAATAAAATTTAATTTAAAATTAAGTAATTTCTAACATTTAAAGAACGTTTAATTTCAACCCTAACTTATCAGTATCACATCAATGCTCCACTAAAAATTTCTACTCTAGCACCCTTTTACTAGTAGTGCATTCTAATTAACTAAAGAAGCCAATGAATAGAGCCTCTCCTAGACGACAGCACTTAAGAAATTTATTAAATGTTATTGTCTGTAGCTTTGCAATTCCTCTCCATCAAGGTCACCTTCCTCCAATTGGAATTCGTCCCACCTCTCTGATAAAGCATTATGGAGTTGAAGAGTCGCTGCCTCGTCCTCCATTTTTACAAAAATACAAAGCTAAGATGCTTATGGTTGTTGTAATGAACTGCAGAATAAAGCATGCTTCTCTTAAAAGCTCTTTTGATCTTTTGTAGGTAGCCCCCTTTTTACTCTCCTTGCACTACAACAGGAGGGGCATTTGGTAATGAAAATTTTCGACAATGAAAGGTCTAAATTCGTCGCTAATAATATTTCACGACGATATCAATTCATTGCTCAAATCGTTGTAAAACCCCGTAGAAAAATATTATAGGTGACATTTTTACTAAATGGCTGCAAATTAAATTTAGCTACGGGATGAATACGTAGTGAAAAGATAGAGGTGAGAATAAATCAAATTGTTGCCAATACTATGTAAGCTCCAAGCATTTGCTCAAACATGCAATAATAAACTACATTCAGCTTCCATACCTTCTCTCTAAACTCCGATCATTGCCTAAGGTTGGCTTTTAAAAGGAAACGAGAACAAGTATGAGTCGGTTAGTTTTTTATTGTTTCATCATCACTGATGATATTTTTATAAATGTAGCTAAAAAGTTTTATTGACGATTTTAGAAACGTAGCCAAATCTTTTTATCTACGTTTTTAATTTTTTAATAAACATTATTATTAAAATTTTTATTATGTTAATTATAATTATTGGTAACATTTTTAATCCATATAATTGTTTGTAATATTTAGATTTTTTGTTTTATATTTTATTAAAAGAAAATATAATTAAAAATAACTAGAAAATAGAAACATTTTATATAAAAATAAAATATCATTAAATGTTAATTACAAACGTTAACAAAAATATTTATGTACAAACTAAGACTCGTTTTCATCGTCACTACTACTTACATAATTTAGGTCAAGTATTAGTTTAACCATCTTTTCAAGCTTTGCTACCTTTCATTCAGTACGGTCTAACTTTTGTTCATTACATTATAACTTTTCTTTATTTCATTGTAATTTAGCCTTAAGTGATTGGTTCTCCTCTTGAAGATGGGCAACATATGCTAGTTTTGAAGAGTATGAAGTAGTTGGCTTAAGGCCAAATCCAAGACCTTTGATGTAACTAGATCTTTACCAAGCACGTTGTTGCAAATGTCACCTATATTTAGCTCATTTCCATCAGACAATGATTTTTGCAACAACCCCTGCATCTTATTCTAAAGTTAAAAAATCAATATTGAATTCAAATATTATTAGTTAGAATTACATAAATAAATAAACTTAAGATTTAAACAAAATTTTATACTTACATAGTTATTTTGCGCTTCTTCTAATATACATCATTGACCTTCCTTATAGTGAGTGAATTTAGGTAATGTGATCCTATCAGACTCTTGTCTATATAGTTCCTTCTCACTCTGTTTTATAAAAAAAATAATTGAAAACACAATAAATAATATTGTATTTACTAATATAATTATAACTTCTAAATAAAGAACTTACATATTCTTTTCACATGACAACAAATGATTTGGAGCCTTAGTTGTGAGGAGTTTTCATTTCCTCTGTTAACCTTGTATTTCTCACCCTTTTCCTAAATAAAGAAGAAAAATAGTCGTTAAATTGTGTAACAAGGTTAATGGAAACTACATGTGAAGAGAAAGAAGTTAAACCTTTATATTTGGCTTAGTTCCATCATATAATGATCTTTGCAACAACTTCTGCATCTTATTCTAAAGTTAAAAAAATAATATTGAATTCAAATATTATTAGTTAGTACTACATAAATAAATAAACTTAAATTTTAAAAAAATTATACTTACATAGTTATTTTGCACTTCTTCTAATATCCACCATTGACCTTCCTTATAGTAGGTGAGTTTATATAGTGTGATCCTATTACACTCTTGTCTATATAGTTCCTTCTCACTTTGTTTTATGAAAAAAAAATGAAAACACAATAAATAATATTGTATTTACTAATATAATTATAACTTCTAAATAAAAAACTTACATATTCTTTTTGTATGACAACAAATGATTTGGAGCTTTGGTTGTGAGGAGTTTTCATTTTTCCTCTATTAACCTTGGCTTTCTCACATTGTTCCTAAATAAAGAAAAGAAATGGTCATTAAATTGTGTAACAAGGTTAATGGAAGCTACATGTGAAGAGAAAGAAGTTAAACCTTTATATCTGGCTCATTTCCATCAGACAATAATCTTTGCAGCAATTTGTGCATCTTATTCTAAAGTTAAAAAATCAATATTGAATTCAAATATTATTAGCTAGTACTACATAAATAAATAAACTTAAATTTTAAACAAAATTTTATACTTATATGTTATTTTGAGCTTCTTCTAATATCCACCATTGACCTTTCTTATAGTGAGTGAGTTTATATAGTGTGATCATATCACATTCTTGTCCATATAGTTCCTTCTCACTTTATTTTATGAAAAATTAATTTAAAACACAATAAATAATATTGTATTTACTAATATAATTATAACTTCTAAACAAAGAACTTACATATTCTTTTCGAACGATAACAAATGATTTGAATCCTTAGTTGTAAGGAGTTTTTATTTTTCCTCTGTTAGCCTTGGCTTTCTCACACTTTTCCTAAATAAAGAAAAAAAATAGTCAGTAAATTGTGAAACAAGGTTAATGGAACCTATATGTGAAGAGAAAGAAGTCAAACTTTTGTATTGCAGAGGCCCAATAATCACATATTTGGCTTCAATTTTCTGGAGACATCTATTCAAGAAAATGTCTCCTTACCTCCTCATCAGAAGGAAAAAAAATTAGTATTTAACTAGTCGATAATAATGACCTTTAGCCCTTTGTTTCAACATTGAAGTCACACAACTTGAAACTTCAGGGTTGTCGATATCGACGATATTAAGCTTCATCTGTGAACAACAAGTAACAGTGAAATTATCTTTAAATAAGGAAAAAAGCATATAATTAAATAAGTTAAAAATTACCAAAACTTTGTCCAGAGCATTCTGCATCGAGTTTTCTTCCTTCAACTACTTGGCATGCTAAAGGCAAGGCAATTTAGTCCTAACAATGATAGGATCTTGTTAACAAGACGACTTTACTAGGTGTCAATATGTGCTGATAACTTGTTGTTCATTACAACATTTATGCATTGCAACTTAGAACCTTTAGTGATACCTCTACCTCTTTTTCTGATGCTAGTATTGAAACCTAACAACAAAATAATAAGGATAAGAAAAAACACATTAAACATGTAAATATATATTTGAGCATAAGTCTAATTATAGGTGATAAAGATTAATAGACCTGAAGATCCCTCAACATATCTACCTCAACATTAGTTGAGGTAGATAGAGGTTGTTGCTGACTAGCTTTATTGGTGGATGAAGTGAGTTATTGTTATTAGATAGGTTCAGATTGATCTGGTTGTTGAGGGGGAGGAACAATTTCTTTAATTGCCACCTTCTTTCCTTTGTTTCTACCAGGTACCATTATCAAGAATATCTACAACTAAAAAACCAACATTATACATAAACATTAGTCAAACATCAACAATATGGATAAACATAACCCAAACATCAACAATCTAGACAAACATAAGTCAACTATCAACATTCTGCAAAAACATAACTCAAACATGAACATATTGCACTAACATAACTCAAATATCGACAATACATAAAAATATAACTGAAACATCAACAATCGGCATAAACATAACTCAAAGACCAACATTTTGCATAAACATATCTCAAACATCAACATAGTTTGTTTCTAGTTATTTTAGTATTGACTAAATGAAATAAGGTCAAATGGTATAAACATGTTTGTGTCAAAAGGGTAATTCATGTTTGTTTATTTCAATATTATTTTTATATGTAGACATCAAGAAAACATTAACAATATGCATCAAACAAGGATGAGACATCATTAATACTCATTAACATAAGTGAAATATCAACAATATGTATTAACATAACTTAAACATGTATAATACATTTCAACAATATAAGTAACACGTTTATTACCTTCAATCATCATGATCAAGATCCTAAAAATCATCATCATTAATTATATTATGATTCGACTCTTTATCACTATTATATTAAGCTAAAGTATCATTATTGTCATATAGTTCATCCTTAATATAGTCTCCATCCCTTTCTACGAACATATTGACTTGTACTTCATCCAGTTGTACTATATTAGGATCAACATCTCTCCTATGGAATGATGATATATCTGCATCTTCTATTTGAATGGATTCATTATTCAACTTTGATCCAATCTCTTAATATACTTGATCACCATCCTCACTCATTAGACCATTATCCATTTCATAAAAATTGAAGAGATTTCGATATTGAAACTTTTGAACAACTTTCCAATTGTTGCCCAATACAGTATCATTAGGGTAGAATACTTGCTTCACTTAACTTGCAAGGACAAAAGAGTCATTATCATATCGTTTTTACTAACATTAATGCTATTAATATTTCCATTAACCTTTATACCATCAAGATTAAACCATTTGCACTTAAATAGAATAACCTTTTTACCCTTGATGTAATGCAACTCTATTATATCATAGATGACACAGGAGAAGTCAATAAAATCGTCATCATGATATCCCTTAACAACAACCCCACAATTTTGGCTTCTAATTCGATTGTCTCGATCTTGTATGTGAACTCTAACTCTATAAACAATGCAACCTATATATTTTTCCCATACATATAAGGCCTACATGTTGAAGAATATAATGTTGTTGTCGCCTCTTACATGTTAAGATTATGTAACCATATCATCTGTAGGACAAAATATAACTAAAAGTTAATATGAGATACCAATTGTCATTAGTTCATAATATTCCATGAAGATATAACTCACTCGAGTTCTAAACCATGATGGGAACTTAATCTTATGTCTTTCTTGAACATTAACAATCCCTTTGCTTTGAATCGAATCTTTGTGCTCTCTATTTAAAAAGTAAGTAGAGATCACGAAATTTAGATTAAATGACAAATTTTAAATATAAAATTTTGAATGAAATGTAATATACATACTCCATATATTTATCGACTTCCTCGCAGTTATTCAAAATATACCAATGGGTAATTTCAAATTCATCTTTAGTTAACTCCACATATTTTCTGACACTAAGTGACCTAACTTTTTTAGGGGAAAAATAACAAGCCACCATTTTGATCAAAATCGAAGTTACGTTATTGTCTATTAAATCTTGTGTCGAGTTCATTTAAATACATTGAACAAAATGTCAAACATTCATTCGCTATATAAGTATCTGCAATAAATCCTTCAAGTCAAGCTCTATTACGTATATAACACTTAAGAGAGCATAAAAACCTAAACAAAATATAAAACATTTACTAACTAATAACCTTTATAAAAAAAGTTGTTATTATAAAATACCTTTCAATAGGGAACATCCATCGAAATTGAAATGGTCCATAAAGTTTTTCTTTGTATGGTAAGTGAATTACTAAATGCACCATAACATCAAAAAACGATGGGAGAATACTAGTTCAAGCTTATATAGAATCAAAGTTATGTCTTTTTCCATTTTGTCAACTTTTTCAACTTTAAGTGTCTTGCAATATAATTTCTTAAAAAAATAACCCAATTGACCCATAGTTATAGACATCCTTCGGTAAACACCTATATATTCTAAAAGGAAGTAATCATTGCAAAAGTACATGACAATTATGGCTTTTCAACCCTGATACTTTTCCCTCTTTAACATTCACATAATGGGCTATATTAGATGCATACCTATAAGGAAACTTGACTAATTTAAGAAATTGACAAAAAGCTTGCTTCCCCTCTTTTGACATGTTGCAACAAGCAAGTGGAATAATGTATGACAAATCATCTCTTCTTTTCAAATGCAAATATTTTCTTATATTCATATCTTCCAAGTATAGTCTAGCCTTAAGTGTTCCTTTTAATTTGCCATCAATTCCCATCATAGTTCCTAAAACATTCTCTCAAATATATTTTTCAATATGCATCACGTCAAGATTATGCCTTAATAACAATTCCTTCCAATAAGGCAAATTCAAAAATATACTTTTTATTCCAATTAAGCTCAACAACATTTCGCTTTCGCTTTCTATTACTTGGGTTTTTATTATGTGTAATGTCACCAAATGTGATAGCTGCATAATCACATCATCACTAGACAACTACAAAGGAGCTTAACCCAATTTTACTTAGTCATTAATTTGTTTCTTTGTCATCTATGCCTATGTTCATATAATGACGATGTCCTATATAACATATTTTACTTTGTAGTCTTATTGAATAAGTTTGATGGTTACATGCAGGACAAGCCATATACCCTTTAATGCTTCATCTTGAAAAATTCCCATAAGCTGGAAAATTATTTACAGTCCACAAAATAGTCACACGCATTTTAAATGTTTCACCTTTAGCAACATCACAAGTTTCTAATCTAACCTCTTATAGATCGTTTAAATCATCAATTAATGGTTGCTTATATACATTGATAACCTTCCCCAAAGCAGTAGGTCCAATGATAATAACATAAAAGGCTCCTTCGCTTACTTCCATGGAGGTAAGTTTTATGGCACTAATATTACCAACCACATGTTGTAAGAAGTACTCATGTTACCAAAAGGATTAAATCCATCTGAAGCTAAACCAAGTCTAACATTATGACAATCCTATGCAAACCATGGAAACTTTCCATCAACATCTTTCCATGCCATTGAATCCACTAGATGACACATAATGTTATCATCACTGTGTTTCTCTTTATGCCAAATTATATATATGGTTGTTTTGTTGACATAAAAATTGATTGTAGTCATGGTTTAATAGGAAAGTATCTCAAGATTTTATGTGGTATTTTTTCCCTCTCATTATCCACTCAATACCTTGTGTACCACAAATGGGACAATTGTCAAGACCTTTACTGTCCTTCCAAAATATAACACAATTATACTTACAAGCATGTATTGATATATATCCTAATCCAAGGTCCTTTAACAATTTCTTGGCATCATAGTAAGATTTGGGTAATTTGTGTCTAATAGGTAATGCATTATTGAGCAAGTTAATTAAAATGTCAAAATACTTGTTATTCCATTTGTCATAGACCTTCAAATGCAACAACTTTATAACAAAAGATAGCTGTGAGAAATTTGAGCACTTTGGATATAATTCTTCTTGAGCAACTTTCAATAACTTCCCAAAATTATCTTTTGTAATACCACCAATTATGTTAGGCAAACTAGTTTGACTCATAGTCTCCATATAATTCCCATAATCCTTTAACATCTCACCAATCCCATCCTCACTGTCATCATTAATATCACAATCTTCTACATCATTATTGTTACTATCATCAACACTTGTACCAACACTTCTACTACAGCTTACTTCTGAAGGTTTGCCATGATAAAGTCATGGGGTATAGAATTTATCTATGCCTCATTTAGTAAGTGATTCTATATAGCACATCTTGACTTTGCATGTTCACATTTAAGCAATCTATGCAAAGACAACAAATACAACATTTAACACCTATGTGTTCTTTTACAAATTGTATAAAACTATTAACTCCTTCTAAGTATTTAGCAGACCATTTTTGATGAGACATCTAACTTTTGCTCATCTAGCTATCCAATTAAAAGTAAATAACTGAATTATTATATGCCATCCACATTCTATATAACATAATGATTAATCACTACAAGTTCATTTTCAAAGTTAGAATTTTAACAAGCACTATGGTGCGTGGCATTGTTACACCACATAAATCGAGAAAGCAAGTTCTTGTTTTGACTCCTAGACTCATAGAATATTTCACCGATAAGCCTCATGGGAGCTGTATCATAAGTTTCTAACTTATATACCATCCTATGGGTTTATTATCCAAAGGATTATCCATATTTGTATGTGAATATCTAATATTAATACTTCTCCAATCAATCACTACTTTAAAACTCTTTGTTTACACATTATTGATAATTTTTGTTTCTCTCTTTATCTTTGGATTTGTATCTAATGATCCAGGGTGCAATCTGGGACATAAAGAATAAAAAATAAAAGCTTTTCCTTTCTTGAATTTTCAATGCTCAGTTCATTTTCAAAGTTAGAATTTAAACAAGTACTATGGTACGTGGTGTAGTTACACCAAATGAATTGAGAAAGCAAGTTCTCATTGTGATTCCTAGGCTCATGGAATATTTCACCGATAAGCCTCATGGGAGCTGCGTCAAAGATTTCTAGCCTATATATCATCCTATGGGTTTATCATGCAAAGGATTGTCCATAATTGTAGGTGCATTATGTTATTAGTCCCTAAATTATCAATTACAAGTTCACAAACTAAATTTGATATCTTAACAAAACCCAAACACAAATAGAGGTGCTAATAAAGAATAACATATGATACACAATAGTTAGACAACTTACCTGGATGGACGGACAACTATAAAGACAAAGTTGGAGGCTTATCGACGTTCTTCAACATAAAATAGGGGCAAAGAAAGTGACAATTTCGTATTTAATATGATACAATTGTTCAATAGTTGTGAATTTATATATTTTACATGCAACATTGTAATCCCATTGATTTGGACCTTAGTTCGTACCCTTGGAGGTCAAATAAAAAATATAATCCAAGGATTGCAATATAGGATGCAACCTCAAGTCGTCTCACTTAATCGGAACCTAAACTGTTGGGACCCGATCCGGGAACACCGGATCCCAACCAAAAGACGAAGGACGGAACAAACGAAAGAACGGAACAAAAGAAACGAGGCGAATAACAAAACGGAAAGCGAGCAAAGCGAATAACGAAACGAATAACCAAATGCGGAAGCGAATCGAAACAAAAGTATCGAACGCGAAGC
>JAOSBK010000002.1:21800539-21826437 GCA_027568895.1 Erythroxylum shatona
AAGTGCAAACTTTATGACCACAGAAAGCTCTTAACATAATCTACAAGTTTCATGTAGATCATTTTCTCAAATTTTGCATAAATCAAAAGTCAACTCTCAAATGCCAAAAAAAAGTCAAACTTTTTATAATTCTTCATATTTTCACACTTTTTCTTTTTAATTCTTGATTTTCAACTCTATTTCAATCAACTCATCCACTTTTGAATATTTCTTATTTTCACTCAAAGATCGGGGTCCAACATTTACGAATGGACCTAAGCTAACCTATATGTCATGAAATGCAGTCCAAAATTGGTAAGGAGAGGGTTTTGATCTTTGGAAACCTTAACTGAATTAAAAGGAATTGTAAGAAAAATGTGTAAAATATATTTTTGGATTTTTGGGAATGCAAAACCGAAAGATAAAGACAATGATCAAATGGTGATAGTATCCTCTTGAAAATGAGCTTTGCTACCATAGTTCAAAATCAATTTCGATGGGAGTGGAAATCACTAAGTTTCAAATGGGTAAACCCTAAAGAACTCTTTAAGTCCAAGGTTTTAATCAATGAACTCTATTTCTTAAGATCTTATTAAATGCCCTTAGTGTGTGTAGTGGATAAGTCAATGCAGCAAGTCACTTTGGGATCTCAAATCAACTTAATATCAAACACAACTATGTAAGATAAAAAAGATTCATCAAGATCGCAAATAGACATATATGAGATTTCATATATTTAAGCTCAAAGTTCTGCATCATCAAATCCCAACCACACATTGAATATCCTACACTTGATTAAACTCTAATCAAGAATGTTCAACTACAAATTACAAATCCTAAACCTAGGAGCTCATAAATCATAGCTGAACATGGATTAATCTACTTCCCTTTTAAGCCTATTGAACTCAAGCCATTGCTACATCTTTAAGAGGAGGGAGGTGCCTAGCCACGCATAGCTCCAAGAGACTTCACAACCGAGAACCCACTGGAGATACCCATGGTAGCAATCGCCAGTGGAAAAATGGAAGAAAATGGTATGAATGAGAGAAGACAGTGGTGTGCGTGAAGGTAAAGTTGTATGAGATGGTGGAATAGTGGTATGGAGTGTGTCGGCTCTCTCCCTTCTTATAAGTTAGCCTAAAATAGGTCTTTTTTATAAAATAGGTTGATGGATTGGGTTACATAGTCAGTTAGTTTATCAAAAATGGCCCAGGTCTGTGTCAATTCGAAGGTTTCTTCGTGGCGAGAGGATGAGTTTGCCACGGCGAACTTTTCCCAAAATATTTATTAACTTCAGCTTTCGCCGAGGCACAAACATTATCTTCGCTGCGACGAACTTTTCCCGAAAGGTCTCTTCAGTAAATCTTCAGATTTCACCATGGAGAAACATTAATGTCACCGTTGCGAACTTGCCTGTTGCCCTTGTGGACTTATTGACTTGTCATCTTAGCCTTCACTCCTTGGCTCTACTTCTTGAATCTCCTACAATGAAAAATAGTAGTTTGCAGTATCAATTATTCTAAAAAAATCAATTTAGTGCAATTACTAATTATTTGTGAAAATTTTACCCTCAAACTACACAAATTCAAGACAAGCACTCAAGAGTTAAATTAAACAAAAAATTCAAAATTAAGAGCCAAGAAGTATAATAAAAATCATGAAATTGTCACCAATTGATATAGGAAACTTGGGTTCAATCACCCATGCAACATTGACCAATTATCATGCCAAGACGATGAAGAAGTTCCATCACCTAGCTATGTGAGATCTCCAGTATGATCCTCTATTTAAGTTTGAGTATGTGGAACATTGTGCATAATGCATTATTATTTAGATTTAAACACCATATTGTGATTGAAAGTAATACCATTGGTGAATATGTCTCAATCAAAATAATTGATAATAACTTAAGAGTAAAGGCATTGGAGGGTACAACTGAGACCTTTGGTTTGGCTTGGGGAAAAAAAAGAAAAAATTTCAAATAAAATATAGTATTTACAAAGATATTAACGTTCACAATCTTATTAATGTATCAAGTTTGATCTCTCCATTATATGAAGTTCATAATCTTGTTTACGATGATATTATCATCTCATGTGTTATTAATCAATACAAGTCCTTTCATGAATCATAAGGTAGCTTTGTAGATTAGACAATAGTACATAAGAATCTACTTTGGAATTTGAAGGAGTTAAATAAATATTAAAAATAAAAAAATCATACCATGATTTAACCTTTTTCAAAGTTAGATATTAAACTTTAAAATGTTTTCTTTTATGCCTTAAGTTTGTCATAATTTATCTTATCATTATTAAATTATTAAAGCTATTTTCAAAAGTGATCACATGAAATTGAATATAATATTATTCTTCTAGATAAAATAGAATGCCAAATATGACATTATCAAATCATTAATATTCTATTTTTTTTCATTTTTAAATTAGACATAACACCTAAAATTTAATATAGTGTTGTTCTTTTCACTACATTAGAACACCAAATATGTATGATTTCTTAATCTTGTGTTTGATAGTTACATAATGACACCTATGAATTTTACATTATCCACAATATTGTTAATGTTCATATTAATATTCAAGACTTATATAACAATATTGTAAATTCATTTTCTTAATATTTTTTATTTAAGTGACAATAGAATCAATTATAACAACATTTGAAGTATAAGGTACAAATTAGAATAATTTAAACTTTAAAAATAAGAAAACCTAATGCATTTAACCCCATGTATTACCCAATCTTGATAATATTTGAAACTATACACAACTAAATAAAAACAAAATTAACCAACTTTCTTAATTTGATTTTATTAACGAGAGGATTAAATTCATTAAATGTTAGTCTCTTATTGAAAACTGGAATACCAAGATAAGTAAGAGGTTGTTTTTTAGACTTCTAAACCTCTATTCATATCAAAAAGAATCAAGGAACTTAACATTATTGGTATAATGTCAACACAAGTAGAACACGCTTAAAATATTAACTCCCGTTCACTATAAGCATGAACACTTGAAACTTAGCTTCATTATTTATATAATGTCAACATAATGTTATATATACACCAACACAAGCAAAACACTCCCAACATTTAACAACTTCGTAATAGGTAATTCATTGAACACTTTACAAACATATATTTTTCATTCCAAGATAACTATGGAAATCACGTGTTTTCCCTTTCATCACTAACATTTAGACATAAATATCCTAATCCAATCATAGATAATCTAAACCAATGCAAGCAACTCAATAGAATTGCCAATACCCTTCATTATTCACACATACCTGTCTAACAATTGAAGCAGAAAACAAACCAAAAGAAAAAAGATCTATAACTTGCCTCGACAAAAGGTTGTTGATTGGGAGTCGGGTGTATCTCATAAAATAGATACAAAAATGGCATCATTTGGCAATGAACAAACGTCATCGTTTTCCTCTTGTTAAACATTCCAATATTCGGTGAAGAATTAAGGAAAACATTTCCAAATGAATGTATACAATAAACCATTTTAAAAAGGAAGGAAATGTCACCGTTCCTTTAAAGGAAAACGACATCGTTATATTTTACATGGCCAAATGTTCAACATTTTAAAAATCATTACCAAATGTTTATACAGTGTCAACCTTTTAACGACACTATTAATAATTTGTCGCTAGTTATCATATTTGGAAATGAATTTATAGAATAGTCTCCAAATGTTTACACACTATCATCCTCTTAGCGACAATATGCATAATTCATCTCTAGTTATCATATTTGGTGAAGAATTTCTATAATTGTCACCAAATGGTTTTGATTTTTATATTTTCAAAACTTTTTGTTAATATATAAATAGTATGGAACTTATATATAGTAAATAAAGTTTTGTGACACCATTTATTTATTGTCAAATCATATATTGTAAAAGACATTAATAAGAACAATTAATTTATTTTATATTTATAGAACTTTCCTTCTATAATATAAAATTTCTAGAAAAGGTAACCCAATTTATATATAGCAATTAGAGTTTTATCGTACCACATAAAATTGTCAAATCATATATTTTAAAAGAAATTAATAAAAAGAATTAATATATGTAATAAAAATTAATTTTGTTATTTTTTATTTATAAATTTTTAAAATAACTTTGTTGTTAACTAAATTTATCTTTACACTTATAATCATTGTTACTAATATTTAATTTGATTATGAAGAATATCGTATGAATATTTAATATTGATTTCCATTTTTTACAATATTGTAATTATTTTTTATTCCCATCACAATATATATAATTATATATGGTAATTAATATAATATTATATTAATGCCATTACCAAAGGTCAAGCCAAATGCTAATGGCCTACTATTTTGCGATGGTTTTATGAATTGATGCCAAATGGTATATTTATTCCGAATTAATCGAATATGACATCATTTTGTTTAACTACAAATGACGTCATTTTCTACTATGTTATTAACATCAAAATGAAACTCTTTAATTTTTGTGTTAGCCATCATATTTCCTCCTCAGTCACCTCCAATAAGTGTCCTCCTTTCTGTTGTAGTTGTCTCCTATGATGTGGTCATCACTGTCGAAGAAGCGTCATTACTTGTGTTGTTAATCTTCTTCTTTTCTATGTTCAAACCCTCCTTCTTATACTTTGTTTAATTTACTACCACATTTAGGAGCTTGTATGAGTTTTGTGTTCAGCTTATGGTGCATGCGTTTTGTTTATGTTTGTATTTGGAAGATAGTGAATTGTGTTTCTGTGTTGGATGTGTATGAGTTGATGTTTTTTTTTCCACCTTTCTATACTTATTTGAGGAAAGCCTCCTAACTGTTTCATTAAATGCTTTAATGAAGGCTACTTTTGCAGCAGATGTTTATGTACATATTTAAATTTGATTATACCACTTATAGTATACAGATGTATCCATCAAAATGGCTTTATTTTAACGTGTAATAAGAATGTGATTACACATAACAATTAAAAGTCAAATGGACAAAACCAGAAATATGGTGAATTGTGTTTATGTGTTAGTAGTGTATCGACAACATTTTTTTAAAAAACCTTCCATACTTGTTTAAGAAAAGCATGCTAACTGTTTGATGAAATGTTTGTTAGAGAATGAAGGCTACTTCTATAATGAATGTTTATTTACATATTTACCATATGATTGCTTTTATTCCAAAATAACTCTACCACTTATATTATACAGATGTATCCATTAAAATGACTTTATTTCAGTGTGTTATGAGCTCATGATTAAAGAAAACAATTAAAACTCTCAAATAACAACCTATTAATCTAATTCTTAAAAGATCAAATATTTTAGCATACACACATTTGAATTTACTGAATAAATATTTTATGAAAACATATATATAATGGAGTAGCTCAAAATTAATAAGCTAATTATTAACATATTTTAAAGTTAAATCACAACTAGATAACTATTTTCATTAGAGGATTCTATAAGGGATGTTTATGTACATAATAGCAATTATATTTCAGAGTTGTAAATGATGTTTATGCATCCCCTAAACATAGTACATACACACTTAACATTCTTAACCTTATCATAGGAAGTAGGCTCACTTGATAGATCATAAAATTAACATTGTTAGAATGTTGGAACATTCAATTAATAATTCTTCTATTGACTTTTCAAAATAGAACTGTTAATATTAATTCATCGTGGAATGTCAACATGGTGACTAGTTTTCGATGATAGAAACAAGCTCTGCTAGGAGCGATGTGGAAAATTTATCCCTAATAAAGAAAAAATCAATGTAGAACAAATCCTTTCTTCATATACTTATCACTGCCTACCTTCCATAACCAATCTTCTTCTTTAAGGTTCGTGGTATCATCCAAAATACCTCTCTTTCTTTATTATTAGTAACTCATTTTTTGTTATAAAGCTATTATATGAACATTTGATTGTATATACTATATGAAGTGTTAAGATTTCTTGAATTTTCAAGAGAAAATAGATGGAAATGGAGGTGGTGGTGATGTCATGATGGTTCATACATAATTAAGGAAATCAGTTGTTTTTAGAATAGTGCTTGATTGGAAAACTATGTCTGTTCATTGTATCAATCATAGAGTTTATTATTCGAGTATGTATGTGTTCTTATTTAACTTCCTCATACCATTTGATTTAGCTTTGATTGTTCTATTATGTTTACTCATTAGTTGAAATGCTTACTATGTGTGGTCCATCTAATACTGTCATGCATGCTACATCTGGGAAATCATTCACTGTATCTTCTACAAATTTAGTTAAAGTAAAGAAGTTATAGGAAGAGGGTGTCAATTCACTAGACCCTGAGGGATGATCTTTAACTGCTACAATTGATGGCTTGGAACATGCAAAGAGGTTTTTTGGGAATCTAGACATTGAAAACCCTTTTACCTTTTCTACTGACTCTAATGTCACTTGGAATCCAAAAAAATAATTATTCCTTTTCCTTTCCAATGGAATATTAGGTGTGGAACTTTATTTATTTATTTTATGTAAGAATTGTTAAACTTGTAGTTAACATCTTATAGTACTTAACATATATCATTATATTATGTTGCTTACCATATTCTAACATTTATATGTATTATTATTTTATTGTTCATAAATATTAATGATTAAGAATAGTAGTCAACTTAAATTTATTATATTTTTATCTTATTAATATTAAAATTGTAGTTATGTTTATCTTTTTATATCCAAAAAGATAATTTATAGAGTTTTAAAGCATTAACTATATATTTAAACAAATTTATAAAGAAGGGAAATGAAAAAATATGAAAAATCATATATAAATGTCAATTATAATTAACCTTGGGATTATTAAGCACAGTTAGCATTAAAAGATTATCAATTTGTCATCATTAATTATAAATTCTTTAATATTGACTTTTGGTGATGATTTTAAGGTTTCATCGCAAAAACTCCACATTCGACAAAGAATTATCAATTTCGTCACAAACACCCATGTTTTTTTTGGCGACGTTTTAAACTATCATCACCTAATGCTTGACATTTGGCAATGAAATACCAAAACCTTTGTAAAAGTAGGGTCTTTTTGCAAGGACTGAGAAAAATTGTCGCCAAAGATGTTGATTTTGCAACGATCCATTTTAATGTCACCAAAACCATGACTATGGGCAACAAATTACAAAATCGTCACTAAATGTGGACATTTAGCAACAATTTTGATATTGTTGTCAAAAACGAGTACCTAAAAATTTTGATATTGTCTCCAAAAAAAGAGTCCCTAATAGTTTGTTTTGTTGTAGCGTTGCCTTCTCTTTTTACTATCTATACACCTTATTTACATGTCTACAACTCCTAAATCACTACTGCCACAATTACGATCGAAAAATGTTAGCTACTCTATAGCTACCATCCCCAACACCTTGTTGAATTGATCTACAATTGCTCATACCCATATTTTGACACCAATCTTTAAAAAATAATAGCAACAACATAAATAGGTTATTAAAAAAACACAATTTTCCATCTATTTTCTTTCTCAACCTTGGAATCCTTTATAGTTGAACTTAAAGTATAAAGATATGATTTTAGAGTTGTTGCATTAAAGTCTTTAGTGTTTATCCTAACACATAGTTATATGGATTACATCATCTAAATAGTAGGGGTTCTATTTAGGGGCCCTTTTTGCTAACTATGATGCATAGTTGACAAATAAGCCCAAAAAAATTTAAAAAAATGTCATGATATAAATTTTTAACAATGAGGATGTTAAGTTAGGGTTGAAATTAAACTTTTTCTAGTCATTAGGGTTCATTTTGAATGTTATAAAATATTTAAATTTAAGTTGAGTTTTCCTAAAATATTAGAATTCAAATTGACTTTTTTTCCTTGGGAAAGGACCACTCTTAACTTGTAAGATAGGTACAACTCTTATATTCCAAAGTTATTTAATTTAATTAAAAATAGTATATATAAAAAAGACAAGATAATGTACTTGAAAATACATCACTTAAAATTTTTAACTAAGTTGATTATCAATGTTATAAGGTACTGTTCTAAATGTTATCTTTATGTTATGTTAGACCAAAAAAGAATAATATTTTCAATTTTTTGTAGTTACTACAATAGAAGTTTTTCAGTATGGTACAATACTCATAACAAATTGAAAAAGAACATGCACATGTTATTTAGTTTGTCAAATAACTTAAGGGAAATTATTTTCAAATTGAAGAAATTGCACACAAAAAAGGTATTACACAAGGTTTAACTTTTTGAAACTAATAAGCAATATAAGATAACTCAACTAAGTAAAACCTAAGGCTAATCAAAGTATGATAGGATATTATTCAAGAGCAAAGATATAATTAATGGAATTACATATAGGGATTACTTTGAGACCTTAAGCTGTAATATAAGCTAGCAATAGAAAGGTACATAAAAGCTTGTACAATTTGGAGCTAAACATTCCATTTAATGACTACATCAAGGCTCATCCTTAGATGATTTTTTAATGCCCAAATCACCTAACTAATCCATCAATTTTTCTTTTTGAAAATAAAGCATTTCATTGAAAGGCCTCTGAAGGCATATAAAGTCAAACGTATAAGGATATAATGTCAAAAATAAAGAGAAGATAGGTACAAAAACATCCTAGCATTTATGCAATTGATATTTCAAACTAGTTATCATGCTAGTCTCCATCTTCTTTTAATAGAATAGCTTATGTCCTCATTGGCATGATGAGCAATAAGAATCTCTTTGATCCAGCAATAAGTTCTATGTGCAATTGCATGCTTCTGAGATTGAATATTCTTAAAAACTCTTTGATTTCTTCCATCCCAAATTGAGTAAACTGAGCTCACTCTAGTGTTTATGTTATCTAATTTTGATGAGATTTAACTTATATGACTAAGTTAGTCTTTTTGAAGATAAGATATATTTAAACAGTATTTTACCCTAATAAGAATCATAGAGTAACATTTTTTAAGTTACTATTTTTGAAATTCCAATCATACCTAAGTCATGATAATCACATCTAAATTTGAAAGATTCCAATTGAGTTAAGATCACAATCTTTTTTTTAATTTTATCTTGCATTTCTTATCTTTCCCAATTCTATTGTATTGATATTTTGTTCAAACCAAGATGTTTTCCCATTTTTTGTTAGGCAAGCAAAGTTTGTGTTATGTTGCATTATGGCCCATGTTGTATCTGAGAGGTTACAATTGAAGAATAAATGGTTTATAGATTCAGGAAGAGAATTGCAAAGAACACAAATATGATCGTTTACTCCCTTTAGTATATCTTTAGTCTTCACTCTTCCTCTTGATGCTATTCAAGCAAAAAGAGAAGCTTTAGGCACTAAGGAACCTTTGCGCATAATGTTGTTCCAAGGAATAATAAGAAATTGAGGTCTTAATGCTTTAAGGAAAGAAGAATTAGAGAACTCTCCATTATTGCTTATAAACCATCTAATTTTGTCTTTAATGGAGGAGTTAGCAGGTAGCTTGGCAAGTAGTGCTGAAATATGTTTCCTCCTCTTCTTACGATTTGCCAAGCATTTTGCAGAAGGGCATTGCAGAATTTTGAGGTAATAGGAATCCTTTAAGTGAGTAATAGGAATCCTTCAACTATGTGAAGTCAAATTGTCAAACCAAAATTAAGTGTTTTGTCTATTACCTATTTAGATTTTGATAAAACGATAGATAGTCGTCCTATGTCTTAACATTTAAATGAATGGCCAACCAGGCGTTAATATGAAATCTTGAATTAGTTGAGATTCCTTCTTAAAAGTACTTATATTCCTTTACCTCTAGATAGTATAAGTATCATAGATGATTACTAGTTTAAACACTATTCGATCTCCCTTATGTGTGAACCTAACATTACCAACACATAAAACAGTTGTTTTTAGCCAATATATTATGCATAAATTAAAAACATAACTGTAGGGGATGCCTGGTTAAGGGTATTGGAAATGAAAGCATTGGTTGGTTATTTATTATGATTGAATGAATTTTTTTTATACCTCACTTTTCAGTATTACTCCATACCCCCACATCTGATAGGAATGACTTTCATTCCTTAATTAAGACACTTATATTTTCTTTTTAGAAAATTTTAATTAAATATAATTAAAATATTATTAATTGATTGATTAATTAAAATATAATTAATTAATTAAATGATTAATTGGAATACAATTAATTAACTAAAATATATTAATTAGTCAATTAAATTTAATTAATTACAATATAATTAATTAAAATATAATTCATTCATTAATTAAAATATAACAAATTTTTGTTTCTCAATATTTTTAACAAACTAATCACTATCAATGGTTATGGTAATCATTCCTTTCTCTCAACCAACCATCATAATTATAATGATTATATCAATTCTCATTCCTCATTGTATTCATTCTCATTCCTATTACCAGTCTTTCATATGAACTAATCGCCTTCGAATTTATTTAAGTAGGGGAAAGAGATGAGCTTATGATTTAATGTTTCATGCTCTATTCTATAAAGTTTGCCTAAGGTATTAATGAGAGAAATTCCTTTCAGTTTGTCTATTATAATGATCCTTTATTTAATGGCAAACCATAAGCTGAAATAAGCTTTGGGAGAAATATCCTTAAAGTAGATAAGACTTGGTATTGGGGCATAAAAGGATATGGAGACAAAATTTGTTGGTTAACGTTTTTGAGCCATAACTAGTTTATGTTGTTCTATCCTCATGCTCTAATCTTAAACTATATCTTGAAGCAGTATTTATACTAACCATAAATCTCTTGAATCTTTAGTTCAATGCCCTATTTTCAATTATAACTTTATCTTTTTCCTTTAGGAGAATAAAAGGCTTAAGATTATTCAAAGTAGAGGAACAAGATCATTTTAATTGTCATACCAAAACTAAGTTTTGTTCCTATTCTAAATCACCATTTTCTTCACATAGTTCATAAAGATCCTAAGTTTCAACATTTAATTTATAATCTATTAGAAGCATTATTAAGTTTAATGCTTCATAATATTTACCTTTTTATAATGCATGAGTGCATCCATTTCACCCAAATGGATTAATATTCAGTAAAGAGCTTCCATATCCTCTTTATTATTAGCATCTTATTGAAGATTTTTCTAAATTTATCCTTAAATACCCTTCATTATTTAGAGAATAAACCTTAAATCACTTCACTTTGGTATTCAAATTCAATAAATTTCTAAACCATAAAAAGTTCTTCATTAACTATTCAATGTCATTAATGATATTATGAGGAAGTAATAGGTGATAGCACCAATGTGTATTTAGGTTACTAAAAAAAGGAGATCAATTGAAATCTTCCAAGAAAGGATAAGAGTTTATTATTCAAACATTATTCAAACTACAAATCCTATTGAGTATAGCATCATAAAGAGTTTGACAATGTTTGTAATTGGGCCTTTTTTTTAAAGATTGGAATCCCTAAATATATAAATGGTAGTCACTATTAGTTGAGTCTTGATATAAATGAAAAATATATCTTCATCTTTTGAGCATTTTTTGAGATACACAAGCTACTTTTCACTCTATTGATGGTTAGGAAAGATAAGAGACTGAAGTAGTTCAATACCTCCATAATTGTTTTGATGAAATTTTGATATGTTCCAAATAACAAATGATGTCATCAATAAAGGAAAGATTGATACTTTTTAGTTTCTTACATTTGTGATGAAACCTATAAGTTTTCTACATCTAAACTCTTTGTTTCACCTTTCCATAGAGCATATTAATGCATAGGGTGAAGAGGTAAGGAGATCAAAAATCTCATTAACTCAACCCTTTAGATCTGTTGAAAGTAAAGGAGTGTTCACCATTCACCAGTATAGTAAATGAATTTGTGGAGATCCATTGGTCTACCTAAGAGTTGAATATGTTAGGAAAACCAAAAGCACATAAGGAGCTTACAATGAGTCATCACTCAATTAAATTTAAATATTTTTTGAAATCTATCTTTATTGAGAAGATTATTAATGTTTTCTTACTTTTATAACTCTTGAGCTATTAAAAGATTGTCCTTTATCCTTCTTCCTTATATAAAAGAAACTTAGCTTAGATTTACTGAGTCCTTTAATACCATCTTTATTCTAGTAGCATGTAATTTAGAAATGATTATATATATGATAAAAGAGAAATTTAATGGTTTATAATCTTTTAGAGGACTAGGGGTTGCATTTTGGTGATCAAATTGGTATAAGTTTTGTTAAGCTCCTTCAATAATTTCCTTTTGGTTAAGAAAACTCTATTACTGTTTTAGTTATAAGATCAAATATAAGGTGCCATCTTAGTTGAAAAAAAAATTGACATTTGGCCCATCAAGATTTGACGTCTTATTTAGGATGATGTCGAGGAGAGCCTCCTAGATTTTTAAGGCATTGAATGGCCTAACCAAGCATTCCTTTTGTTGTAAGTAAGTAAGTATGATATTATATCCCTTAATACTTACTTATTTGAAAAAATATTATGGAGAAATCCCAACTAATGTTAGAAAAAAATTATTAAAAAATCTATTCTCTTCATTCCCTCCTGACCGTTTAAGATGTTTCCATCCTTATTCAATAAGGAACATACTCTTTTTACAGTCCTTCTATATATTATGGAATTATGGAAGTAGCAAGTATTTTTATTCCTAGTTTTTAACCAATTAATCCTAGATTTTTCATCATTACTAAGTAATGATTCTCCAAGACTTTGATGTAAATGTTAAATGCATTTTTTCCTTAGAATTTAATATGGAATTTAGGGGGAGTTCTTTAAATTCTTTTTGTATAAGGTTGAACTCTTCTTTAACCTTGCTGATAGCATCCTTAATATGTTTAACTTTCTCTTTGTAAATTTTTTTAATTCACATTTCATAGTTTATAGTTTCTTAACTCACTTGTATATATTAAATGTCTATACCTGAGTGTTTAATCATGACTTCATATCTTTTTAAACCCCTCTAGGATGAAAAGGAAGTTGAAATTAAAAAAATGATAGTTTAACTTCATTAAGCTAACACTTAAGGATATGCTCATAACATAATGATCCATAGAAGTGAGCCTTACTTTTAAGGAAATTTATAAGCTACAAAAAATTGAAAAGAACTGTATCTAGTTTCTTCATTGACCTAATTTCCTCTCTTTTTATTACTCTAATGAAGTAAGAACCTTTATATGTCAAGTCACTTAAAATTGACATATTTAAATAGTTCAAAAAGTCTGAGCTTCTCCCTGTCTTACAAATCTTTCGTTCCTTCAGCTTCTCAAGCTCTTATGTTGGTATTAAAAATATGCTAACACCATCTAAAGTGATTTGACTAAATAGCTAATTGAGATTAATTCATTCCATAGGTTGTGTCTTTAAAAATAATAATTTGTAGCATAAATTAAAGTTACTTCGATGTTTGCTTATACCTGATTAATGCTCATCTTTATGTGGATGAATTTCTCAGCTACTACTCTTAGGGAACATTGATATGAGTTTAAAATATATCATGATTCTCTTATTATAATGCATGTTATGATTAGTTAGGATCTTCTAGTTCTGCATAAACACCAAAGTACTAGTTTGCATATTATTAATCTTAACCTTTGCTTTTAGGAGACCGATAATGTAGGTTTTTTTAACATAAGTAATCATAGATTCCTTGTTTACTTAGGAGACATTTATGTCCCTTACATTTTAGGCTACAATAATTAAAAAGAATCCCTCTCTTTTTTAGATTTCCTACTTAATTTCCATTTTCTATTAGACTTAGTTGTTTATAAGTCTCCCTTTTTTTTTTGGCAATTATCCTTCACATTCTCTTCAATTTCTTCTAACACTAAGGTAGTTTCAACATTCTTCTTGCCCTTATTCTCTGATGCCAAAAACTAATGAGTCTTTATTATTTAGGGTTTAACTCTTTTCACTTTTTGAACCCACCTCATTCAAAGAGCTTTATAGAATTGCATTAGCATGATCTTATTATGTTTTCTATGGCTATTGCTTCATCACTTGTAAAATTTCCATTTTCATATACATAGGCTAAGATCTTATGGTTATCGAATGTCTCATCTATTTCCTTGTCTATATTTTTCCGTTATTGAGCTTTGAAGTTCTTTTCTTTCTCCTGTTACAAATATTTTCCTTATTGGTGTCTAGCTATTTTTCGCCTTCATTAGCTAAATTTTCCATTGATAAGTAAGAATTATTTAGGCCATTAGTCCTCCATCTTTATTTAATCTATTAATCCTTAATAAATCTAACATTTTCTTTAATAGTTTAATCTCTACACATATGTTTGTATATTTAATCCTTTTTTAACCTTAAAATATACAAATCCAAGTATATTTGTTTTTAAATAAGCTAGTAAGATAACTTAGGGCCAACATAGACCAATATTTATGTGGGACTTTATTGAAGTTTATCAATACAGGGACTCTCATTATACTACTCTTATTTAAGGATATACTAGGCTTCCAAATTTTTAACATTAATAGCTTTCCTATGATATGCTAGAAACACATCTCCATGGACTTCTTCAAACCTACATCATATTAAAACTTGAAGATGAAAACATCTTCTTCATTTATAAAAATATTTTCTAGTCTTAAGTTCCCCCAACTATTTTCTACCTGAGCTAGAATCAAGGGGTAAATAGATCTCTTACCTAAAAAATATCCCACTAAAGACCTAATCCATGTCTATATATAAGCTTTGAGGATTTCCATTGAAGGTTAGACAATAACATAACCACATTGATCTTATGTAGGATTGTAATGTAATTTCTTTATGGGATCATGGTCTCTTAGAACTTATATCTCAGGTTTTCTTAATCTTTTTTAGTTAAAAAGAGCTAGCTTGTTAGTGAGGAATGTCAAAGGAGTTAGTTCCTATAGGTATAGAGGAGAATGGGTTTGAAGATTTTTTCCCCTAAATTAGAGAGACCAACCCAAATAGAAGGAGATGAGGATGGACAACTTTTGAGGGACACTTGAAGGGGTTTATTGTGAGGAAGAGCTACAAAGGGGGATGGGAATCTAATATGAGGTAGTTATGTTAGAGTTTGTTCCATTTTTGTAATTGGAAAGGAACTAACCCCACCTTTAGTGAGATAAACACCTACTTTTCAAAAGATACGAAGAGCAGTTAGTAAATGACAAAGGGTGGAGGCTAGAAGGGATACGGTAACCTTTATTAATTCTCAAGTGTTGATTCGCGATTTAGGCTTTGGGAAAGAAGCCAAGATATAATATGCAATACACATTATCTTTAGTTCAAAGTTCCAATGGGATTTGGTACATTAGTGCAAGTATGATTGCTTCGAATCAAAGGATATAGAAGTTGTTTTTATTAATATTAGCAGTCCCCTAAGTAATGAACATGTTTAGTTATGTTAGCAAACTGATTGCTAACTGAAGAGTCATTATTGCTACTTCCTTCCTCATACAACTCATAGTATAATATTTAAGTTGCCCTGCTCAGCTCTCAATATAATGTTGAATTAAACTAATGATGCAACAGATCAGAGATGGAAATGGGTGGAGCTGGGCTTAGGCCCACAAAGGTCCAAGTGTAGCTCAAAAAATGTTTTATTTTAGTTATAAGGGTCTAGACCTAATCCCATAACTAATCAGGCCTAAATAGCCCAACTTGAAGCTTTAGCTAGTTAACTAAAACCGAACTTCAGGTCAAGTTGGGCTAGTTTGGTTCAAGCTGGGATAAGTTTTCCATGCCTATAAAAGATCCAAATTCAAATTTCATATATAGGATTAAATTAGTGAATGTACAAAATTATAATCAAAGCATGAATAATTAGTGTTAAATGGAATCTCAAAGATAGGATTACAAGATTCTTCTAGGTTAGAGTGAAATCTATTATAAGAATTCATAAATCAAATTAATTCATTCTTAAGAGGTCTTGATTAAAGATAACTTTTGATTAAGCAACTTAAGGACAGAGGCCATATTGCTTGAGAAAGAATAGAGTTGTAACCTTGGATTCAAGTAGAAGATTCAGAATATCACATATATATATATATGTATATGTATGTATGTATGTATGTATGTATGATTGTATGATTAGATCAAAGCATATAATCATAACTTTGAAATTCCTATCAGTCCAAGTAACTAGAATTAATCATTAAACTAGGATAAGTTGAACCATAAGAATGGTTTTAAGGGATTCTTCATCTAGATCTTGTTTATTTACTGGCTTCTTTTTTTCTTATTTATCACCTTAACTGATTATCTCTTAGACATTACTTTATTTTTTAAAATTTTCTTTTCCATTTTTATCACTTATACTATTATATTAGATAATAGAAAGAAGGTTAATACTAGTAGTTACGTTTTTTATGAATCGACACTTGTATTTGTTGAAGCTATACAATAGAAAACAATAATTGCACTTGCTTGGTGATCTCTTTTTTCATTTTTTGTGTTTTGAGTAATATAAAATCTTATATTACAAGCCTCGTTCTACTTTATATAGTGGTATGGTTAACAATATCTCCAGTTCTTATAAGAATGTTTTGATTCCACCTCTCATCGTATTTCACCTGAATCAATTATTATATTACTAAGATGATCTTATGAAACACTAGAATATGATAAAACATAAATCATTACAAGAGAAAAAAAGAGAATAAAGTTAAACCAATAAAAATGAGAGAATGATAAGTGGTCAACTAAAAGATCACTAACAGAAAACAATGATGGGTAAGCTAGAAGAAGTTAGGTTATAAAGAATAAAAAGATAGGACCATGATTTTAAGGGGTCAATAAGAGAAAAGTGTAATTAAAAAACTAAATTCAATAAAGAAAACAAAATTTAAAAAAAAGGTAGTTGAGAGTTGGAAGCTAGAAAAAAAGTCATGAATTTTCTTAATAGTAAGTTGAAAGAGAATGGAGGCATGGTAAGAGATAGCGTCTCAAATTTATAGGGGAGTAAAGATAAGAGTAATGTAAAAAGGACTAAGAGTATAAGAAGCTTAAGAAAGATGGGAGATGAATGTCGGGTCCTATAGCTCCCTTCCCTTAAAAATATATAGACATTTTAGGGTTTAAAAGGGAAAGAAAAAGGTCAAAATGTCCCTGGTCATCCCTTTTCTATATCCAAAGGCTAACACTTTTTAATTAATTTTTAGTTTTCATATCCCTTTTCTTATTTTTCTAGCTAATTCCAACTTGTTTCTAGCTTTTTTAGATTTTAAAACCTTAAAATTCTTTTTCTTCCTCTCTCAATAAGAAAACCTTAAAAGATTCCCCAAATATTTGAAAATAATTAATTGTTCTTATAAATTTCCTAATTTTTATTTCATGCTCATCAGAATTTAATGTAATTGACCAAAATTAAAGTAAAGCGTATGCATATTAGTCATTCATTGAATCCTATTATGAATAAATATTCATAACTAAAATTTTGTCAAGATTAAAATGAATAAAATTAAGAATGATAAAAATTGAAACTAAACCTATCATATTGAAATATGATACGAATTAAATATAAAATTGCAAATAGCCACAATTGAAATAAATTAAATGCAACCATATATGGGTATATTTTAAATTAATTTAAAAGGAAAAAAATTATATAAAAATAAAATGGATGTAAAAAGGATTAGAATTAAAATTAATAAAGACCCTCTTCTTTCTTTAATATAATTAATTATTCTAAAAAGTCAATAACACCTCTTCACATCTCTCTCCTCTCTTTCTCTCTCTCTCTCTCTCTTTCTCTCTATGTCACTCTCTCTGTATTCTTTATCCCTTTCCATGTCTCTCACCAAGTGAGTTACCTCACTCCACTTATGTAATGCCCCACGTAGAAGACATAATTATCTCACTAGTTTATGTTAGTTGCATCAGTCTTAGGCATCCAAGATTGTGCTTATATGTTTTAAGAGTATTGTCCCACTCTACTAATATAAAGGTGTTATCTCTCTAGATTAATTATATCACTCTTGTGCATCTAAAGTTATGTTTGAAAGAGAATGTGCTTATATGTTTCAATTAAGTTACTTCACTCCACTAAAAATATTGCTTCACATTAGAAGGCACATTTACCTCACTTGGACTAATTCCATAATTTTTAAACATTCAAGAATATAGTTAAGGGCAATTTTCTATTTTGATAACCCTATTTTAATTTTATAAGACTAAGGGGGCTCTAACTACAAATAAATGGTTCACTACTCCTTTTTATACATTATATACATGTTAGAGGCCTTATTTCTAATGGTTTCTAATTTCTTTTTTTGAAAAAGTTAAATGGAGTATACATTATGAAAATGAGTCAAGGAATAATACAACATCTTTTAGAGTTATACTCCCTTGCCAAACCTAACCAACGACTACTAACATCATGCTTAACAAAACGACTTCGTGCCTGTTTGGTTCAACTTTCGGAAGGTGAATAAGCACTTTTTTGCACCGTAAAAAGCTGCTTTTAAGAAAACTAAGTGTTTGGCTATAAAATTCAAAAGCACTTTTTTCATAGAAATGGTTTTTTGGAAGTTGAAATACAGCTTTTTAAGAAGCTCAAATTTGAAGCTTTTCAAAAAAGTACTTTTTTAGGTAGATTTTTTAGATCAATTAATGAGCCTATTTTTAGTTCCTTTTACCTTTATGTTTTACACATAATTCCCATAATACCTACAAACACGTCCTAATGTTTATTTTGAAATTTATATAATATTATTTGATTTTTATATGTTTTAATATTTATTTTTATATTAGTTTTACTTATATTATAATCCACATAAAAGATTTGGGTAGATATATTTTTATTTATATTTTATATGGTTTAAAATTATATAATCATATAAATAATACTTATATGCATAAATAATTTTTATTACAAAATAAAATATAGTTAAAATTAAAAATATTTTTATTTTTATGTTGCCAAACAATCTATTGTATGAAGCTCTTTCAAAAAAGTTTTTTTTAAATGACAACCAAACGGTTAACTGACTTCTTAGAAAATCTCTACTGACAAAAGCTCTACTGCCAAAAGCTCTACTGATATAAGCACATCCAAACAGACACTCCATTTCTAGGTCCCTACATTTACAACACGACAATGTTTCTTGATTACTGAAGGGTTTGGATTAAAGAAGAAAATTCCTATCTCCTTTACTTCTCACTACCCGTCATCTTTCCCAATTAGGGTCAATTTATTCGGTGGTGATGAAGGTCTCGTTACTCAACCAACACTCGTAAGTGAGACAATTCTGTTTGGTTCACCCTTCCTTGCTTCTACTTCATCTGATTACTTTCTTCTTTTCTTAGGTCTATTTTACTGGTGAGATTCTCTTTGTCGCTAGATATCGCCTTCCTTAAGGGGGCATGGAGAAGGGTATTTGATCAGGTTCTTTCTTTTATCTTCTTGATTTGTATTTACTTTCTGCACTAGATTTGCCTTGAACCAATTTTCTCTTCCTCTTGCTTTCCTTTTATTTCTGCCCTTTGTCTATGCATGCTCTTATGTTGAATCCCTCATCCTTTTACACATTCAGAGAAGCTCGGATATTTATGTGACATGCTTGGTTAAGCAATTTCATAAGGATGAGCTCTTTGAATTCTTAATTTATTTCTGATACAAGAACCTATTTGGGTGATTTGATACCACCAAATTGTCTAAGGTTCCTTTATTTCCACACCCTGTATATGATCTGTATATATGGGTTTCTAGGGTTTGACAATTTGGCCAATTTTTGTACTATCTATGTGATTGTATTCCTTAGATTTAGTCTCAGGCATCTGCTCGATATAGACCCTTATACATAGCTGCTGTAAGGACATGTAAAGAAGAGATGATCTCTTGTTTCCATATGGATCTGACACAATGGGCATGTTCTATCCATTTGCTGATATGACATTCTGTCTAATGTATTTAGTTTATTTTTGATTGGTAGCTATGATATAAATGATACTCTTGGAGGTAGAACCTTGCACCAGATAATTTTATGTCATTCCACCTTCTATTTCCTACTTCTTAGCATATCTTTAGTGGTACCATTGGTAAGTTTAAAGATAGGTTGGTTCTGCCAGTAGAATGTATCCTGAGAGTTTGGACGTGGATGATAGGATGGTTAGAGATGCCTTAATTGTTTAGGAAAGTTCCATGTCCCCTTTGTAATCATAGAGGTAAGTTTGAGATTGAGTGAAGAGGTTTGAGGGCTACTTAGATATGAGGGGTCCTAAGTTAGACCAATTATCAAACCATACATAAGTTGTTTGTCCATTCCCAATTGTGCATATAACATCATCCTTGATTATGTCCCTCAAAAGTCAACATGGGAGGTTTCTAATTTCATTAGCATAAAATCTAAAATTTTCTATTATAAAAATTTAATAAAAATTTTAGTCCTCAAATGGCATGCAAAAGGGAAGGAGTGAATTGCATATACATATATATTCTTTAAAAATTGAAAAATGAATTATTTATTCTAATAAATAAGTATAACATTTTATTATATGATAATCCCAAGAATAATTAAAGATATTAGGGAAAGAGAGACAAATTCAAGTTATAATGGTTTGACTAAATAACCTTAGCCTACATCTACTCCTCAATCTCCACCAAAGAATTCACTATCGTCTTCTCTAATAGGCAAAGACATGCCTCTCATACATATGCCTTTCTTTAAGTAAAGAGGAACCCTTATGCATCTTTCTTTCCTAAGGTAAAGAGAAACTTTTACGCACCTATTCGATGAGTGAAGAGAAACCATAATAATTTAACTTCTACCGTAATTGATCTCTCAATCACTCAAATACAATTTAAGAATTCTTTTTTTGATCATATAATTCACTAAGGTTTGTATCATATTCATATAAATATAAATGTAACTAAACTCTCTCACAAGCTTCCTAAGGCTCCTTATTATCCCAAAGATCATTTTGTCTATTTATTTCCAAAACCAATTTAAATAGTTATTAAACTTACAAACTATTCATTACAATGGCCAGTTGATCACCAACCTTTGGCTAGCTAGACATCCTTTAATTGGAGCATTGACTAGCTGGATAAATAGTCCCCTCTTAATAACTTCTGAATCCCACTAATGGATAGCTAAAATAAAAACCTTCAATTAGTTAAATTAATAGTGCATTCAATTAATAAACAGTGCAATTAATGTACGATATTAAATTTATGAAAAGGTCAATCTCTAGGCAATGTTAATTAGTACATATTTACATACTAAGTATTCTATACTTAAAATTTCAACTCTCCAAGTTCTTTTAAAGATTAAAAACTCTTTTCTTTTATAAAAACTTGATTTAAATCCCATTTTTAAAGTTTCCCATATATTGTTTAAGATCAAAAGGTTTTCTTTAAAATTTGAACCAATTTTCCTCTTGATTATGAAAATATTTATACAATATGCACTTAATAACCCTTATAACATTTAGATGACCAAGATAAGGTTTGCATGGAATTTGAACTTTAAATTGTTTTAATATTGCTTATTATTGTATTTAATATTTTAAGTAATACATTTTTTAATATTTCTTTGTTACTGAAACTTTACCAGCCTTGGGAATTTCTATTAGCAACCTAAAGATTTGTCCTAACCCGTCAAATGAAATATCCTTTCCACCCTTTCACCCTCGATAACCTCATACCACCTTATTCCTCTATCATCAACCCTCTTGCCAAAGGCTTAGCCTATCACCCTTCTTACTAAAAATCAGCTTGTCCTCAACTAAGCCTAATATGGAACATAATGTTAGAGAAGACACTAGTCTCTCACTAAAGTATGGCCATCTAAATATTGTAAATGGAAGAAGAATGGTCTCACTAAACACTATTTAAGGGAAGGTGCAAGAAGTTGAAACTCTATCTTGGTGGGTTTCTTCATGGGAAAATATCACACTTTTCCATTAATAAGTAGCAAGGCATAAAGAAAATGGAAAGATAAGGGATTAATGGAGGTACTCCTTTTACAAGAGAATCTCATCTTCTTCAAATTCTTAACAAAAGCTGAAGCCAAATGAGTTATAAAGGTTGGACTATGGCATATAGCTAATTTCCTTATCTTCATTCAGATTTAGAAACCACGGATAAACCTGGAAGATGTTAAAAAGAGAGTGTTCCAATTTAGAAAAATTTACACAACGCATCTTTGGAATACTAGTCAACTTGGAGATTAAGCATGCTTACAAGCTTTGTAGGTAAGACTATATGTATGGATGAGACTACTACAAAAAGAAAGAGTTTAGTGTATATAAGAATGTATTTGAGCATAGAGCTAGAGAAGGATTTACCTAAGTTTGATCCTATTTTGAGGCTTGTAGAGAATGAAATAATGTTTAAAAATGCAAACATGGTATCCTATTAATGGAAACCTTTCTTAAAATAATAGGGGAAATAATAAAGGCCAATAGGTCACAAATTTTCTATAGATGATTTCATGAAATTAATGGGAATGGATGAAGACTAGGATAAGAACCATAATAAGATAGCTCAAGAAAAGGAGATAGTCAATGAAAGAAAGTTAGTAAAGAGAAAGGGTAAGGAACTTCCAAAGGAGAAATGGATTTTTGAGCCAGCAATGAAGGAGTCAGTAGCTTTAAAAAATGATAAGGGAATCCATATTAGCAATAAGGAGAAAAGGTCAATAAAGCAAGAAATTTTCAATGATATTCCTAAACAATCATAACCTCCAAATTCACTTTTGAATGGAATAGGATTGGTAATAATAGAGGACAATTCAAACTTGATAATCGAAGGAAGCCTGGGAGAAAAAAAAGATCCAAGACATCTTTAAGTAAGTTTCCCTCTCTAATTTATTAGTAGCTTGGAATTTAAAAGGCATTAATTGCCTAAAGAAACAAAATTTTAAGAGATTTTGTATTGAAAGTTAAATGTGTCATCGTAGGTTTTTTGTAAACAAAACTAAGCTAAGAGGATATAATTAGGCACCATCACTATGGCCAAATAATTATAGTCAATGATATAAAGAAGGTGAGGGCAAATGAGTTAGACACAAGTGATTAGTCGGTTCACCTATCAGTTGAGTTTATCTGAGAGAATATCAAGGTAATAGTTACCTATACATATGGCTTTAACTTCAGCTTTCAAAGGAAACTTTATGGAGAAGGATCTCAAGCTTACAAGCAACAATTAAGGACACTTTGATCATCCTTAGGGACTTTAATACCACCATTGATAGATCTAAAGTTGAAGGAAATGTTGTGACAGAAACCATATAGAAGACTTTAGGGAATGTGTTAAGAAAAATAGGAGTAACAGATATAAGGTTGGAAGGATGCTTTTATTTATACAGCAATAAGCATAGTTCCATATGCTTAATAAAAAAAAAACTAAATAGAACTCTAGTTAATGATGAATGGTTATCAATATTCCTAAAGAGTATAACACTTAACTAAGATTCTCATATTACTCACCTATTCTTGGATAAGAAATCTTTGGAGCATATATAATAGATTTAACAACTTGGTTATAGAATTGAAAAGATTTAATAAAGATATTCTTAAAGGTATGGAAGTCCATATCTAAGGAGTAAAGGATTTTAACTATGTCAAAAAGCTATACTAGATAAAATAAGAGTTAGAGAAAATGAATAACAAAATACTGAGCTTAGTTTCACCAAAGTAAAGATAAAATGCTTAGAATTTAGTAACCCTAGTGATACTACATTAAGGGAAAAGGAGAAATTGATAGTTAAGGTTTACGTTAAGGCTTTACTGATGTATAAATCCATCTTATGGCAAAGAGCAAAGGTGTATTAGATAAAAAGGGGGAAAGAAACACAAAAAATATATAACTCCAAAATAGCCAGAAGGAATAAGATTAGAATCAACTCATAAACCAAACAAGATGGTTCTACTACTTCAACATAAGAGGAGCTTACATAGGGACATTTGTATTCGTTATAAATTCACTAGGAAACTAGCTCCTAGTAGGTCTATGGGGAATTTCCTCATGTCCTTTATAAGATATCAAATGAACAATAAGGATATGGTGTTCCTAAATAACCCTTTTATAACACAAAATGCTTATAAGGTTGTTTTTTAGTTACAAGTCAATAAGGATTCAGGTCCAAATAGGTTCAATGGTTATCCTTTTCCAAAAAGATTTGCTATTAATAGGGAATATGGTAATTAAGGAAATGTTGTTATTTGAGAGGCAAAAGCTAAAAAATGAAATTAATAAAACCTTCATAAGCTTAGTTCCCAAACCAAACTCACTTAAGGAATATTAGCCATTACAACACTCTTGACTACTGGATTAAGGAAAGTCTTAAAACCAACAATTTGTGAAACATAATGAGCATTCTTTGAATGCAAGCATATAGGGGATAATGTCCTAATAGCTTAAGAACTCTTTAAAAGGTACATAAGGAAAAATTCTCCACTAAAGTATGTTATAAAGGTGGACTTCAATAAGGCTTATAACTTTATAAGTTGGAATTTTATCCTATAACTACTTGAAACCTTTGAATTTCTAGCAAGGATTGAGAATTGGTTGAAACAATGCATTATTAATACACCATTTAGTGTGATGGTTATAATGTACTAAATAATATCTTTAAGGGAGGCAAAGGATTAAGGTAGGGAGAACCTATTTCCCCTAGGTTCTCATTCTTTATATGGAAGCTATAACCAGCTCTCAAATTTCATAGCAAGTATAGAAGGCTTAGGTTGGTGAATCTATCCTTTGTAAATGAAATTCTTTTATTTGTAAAAGCACATGATAGATTTATAAATCTTTTGATGGTAACTCTCCAATTATTTAAATAGTTATCAAGGCTAGAACTAAATGATAATAAGAGCCAATTATTCTTGTGAGCTAGTGCTATACATTTAAAGGAAAGCATAGTACATGAGGTGTCGATCCCTCGAGGAATTAATGAACTAATCGAATCCTAATTTGTCTAAGGCCTAAAAGTGTAATTAAAATGAAAATCAAAATAAGCATAAAATTAAGCAATTAAATATGGATTGATTGAAACTGAAATTGTAAACACAAAAAAATAAAAATGAGCACAACCAATTAACAATTGAAAATTCACACAAGGAAGATTAACCAATTATGAGAGAAGGGGATTTATCATATCATCTAATGCTAACTTAATCACTTTTGAGTTAATTCAGTATCGGTCCTAGACCTTTGAAGGGTGGATTATTATCTCTCAAGTTCTAATCTTTAACACTAAATCATAAACCTTAATTGAATTGAATTAAGGAATTTGCGGTCTTTTAATCAGCAAACAACCCATACATCTAATTAGATCTAAAGCACTTTAATAGACAATCGGATCCTCACACGAGATCTCTCAGTGTATAAATTACCGATTTGATACTTGTGATATTTATTAGATTGTTTAATTCTCATTACACAACGTAATCATTTTGCTACCAGATTACTCTCGCGATTTATTATCGAAGCATGAAAATACAATAAACAATCACAATAACCAACACATTAACATCAAAAGTAATTTAACATTGATTCAAGAACAAATCCCTAAAAGAGTTTAAAACATCCTTAAACCTAAATTCATCATCATCATCATATCCGTCTTATACATCAAATGAAAGACTTAACAAGATGAAATGAAGAAGTTCACTTAGAGTGGACTGGAAGTGGCAACAGTAGCAATAACAACTCCTTCTTCCTCTATCCTCTTCTCTCTATTCCTTAGTTCTTTCTAATTGTAGCAAATGAGGCTCTCCTATATTAAGTCATTCTTTTGTCTTTTATATTCCTAGGGCTTTTTAGGGTAAAGGCTAGGTTTTACCTGGGCCCTAATGTCTAAAATAACCATCAAAAAGTTAAGTTTAGAAGCAGGTGTTAAGTCAAAACAGACTTCACGTACTAAATAATTTTGATGACAAACAAGAGAAATATAAAAAATGAAAAGTAGAT
>JAOSBK010000002.1:21845667-21859170 GCA_027568895.1 Erythroxylum shatona
ATATAAATAAATTATTTTTAAATATAAATCACATATAATAGAATAAAATAAAATTTACTACATAATTAATAATAAGTTGTATATAATTAATAATAATATAATAATAAAACTTTTATTAAAATTTTATTATTTTAAAATATAAAATAAAAAATTATTTATCATAATTATGATTTGAAAGATAAATTTTTAATTGGACATAATTTCTGTTTTAAAATTATAATATTAAATCTCTTATAATAATTATTTTAACATAAAAAATATAATAGTCATTTATTATGCATTACATTTTATTCTATCTATTTTTTAAATAATATTTTACTATATTATATTATAAACTTTTTTATCCCTCGTAAATAACTTTTTTATTATTTTACGTTTCATTCTTTAATAAACCGTTAATTCTATTCTATTAATTAATAAATTTTCATCACTGGATAAAGAGAACTTTATCGTATTGCTAGTTGAATAAAAATATATAGAATTGATATATATAAAAAAAAAAAACTAGAAAGGGATAGAAATGAAAAGAACGCAGAGACAGGGTTTTCGGTGCCTAACGCAGGTAGTGGACACCTTAACATCTTCTTCTTCTTCTTGAATTCCAGAGAGATAGATAGACAGAGAGTCCTATCGAGCGTCCATAACGCCAACGTTTCTTCTCAGATCTGAGGAGAGAGAAATAGAAAGTAAGAGAATGAGTGGCAAGGGCGGAGGAGGGGGCAGCACTAGTACCAACGGCGCCAGTAAGGGTAGTAGTGGAATTTCAGGGATTCCGGTGGGTTCGAGGAAAGTGGTACAGAGCTTGAAAGAGATTGTCAACTGTCCGGAGTCTCAGATCTATGCTATGCTTAAAGAGTGTAACATGGACCCGAACGAGGCCGTTAATCGCCTCTTATCTCAAGGTCCTCTTTTTTTCAAAAAAAAAAAGATAAAGAAAAAGTATCTTCCTAGTTTACTCTCTTTCTGAATGGTACCGAGTAAAGGGAAGCAGATTATTAACTTAGATGAAAAAGTAAATAAATTTCTATTCAATGGATCTTGAAATTTTTGTGTGTTAGGATGTACAAGTGCGCTTTTTTTGTGTGTGTTCTTTTGTAACTTGAAGTAGATTCTCATCTTCTCTCTTAAAGGAAGAAGAGATGGAAATGGAGACGATAGCGTAATGGACGCTGCTTGGTTTATAATTTATTCTGATTATGAACTTTATTCTTTAAGCATCGAAGGAGCTGAACTTATTTTGTTTTAAGTTTGTGGTTAGTATAAGGGAGAATAGTAGTTTGGTTTATTGCAATCTGCAGCTGTAAGATGGAATCCTGTCTTTGAATTGTGGGATTAGTACCTGTTTTGACTTGCTTCTTTATAATACATGATTTTTTTGTACTAAGCTGTTTGAGAACCTGACAGTGGATGTTTTAAGTGAAGGTCTTCAGGTGATAGCTTCAATTTGTGGACTTTTAGAGTGAACTTGATGACAGGGCTTGACTTGTTTTTAGTAATGGGTGAAGTCTATGGCCTGGTAGCTCCTGAGTGATTGAACTTAACTGCAAGACCTGTGTGCCCACTTGCCTCAGTATGTTATGGGATAGATCAATGTGTTGGTGTTCACATCCTCGCATTTTGTGATTCAATTCTACTTTCCGACAGCTAATGGCAATGCATGAAAGGGAATTAATTTGAAACTAGTGCATCAACTGCGTGAATGTACCTGTCTACTTTTGTGTATTGTATATTTGATATACATGGACTTTATAAGCTTAGATTTGTCCAACATTACTACTTTATTCTATGATTTCCAAGGTGCTATTACGGTTTGTTAGTTTATCCTCAGTGTCTGTATATGTATACCTAACTTCTCTGCACTATGGATCAACTGATCCTATGCGCATTGGCTAGTCTATTTTTGTATTATGTTAGTTTGTGAAATATGCTCCAGCTAAGTTGCTACAGTTCTGTTAGACATTGTTTAATCCCATTGAGAAGCTCCTGTTATTAACTCTCAGATCATCTTTTGCAGATCCGTTCCATGAGGTAAAGAGAAAACGAGAGAAGAAAAAAGAGGTGTGTAACAAAAATAGCTGAATTCTGGTGACATCAAATGTTTTCTTTACTTCTATGCATATGATCCCGATATGTAACCGTGCTGCTGTTTTGTATTTTTCATTTTGGCGTCTTCATGTAACAAAATGGTCCAATCATTTTCTTTAATATGCCTTTCTGATGTTGCTTTAGACGAAGGACTCAATTGATCCTAGGTTTCGTGGTGCTAATATGACAACCCGAGGCGGTAAAGGTGGTGCAGATCGTTATGTTCGAGGTCAGTCTACCTAGCTCACCTCTGATTTTGAGTATTGTGCTATACTTTTTGACTATTCTTTGCTGTATACTGTTCTTATTTGATCATCCCGTTAAGGTGTTCTTTTGCATTTAATTCCACTGGATTTCTACTTAATTTAATGATTTTCTTTCAGATTCTAGTACTTCATATGGTAAACCAGCATACAAGAAGGAAAATGGAACCCATGCTTATGCTGGTTTATCTCCTTCAGCTTCTGGTACAGGAGGAAGTGACAGCAACCGCCGACTTCCATCGTTTAGGTTGTCCCTTTTTTACAGATTACTTCACACCGTGATGACACTGGAATTATATGAGATGTTCTACAATTTTTTAGAATTGTAGGATGGAACCTGTGAATTATTGTGCATAGTATCATCCCTTTTAGTTTTCCACGTTTTCATGCTAGGATTAATGTAAATTATCATACTAATGACTTATGGGACCTTGCCCAATTTATTTTTAAAATAATTAATCGATATCTTGGTTCACATGAAATAGATATTCTGTAGCTTATTGGCTTGTGGACATGTGATCTATGCAAACTGAGTTCCATATTCTTCTTAAATGGAAACAATTGGAACTATATTGGATCTTTTTTCTCAGTACTGCTGGAAATTTTAGGCAATCTTCTGACTCAGTGGATGCAGCTTGTTGGCCTGTGGACATGTAATCTATGCAAAATGATTTCCATATACTTCTTAAATGGAAACAATTGGAACTATATTGGATCTTTTTTCTGAATACAGCTTGAAATTTTAGGCAATCTTCTGACTCACAGTGGATGCCTTCTAATTAGATCAGGGAAGGGAATGACCTGGTAGCCTTACTCGTTGTGGATGAGGTTATAAATTTGCATACATATGAAGCAGCAAATAGCAACTTTAACCCAGTTTTTTTCAACATTTATTGTTGTAGGGTCAATGGGAAGAGGAGAGTGATTAGACAAAGCAACAGAACTTGTCCAAAATTTACGACATTGATGCACTTCTTTTTGAAGTTGATGGCTAATCTTGGGAGAGAGGAGATTAGATAGTCTTAACAAAGTAAATATTAAAAAGGATAACTTAAACCATATGTTCTAGGTTATAATCTAGGACTCTGAAATTACCATTTAAGCAAATATTATCACATTTGAAACAACTGCTAAAACTGCTGATGTTTAGCCATAATTGTGAGGCATTAGGGCTAAGTGCTTAGCTTGGTCCTTTGGTATGTATATCCTATGAACTGTTGTGGCCGTGTCCAATATATCCTTCTCCTGGTATTGTGTGAAGCGGCTTTAAATTCTTTAGACAGTTGCTTTTCATATTGCCTTGTTTAGTTTGGGCAATATTTTTCTCAGGAGACAAATTTCGTGCTTTTGAGTTATATTTGACAGTATCAATCTACATATGATGTATATTTGACAGTATCAATCTACATATGATGTATGATTTTGTTGTTTCTTATTGTTATTTTACCTTTGTCTCAGTGATTCTGTGGCCACAGAAAGTAAAATATCAGCTACAAGTGCAGGTGATGGAGTTTCTTCATCATCACAGCCTTCCTCCGGATTTCAATCTGCATGGCTAGGGCTTCCAGGCCAATTGTCCATGGCTGACATTGTTAAGATGGGCAAGCCACATAACAAAAGATCTGGTATGGCATCTCACTGTAGTGATGCAGAGCATCCTTTAGATGCATCACAGCAAGACTTGCATTCATCGGATAATTTTGCTTCAAATGTGACAGAATTAAATTCAATGCCAGAAGTTGTTGCAAGTCAGCAGCATATGCATTCCATAGATGAATGGCCATCCATTGAGCTCCAACCATCTATTAGTGTGCCCTCTGTTTTGGAGATTCCTGCAGATTCTGAGTTGTATATGGATGCTGCTAACTTGCCATTGAGTAGAGGTAGTAAGTATATGAGGTCCCAAGTAGATGATGTTCAGCCAACAGAAGATGATCATGTCGACAGTCTCAGTGGGGACCATGCTATATCTGCATCTGTATCTAGTACAAATACACAAGAGGAAGGTTCTGGAGGTTCAACACATTTTGACGATAATTTGTATGGGAACTTGAGTTCTTACCAACCCCATAGTCATTCGTTTGACAATGATAAAGGTGACGTTGATGCATCTGTTTCTATTTTCTTTGGGATGGACTTTTCTAAGTTTACTTTTCCTCTACAAATTCCATTCAAATTGCGTCTGCTTTTTCCATTGGATTCTCAAGTATCTTCGTGATAGTTGTGTTGGCATCCGTATTTTTATAAATTATACTAATCTACTTGCAATGAAAGATAATGATGTTGCAGTTCCAATGTTAGGAAATCAAGGCATATTTGTGTAGGAGGTTTGATATTTGTGTCAGTAATTTGTAGGTGTGAAGGTAGACTAGAGACATTTTTCACATTCTGCACCAGCTTGTTTTGGCACAAATTTTGAATGCTTCTTTAATACTACAGTTGTTGAGTGGCCAGTGCTTTTTTTTCTCTTAGTACTTAATCATATAAACTTCATTTCAAGCAACAAACTTATTATTAATTTCAGTCCATGTTACTGATTGTATTTCATTTTGTTCTGTAATAGTTGATAATGATCCTTCATCAGTGACTGCGAACTTCAACCACTTGAATTTGGATAATGATGATCAAGGTGCATCAACTGAAGATGATAATCCTTCTGTAATAATTCCTAATCACCTCCAAGTTAATGCTCAAGATTGCTCACACTTGAGTTTTGGTAGTTTTGGATCCGCAATAGGTTCTAGTTTTTCTAGTCCTTTTGCCTCAATGCCTACAAAAACTAACTCGGAGAAGACATCTGAGTTGGTGGATGTACCATCAACTGGACAATCAGATGCTAGGTATTCCTTTCTCACAATACTATTGCATCCTTATTTACAATATTTCTTGGTCTAAGGGTCATTCCCTGCAGAAATCCTGAGTATTGTGGGGAAGAGCATCTCAGAAACACTGCAGATGAAAGTTTAATCCATAGAGAAGGCGTGAATACCAGGACTTTTGACTCTCCTACAGTTTCACAACCAGAGGGGTTAAAGGAGGAAACTACAGAAGTTCTGCAAGGGAATCAATATGTGTTTCCTTCGGCTGCACCTAGTTATTCTTATGAAAACCCACAACAGATGAATGCTATGTTCAATAACCCACAGACAAGCTCCCAGATGCAGAATATTGCTTCTTTATCAAGTGTGATGGTAATATTTCAAACTATTACTGCACTTTGTTCCTTGAAGTTTAATTTTCATTGGAATATGACATTACGCACAAATATGAATGGAGGACACTGATCTTTGTCATAAGAACGGGAAATATCTGTTAGCAGCTCTCAGTTATGTTGTTGAAATGACTAGGTTTTCAAGAAAATCCGAACTCATGTATTCTTCTGGATATCCATTTTATTATCTCAATAATAATTGTATAACCAAATTACTGTTATAATTTCAAGAAAGAAGAGGAAAGGGTGTTAAAAGCTTCAATTTCTATGATGGCTTTTTGGATAATTTGCAAGTTCAAATGGAAATAGTTCGTGCAGAAATCCTATTGTATGTATTGCTGTCTGTATTTTTGGTTGTGTGCATGTGTGCTGCCATGTATCTATGACATGTCTACAAGTTACAAATTTGTGAATTTTGAGTTATCATAGTTGAACTTTATCAACCAATTAGATCATTTGTTTGGTTGAATTTGCCCTTTGACATGATGTTATTACAGCATGCATATAGCAACTCGTTGTCGGGCACATTGTTGGGTTCAAATGTTCAAACTGTGAAGGAGCCTGACCTCCCATACTCGCCATTCCCTGTGACCCAATCACTGACAACCAAATACAGCAATGCACAATCTTCCATCAGTGGTCCAAGCATTTCCATGCCAGAGGTATGACATTATTACTTGATACTTTTACTGTTAATAAGTTTAATTTATATTCAATCTATAACCAAACATCAAGTTGCTTAGGATAATGTGAGATCTTGGGCCTGGTGCAGTGTATCAATTACCTCCTTGACAGCTTTACTGGTTTCGTGTAATGTTGTAAGAAAGCCATTGTTGAGTTTTCTTATCAAAATCTGTTGAATTGGATAATGCTTGTGTTCACTTTTCACCTTTGCTATGCAATTAAAAAAATTTGTCTGTTGGGAACAATAGATTTCTGAGTATGATGATTATGAAGAGATGGTTCTTGAAAATAATTCGATTGACAAAGAATCACTTTGCGGAAATATTAAAAGCTTTGTAGTACAACTATTAAACGATTGCTCTCATTGGTCAACATTGAAATGTTTCTGCAATTACCATCTATAATAGAGTATGGTTCCAAGTACATAAAAGAAAACTTGGTAAGTCTAGAAACTGAGTTGTATGAATTAGCTGAGGCTTGGTAGTGATCAATTGGCCGTAACCAATTTTTCTAACACTAAATTTTCTCTATAGGGATGTTGGTAGATCAGTATTTGATCTTCTATAACTTTCAGTTTGATTGTTCTTTTCTCATTAATGCCAGGCCTTAAGAGCAGGTAGCATTTCTGCCCCACAACCAACCCCACAAACGCTTCCTGGTGCAAGTGTTGCCACAGGGCCCACTCTTCCTCAGCACCTTGCTGTGCATCCTTATTCGCAACCTACTCTTCCCTTGGGACATTTTGCCAACATGATTGGCTATCCGTTCCTGCCACAAAGCTACCCTTATATGCCATCAGCTTATCAGCAGACATTTGCAGGTAATAGTGCATATCACCAGTCTCTGGCAGCAGTTCTTCCACAATACAAGAACAATGTTTCTGTTAACAGCTTGCCACAGTCCGCTGTTGTTGCTTCTGGGTATGGATTTGGAAGTTCAGCCAATATCGCTGCAGGAAATTTCTCTCTGAATGCACCTACTGCTTCAGGAGGTACAACCATTGGCTATGAAGATGTTTTGAATTCTCAATACAAGGACAGTAACCATTTGGTGTCACTTCAACAGGTAATTTTTCTAAGAGTTTGCAAGTTATCATGAATGCAATTCTTGAGTTCTGCATATATGTTTGTAATTTAGGGTGAATTGGGAAGTAATCTTACAAACTGTTTCTACACTGGAAATATTTTAGTCTACCTGTGCTTGAGGATAATTGGAGTTGATTCAAGACTTTTGGACAAATATGTCTAGGTTATTCATTTGTTTTTAGTATAGATAATTTTCCTGTGATTTCTCATTTCTTGATGTGATTTGTGCATTCCATAACTTTTTTTACCCCTTGAAACTCAATTGTTTGTGTCTTTTGGTTCTCAGAACGAAAACTCAGCCCCGTGGGTTCATGGACCTGGCTCACGAACTATGTCTGCTGCCCCTGCCAGCAACTATTACAGCTTCCAAGGGCAGAATCAGCAACTTGGTGGATTTCGACAAGGTCAGCAACCATCCCAACAGTTTGGAGCTCTTGGGTACCCAAATTATTATCATTCTCAAGCAGGCATATCCCTGGAACATCAGCAGCAAAACTCTAGGGAGGGGTCCTTGGGCTCTCAAATCCAACCTTCAAAGCAGACCCAACAGTTGTGGCAAAATGGCTACTAAACCTTTGTCTTGTAGCTTTCCGGTGTTTGAAAGGTCTTGTAGCAAGCTCGGAAGTGATCTAATCAGTGGCATCCGTGGTCTGAAGAGACCTAAACTTGTTACTGCCCTGTGCCATGCGGTGTATTAGAAACTTATTGTGCTTTGTTGACGTCTGGTTAACGTAGGAACTGATTTGCTAATTCCAGTTAGTGAACTGCGTCTTCCTTTTTGGTTCTTTTGTTCTGTGCTCGTTATAGTGGAACTTGTTTTTGTCGGATGCTTAGCCCTCTGTAATCAAAAAGTTTAAATCTGATCGCCTAACCACCACCTATTTATAGGGGAAGAATGAAATTGTCAAGTTCCTTTGCACGATGTGTATACTAGTATTTCAAGTGTGTACATAATAATTTGCATTCGAGTTTGGCTGATTTCTTTTTTTGGAGACTTAAATGAATTTATTGATTAGCTCTTAAAGGTAAAATATTACAAGGCTGTGTTAACAAAGATGAATCAAATAAAATAAATAAACTTTCAGCCTATCATCTCTGAAATTACTAAGTCTTCGGTGGCTTTGTGAAAGTATCTCTCTAATCTAGCAGTCGGTCGTATGTGCAAGTGTATGCTTCTCAGTTTTAGTATTTTTAAAGATTCTTTGGTTAGCATTAAAAAAAAAAAAAAATCTTTGGTTTGCCTTTTAGCCCATACCAAGATCCTACCCTAGCAAATCAGATTCATGTTATGCTGCATTCTAGCCCATATGGTAGCTGTGAAGTTGCACCGGAAAAAAAGAGGATTTATAGATTCAGGCACCATGTTGCATAAGACACGGATCCGATTATTGATGTCCTTAAGCCTATCATTGGTTTTTAATCTCTCTGACAGCTAGCCAAGTAATATAGGATGCTTTAGGACTAAGGAACCTTTCCAAACAATTTTATACTAACGTCTGATAGCATTTACACAAGAAGAGTTGAAGAACTCACCTTTTCTGTTAATAGACCATTGTGGAATTAGGAAAAATGACTTCAGAAACTCGTGTATGGATTGACATTCGAACGGTGAGAATTGCCCGCAAATTTAAGACTGCTTTTCGATCGGTGAGATTGCCCGGTGTAAATTTACGCCAACCCATGCTCGTACACGTTTAATTGGGGATTTTCTTCCCCTCTTTTTTTCTTTTGTGCGTGTATCTTTAGCCCTTCACTTCACTCATTTTCTATTTTGGCTCAATAGTGTCTTTTGGTTTATCCGTCAGAATTTAATTTATCCTCGTCTAGAGATCTTTAGCAAAATCAAAATTTTAATAAGGAAGCCTTCTGGCTTCTTCAGTCTGTAAGCAGGCCACAGATATTTTGAACTTAAGGCCTCTAAGTGAATGTTTTAAGCTTTTCATTAATAATGAGTACGTGATATATATCATTTTTCACTTGCACACCACCATTTTCATTCAATCTCCAACGCAATTACTGTATCCATTATATTAAAAAATTATTTTAAAAAGAAGTAACATAGCCAATTTAGCAATATCATCCAAATCGCTAAAATTAGAAATTAAATGCTACCATGTCTGTTTTTCTTCTTTTATTTTGAGCACGTGTCAATTAAGAAGAGATCTTGTTAGATGTTCACGAGCTGTAGCTAGGGCTTGTGTTAATGTCTGCAAAGAGAAGAACAAAAAAGGTAAGTTATCTGTCAAAAGCCTTCGAATAATTATTCATTTGTTAACAAATCATCAAACGAAAAGTTATTTGTTGAACCAGTGCCATGTTTTTAATTATTTTGATTGTTTCAAAACAAGTGAGGTGAACCTGTTCAGACAATGAAGCCCCAGTATCAGCACCATGACTTGCAACCTTCCCAGCAATGACATTTGCATCAGTTTCTAGAATGATGCTGCACAAGGCATGAAAAAGTCAAATCTGGTATCATGGTTGGAGAAACTTATAATGAATTGGATCTCTAAGAATATGCCAACAAGCTATACTGGTCCAACACCAGTGTAGTGTTTTTCTCTTTGGAAATTTAGAGAAATATTCAGACTTCGACCACAACAGTCTATGTAAGCAATGGAACATAATGTTTTACAGGGATGCACTAATCTTCTTCATGCTTCCAAATGTAAAAAGCTTCATTCATTCAACACTCATTTAATTTGAAAATCAAAATCCTTAAGTACTTGAAACTTCATATTATACTATAACCAGTTCACAAAACTCGAATCTTTGAGTTCTGAACATAAAGACTACCACCCATAAGTAATACAATTTTAACTTCAAGAGGCATCAAGTCCAAGGGTAAGCACGAAGGATAAGAAACAAAGCAAGAAAAGTGATAAACCGCAAGGAAAAAAACTCAAAACAAGTACCCTGTACCTATGACCTAAATCTTCTGGCATTTTCTACTCCTCGTCTACAAATACAGAGGTTTATTTAAATAATCACTGGATTTAAGGTACTGGGCATAGAGTGAATGGAGAAGGCAAAGTTGTATTATTTAATTAACATGAAAGTTGCATACCCGGCATCAACAATTTCATCAATGCATAAGAGAATGAGATCTAGATTCTCCAGTGCCTCTCTCTTGTCCACATTGCCTCTGAAATAAGGATACGTTAAACCTTAGTAGATTGGTTAATAGTTATTAGATTTAATAACCATAACAGTCTTTAGTTTATGCTGAAGTAAAAATAACGGGGAGAATGTGAATAAAACCTGAATAGAAGGTTGACGGCATCAAAAAAGCCAAGAAGGACTGTGGCTAAAATGATCTCATTTTCATCTTCACTTCCAGTAACAAAAAAGTGAAGATCTTGAACAAACTTGTAAACAACTACATTGCCATCAAACAATGTTATTTCAGCTGCAAGTAACAAGATGCATATAGTTAGGAGCATAGTTGTAGTAGTTAACCAAGGGTAAGATGTCCAATAAAACTTTGATGACAGGTGCTTATGACTGATAATCAGTTTCCACAGCCACAAAGCCAAAAGGAATAAGACTAACTATTAAAAATAATTAAGCAACGAAGATTTCATGCCTAGTATATTAACTCAAAATTAAACCTAGTCCACAAATGAAATTCCACCGCAAGATAGATCTGTACCAGAAAAAATAACTTATAGGCACAAGGACAAAAAGATAAAGCATTAATACCAAAATCAATAGAATGCTAATAACTTGCCTTCATTGCGGGCATTTATCTTTTGTGTCTTGGTGAATACCGCCTTCTCAAAAGCTTCCTTAGCGCTGTTTGTTGACCATTCATCAGAGTAGTACTTTGCAGCTACACGTTGTCCTTCAGAGTCCAACAGAAGGATATTTTTTACTGAAGGAGGCAGCTCCTATCGTCAATTATCGTTTGAACCAAAAAGGGTCAGGAGATCTTCTAAATAAATTTATAAAAAAAAAACAAATTCTGCACACTTATTCCAATCACCTCAATAATTGGCTTAGCACAATGATCCAGAAACAAAGTTTTAACATTATGGCCCATTTACATTTCAGTAATATTTTCCTTAATTGCCAATTTAGATCAAAAGTTTAACCAAATCAAAATGATAATACCCTTCAATAACTGAAGGAGTTGAACACTAATAACAAAATCCAGGATCTGCCAAATCAAAATGATAATACGCTTCAATAACTGAAGAAGTTGAACACTAATGACAAACACCAGGATCTGAAATCTAAAATTTACAAATCGATAACGAAATCAGCACCTACAAGTGTAGATCTTACTGCAAAGATCAAGATCAAGTTCAGCCAAGTAAAACCTCATAATAGATCTTACAAAAGCAGTCAATTTGACAAACGCCCCATATCACATAAACCGAATAAGGAAAACCGGACAGATGACTCCCATAAAACACGACCCCAATGAAGTGAATAAGCAATTAAAAACCGCAAATTTACACACACGATGTAGCTAGCAATCAATTCGTGCCACATGTTTACTGTAAAAAATGAGAAACAGAGAGACAAGAAGATTGACCATGTTGGTTGTCAAAATCTTGAGCGAAAATGAAGCTGCAGATTTTCCGTGTAAAGGAATTGTTATAGGCAGCGGGATCAAGGAAGATAAATAAAAATGCAGGTGATGTGAATATGTGTTTACTAAAAGTAAGACCAGCAGATTTAGCTTATTGACTGGTTAATTACCCCCCATTTTCACTTGCAAGCGTTTGACTTTTGACCCCTCCGACGCAAGCCGGGAACGGCCAAAACCTGACTGTAGTGTAGACCATGGTTTGAATTTTTTTAATTATAATGAAATAAAGTTAAGTAAAGATACGAAACAAAAATAAATCATTTACACAAGGCAAACTTAATTTCTCAAATAAGATGTCTGTTGATTTATGACTTTACAGTTAATTGATTAGTTATAATTTAGTGATAAAATAATTTAAAGATATTCTTTATCTTTTACATATTTAGATATATATGATAAAGTCTATATGATAATTATATATTACAAATGAATTTATAATGAGATTATAATTATTAAATTTATATTATATTTATGTATTATCCTCTCAGTTGTTCCTAGTCATTGTTTTATTAAGACTGAACATTAATAGAATGTAAAAAGACTAGCTCATACTATATTTTTCTCATGAAGAAAGTAATTAATTTCATAGACTAAAATATGGAGATGTTTAAACAAAAATGTGAGTATTTGTTAGAGAATAAGTTCATTGAACTAATTTATATGAGGAATTCATTTAAAACATTACTTCTATATATATATAAATTCTCATTGTGATGAATATATAAGTGATTCTTTGACCTGAGATTTATAAAGTTATCTTGTATAGAGATTGTTATATTTTGATACTACTTATGACTTGTTATTAGATGTAGTATGATTTTATGGAAGTAATTAAGTGATTAAGACAAAATTCATCACTATAATATAATTAGGGAGAATCTTTCATTGTTCTCTATTAATATTGATTTGAAAAATCCTTGACCAAGGTGGAGTGAAACTTTGTAAATAATTTACAAATATCATTAATTGAATTAATAGCCAACGATGGAGAACTAATATGTTTGGATTTAAAATAGAGTATACATTAGTTTCATGCTCTATGTTAAATCAGAATTGTTGGAACCCGATTTTGAAACCGGAGCCCAACCGTAAAACTAAAACACAAATCGAAAAACAAATCGGATCAAAAAGCGGATACAAAAGTCAAAAAGTGTGATCACAAAGCGTGGGCGGAAATTTTCTAACTTCGAACCAAAGGAAATGAAAGCTTAAGAAATCAAATCGGTTCAATCGAACTGAAACAAATTTCCGACATTCGATACGCGAACCTTAAAACAAAACGTGCGTTGGAAACCCAAATGAAAGAAATCGAAAGAACGGATTTACAAAGCCTCGAAATCAAAGAAACCAAAACGGTTTAATCAAACTGAAAGACAAATTTTCGACATCCGAGAACGTAAACTTTTTAAACAAAACAAACGTGTCGCGTTGGAAAACTATAAGACAATCAGTCTAAACCAATTCAATTCGATATAATTTTTTTTTCCTTTTCATTTTATTCATCTTTATTCAAAGCAATACACTTTTTTAATTTGGAATTCACCAATTCCATAACCTCAATTTTCTATCCTTCAAATG
>JAOSBK010000002.1:21864847-21881773 GCA_027568895.1 Erythroxylum shatona
AAAAATTACCATTCATATAAATATAGAGGCCATATGGTGCATGTGCATGCCGAGATATGTTTACACACTCATAACCCATCCCGAATTACCATTTTACCCTTCCCATCGGTGATGGGATGTTACATCCCGTATGAGACCTAATAGTTTAGTAGAGAGCTTTTGATCTAATTTTAATTATGAGTCTTTCATTTGAGAGATTGCAATTTCCATAATTTAATTAGGGTTAATAATTTTAGGCATATGGTTATAACTCGAGAGAGAGTAATTCCCTTTATGATACTCTAGAATCGACACCCTGATGACATATAATTAGCTAGTTTAGTATTAATGATAGGTAGAATCCCCTCTCTCATAACTTGGTAATTTCTCTTGACTAATTTCCATGGTGACCTTTTGTGTTGGTCAATTTCAATTCTTGTTTTGTGTTAATTTCTTGAGTTGAATTCCTGCAATCAAATTCCCATGTTTATATTCTTATTTCATTTTTAATTTCACCTTATTATTTCTCTAATCCTTAGAAACCGTAGAATTAGATTAGTTCACCCTCCTCGTGGGATTGACCCTTCAATTACTATAATTCTTATGCACTTGCAATATTTAAGGGCTATAATTGTAAAAGCGCGATGAACACGATCACTTGACCACATCAATCTTTTAGCATATTAAGTTTATGACGAACCAAGTTTCATGTACGCGAGTCACTCAGAAGATAATCTATGATGGGAAAGTATTGACATATTATTTAGTACAATGAGTTTGAATGATGGAGATTATGGGAGTCTTATCAATAATGAAGATTTTGGTCCAAATAAAAATTAGGGCTAGTGTAATTTGACCGAATATGCTATTAAATGAAGTTCTAGGTTTTTCATTTTTTCATTTCTCATTTTATTTACGTTTTATATATGTTAAATTCTATACATACAATATAAATATAAAACTTTTAACTGTAAGTATTTTTATTTCAAGTTTCACTTCTACTTTGTTGTGTTCCTCGTCACAAACTCTTATTATAATGCTTATAGAGATATATTAATTCTTATTATATGAGATTTTGATATAGTTATTCTTTACTATATGATGTAAGCTGTAACATTTTAAATACTTTGTATTATTCTTAGTTTTATAATTATATGAGAATTAAAAATTTTATTTTATAATAATTCTGATTATTGTTAACATGATAAATATATGAACATAATATTAATAGAAATAAAGAGATAGCAGTTATATCATAACACTGGTGCAGTATTCATAACGTTGGTGTCACCTTTCAGAGAATTACAACTAACTCAAAAGTTATCAAATACAAAAAAAAAAGTTAAAAGAAAGGAAACTAAAATCTCTTTCTTTATTAAAAAAGAAGTTGAAAATGGTAAGGAATAAACTAAAAATCATAAAAGAAAACATTAAGATCAATTGTAAAAAGAAGTATTAAATATCATATTTTATCTATCTAAACAAGTAGTATTTGGACATGTTTTATAATTTGTGGAGATTAAAAGTGAAGACTTTAAATGTGGATCTAAAAGTAAAATTTCTTATAAATTTAAATTAAATAAATTTTCTTACGGTTTGAAAATAAGATGCAAAATGCTTGAGAAGTATCATAGAATTTAAAATTAAAATGAAATACTAAAAGTAATGTTGTAGGTTTTAAAAAATAAAATAAAATGTCTATACAGGTCAATATATCTTAGGAAACTCCAAACTGCTTTAACCATTATTGGTCGTGGAAGCTTCTTATTAGCCTTAATCTTTACCTTTTTCTTAACCTTAATCCTTTAGTAATAAATCTAGTGCTTTAGTACTATTCCTTCTTGTACTATGAAAAGATATTTCTTCTCATTATTGTAGTGTCTGACATTCATGATTAAGATGACTACCCTAAAAAATGTCACACCACGTCACAGATGTTGATTAAGCTTCCAAATACATGTCACCATACTTCTTGTTTCAAACTTCCAAAGTTACAAAAACACATGACATACTATATTCCCCCTGGGAATATTGTCCTTCCTATCCTTTTACTGTGTTTAGTGGCTAAAGTAATGAGTACTAAACTTTAAAAAGAAGCCACAAACATAAAATTAAGAAAGAGATATCTAAGGATAAACAAATAAAAAATAAAAGAATAATAGTGGGTAGATTAATAAAAATCAAGTTTTTCCTAAGATTATACTCCTTAACAACGATACCAAAAATTTGATAAGTAAGATCCCTACCCTATAGATTTCAAAGGCAAGTGCACCTATTGAATTAAGTATAGTGACGGTGAATATCGATAGTCGATCCGAAAAGGACTATAAGTAATAGTGATTGCCTCTTTCCTTTTATCGAACTGAAAAATAAAATGATGTTTTAATTTAATGATTATACTAAACTAAATTTCAACACAAATAATAAACAAGAACAAAAATCAATCAAAGATTAAACAAATCAAATAATTATACTTAGGTAATGAATCCCCTTAAGATTTTTAAGCTATAATCCCTTTATCATGCAATTTAATTAAAGATCATTGGCTTGTCGAAATTCTTATCTTATGTTAATATATTTTTGTTCACTATTAACACCTAATCCTAGGTTGATTAACTGAAATCTCTTTCTAGTTAAACCCATAGTATCTTTAATCAATTTATGAATTTCACTATTAGGTTTTCCTAATATGAAAGATTTATACCGATCTATCTCTATGTCTACATGCAACTCTTTTCAATTATGCTAGATTTATTTATACAAAGGATTTCTTATTCTCTAATACATGAAATCATACATGAAATAATATCTAAAAATATTAATTCAAGAAATAATGAAAACACATAATTTAATCCAATGAATAAATAATCAAATTGCATTAGATAAAGAATAAAATTAGAAATTCCACCCTAAGTTTGATTTTACCTAGATAGTGAACAAATTTAGTTTATAAAAATAGTAAACATGGCCAAAGATTCCAAAAAAATTAAAAACAAAGCACTCATTATATCCCGTTGTCTTTAATAAATCCTCTAAAACTTTGATGGAAATATGCTCTCTATTGGATCCATAAGTCATTCTCCAAGTCTCTACTACTCTAAGGTTTATAATTGTGTTTAACTCAAACTCCTTTAATTAACCTTCTTAATTGCCTTCTATACTTTGAAATTAGGGTTTCTACACTAGACACAATCACCAAATGGTCGTATATAATGAGTTTGTTCCTTAATATCACTTCAAAACTCAACAGTCACACAGAAACATGATTTCAGAAACTTACACAAGCAGTGGACATGCTGTGTCCATCACCACACGAGTGTGTCTAGCCTAAAATTAGGTGAAACATCATCCTTAAAACCTAAAAATAGTCATAAAGACTTACACATTCCCTCACATAATCGTGTCCAATTGCCACATAGGTTTTTCCTTCACCTTATTCCAAAAAAGTTTCAATTCTTCAATTTTCTACCTTGATTCTACTTGATTTGCTCTCCTTTTAATCCATAAAGGTAATTAGGACCTAAATACATGATAAGAATGAAGTAAGTATTAAAGCAATAAAATATTAAATAAACAAGCAAAATGCACTAAATATAAGACTAAAAATATAGTTCATTAAGCAATTATAATAGGGAATTGTGGGTTTTTACTATCTAAGTACATTCTTCTCCTTACCACCCTTATTTCTTTCCTCCTTCACAACAACCTCCTCTTTTTCAACTTCTCCATTCTTATCATAATTCATCTTTTTACTCCTCAAAGTAACTGCTTTCTCATAATTCCTATAATTAGGTTATGTGTCACTTGACAATAAACTTTATAGTCTCTAAGTTACCAGTTTGTCTAGCTGATCAATTTTGTTTTTAAGATTGTGAATTAAAGATTCTTGATTCCAAACTTCTTAAATTTAAAATTGAGCCTCAAATGTGCATATAAAATTTCATTATTTCTTTCAAGCTTAGTTTCTTTTTATGGTATTATTATTGATATCTTAATAGAGGTGGCCTTTGAGCTACCTGATTACTATGTGAGAGATGAAGAATATTTTTTTTACCATAGTCATAAATATTGTTGTCATAGATGTTCTAAGGTAACTAAAAAATTATCTAAGTATTTAAATTAACTAGTTTGGCAAAAGGATTGCCAATATGATAGTTATGACTCTATCTCATTTCCTAACACAGATTTCAAAATAATACTTGTGCTGATTCCTTTTTTAAGCTCACGATATCAATTCTCTTTATCAACAGTTCCATTTAAGCTTCTAATGCATTGAAAACATCTATATTTCACATTCTTACTACTTTATTAGTCCTTTTCTTACTTGATTTACATTGATAATTTTTCATATCCATCTCTTTAATTGGTTTTTGGATGGCTTTTAAAGTTTTGTTATTTAATGTTCCCCAAAACTAGTACTAACATCTGCTTTGTTGTATAATTTGAACTATTATATAATGTCTAGACTTGTAACTATATGGTCATACCATGATGTAGACACCTCCTAAATAGATTATTACATCTCTCACATATATTGTAAAGTGTTTCATTATCGTAATATGAATAGGTAGAGATATCATTATAAAGCTTAGTAGTCTTGACTAAAGAGAAATGTTTAGACAAATATTTACTAAACTATCCTAATGAATGATAAATTTACAAGTAACAGCTTCAACGATTATTTCATATGATCCCTCAATGAAACTAACAACAATGTTAATCATATGACGCCATCAACTTCACTATTGATCCTGAAAGTTTCATATATATATATATATATATATATCTATAAGACATTAGTTATATTAAAGTTGAGATCCTTATCAAGGAAAACATTAAATTGAATAAATTATTGCAACATCTTAACAATTTTTGGCTTTATCTAATATTTTTTTGCTATAATCGTTGATTGGCTATGTTAGATTATTTTCTTGAAAGTTATGGCTTTACATAATCCAACGTTGTTTTGAGCTTTTACTCTATAGTAACATGTTTTCAAATTCCTAATTAGTGTACTCTTTCATCAATTTCTTGGGATAATTTCCTATTTCATTCTCTAATTATCAGAAGAAGTACCCTTTTAATTTTGGGATTGCCTTAAAAAATTTAAAAAAATAAGAAATTAGAACTAAATAAGAAGAAATAAAAATGATTAGATTAATAAGTTTTAAGTCTCATTAATATTAATTAAACCCCTAAAATGGTGGCAATTTTCTTTTCCAATCCTTATATTATCAAATTTAGGCAAGTGCACCTATTGTTTATAGTAATATAACAATGAGTAGAATATCGTCCCCACAAGAACCTATTAATTACTTAGTTTAGCTCTCTTACTATTTTCTATTCAATAGAAAAACATTAATTCTAAAATTATCCTAATTTCCACTAACAAATACGAAGTAATTATCAATGAGAAAATGTTACTTCTAATAAAACATCTACTATATAAACGACCTAAAGAGAGACCATATGTTCAAGAAGATATCCAAAAAGCACAATAGCCTTACATATGACTATTTTGAAGCTGAGTTCCAATAAGAAAAGTTATAGAAGATCCAGGAGTAAGGATATGAGCTTGTCAGTGCCCTTTTCTGTTTCTAGAAAGATTTAAAAGTAAATGGGATGTTGCTTTGTAAATTAGTCATAACTTTCTCATTCAAATTTTGGTTAAAATGATTCAAGATGCTATAAAAAGACAAGAAAGAGTCATAAAACTTTTATGCTTTAAATTTTTTAGCTTCTAAGAAATATATGTTCTGAGATACCACTATGTCTCAGATCATTTTTTTATTGGGACAACCTATTTAAATATAGCAAAAAATAAGATCTTAATAGTCTTTTTCATCTTTTTTCATTCTAAACTTAGGTTGTCTACCAAGAGAGAGGTAAGCACCATATAGGAGTTTATAGAAACTATTTTCAAGGGAAAAAAGGATTAAAATCATCCCAATAACTTAGAGTTTGCATTAGAATAATAAGAACAACTTTGTAACTCTTTCTATTTTTGATTTTTTGATTTTTCTTATGTTATGGTTTTAAAAATGATGAGCAACCAGTTTCTTCATATGTTTAGGTAAGGATAACCATAATATTATCTTTGTATAGATTGATCCAATTTTACTTATAAAGTTCTGTTTTATTTCTAAGCAATAACTTCAAATATTCTTGATGATATTTTAACTAATTTAATTATTACATCTACTATTAATTTGCATTTGGATGGTTTAAGAGAACATACATATGAATAAATCATGGATTAGATATTAAGAGTTGTATGAGTTACTATAGATACGCTTACATAAATTCTCTAGTATTAAGGTTAAACCTTTTGTAATTTTGATGAACTCTAATACGTTCTTCATGGTTTTAATTAAATAGAGATATTAGGTAATCAACTTGATTAAATGTGGTGAAATGTCAAAGGTAGAGAAAATGGCAATTCCTTCTCTCCTCTCTCTATGGCTTACTACTTAAAGTCTCCCTTTTCTCTGACTTCTTGGTTTTCTTGATTTCCCTTCACAGGTTTCCTTGCTTTTCCTTGTGAAATACTTCTTTTGTCCCAACATCTTTATATTACCTTCTTTATTCTCCTTTCTCCACTCAAATCCTTTCTTTAGCCCCTATTTTTTTAGCTTCACACTATCTTCTCGGTGTCTTTTGGTCCTTTAATTTTTCCCTCCACCTCAAGTTACCATTTATGGTAATAGCTGTTCAAAAGACTTTGTACTCTTTTACCTTTTTATGGCAAATTAGTTGCAAACTTCTGAAGTAGGTCAGAGTTCCTTTATCGAATATCCATATATACCCTCTAAAGCCACTTCCTTGGTTGCTATAACCCTTACTCAGTCTCCTTAGCTAGCTCAAGTTAACTCTTCTACTCAGATTGAAATTATTTCAAAGTCTAATGTCCACTCCTAGAAATCTATTTTAGGTGGCTTCTTATCATCATTACACTACTATCCTCCTCCCTTGGAAGATGGTATAGCGATTGTCTCAACATCCTTAAAGACTTTAAATGAGGGTGTTGCTTCATACTGTATAACTATGGTGTGGTTTTTCTTAGGAAAGGGACCACCCTTTCCTTTAGTTAAATAATGTGCTCTTAGGTAATGAAAAAACTGAGGTCTTTTTGATATGATGCTTGATGAAGATCAACTCTTTTTATTTAAGTTCTATATCTTCTCATTAGCTTAAAAAATAATATAAACGTAACCTTGACAAATCAATAATTATCCTCTCTTTCTATAAATATGAAAATCAAGAATCAAGCTTAAAGATATTCACTATAAACAAGTTCCTTTATAAGTTAAGTTTCAATAAATTCTATTAGAATACTGGAGTATAAATGACTTGAGATTGCTTACCAACTTCATTTACAAGCTAATTTATATGAATGAGGCTACTTCACTAATGAAACAAGTCTTCACTAATGAAACAAGTCAAGTATGCAAGGATATTTGTAAATGTGGATTTACTAAAAACCTTCCTAAATTAATTCCTTTACTAAGGCTAGGGGAGGGGTATCAGTTAGTGCATGATTACATTACAATCTCCAATCGATGGTGACATTCTCTCTATATAATGGCAAAGTAATGGCACTTAATAGGAAAAACATTCACTAAATGCACTATGAGGAGCTAATGACTATTTCTAGATCTGAAACGAACACAAAGAAGAATTATGGGGAGATGGGAAATAATGAATCCCTTCCTGCTATTCATAAGGGAGAAGACAATATCCTTGTAGCACTAACTCCATCTACTTAACCTGTCCCTCTAGTAAATACCCGTGGAAAAACTAAAGTTTCTTCCTAAAAACAAAATTACAAAGCTAACAAAGTAGATATTTAATTACCTTTAGAATCACTGTAGAAAACAGTGCCACTCTAGAAGCTGATATATTAGGGAAAATATATGAAGGTTTTAGTATAGTTGAAAGAAGAAGATTAGGTCAAAAAGAAAACCTCAATCCCCTCCTAATATGTCAATCCTAGTATGAAATAATAGAGTTATGAATCATCATAAGAAGCAACTTCTTATAGTTGATTTTGTTAGTTATGTTAATCATATGATTTTTTGGTCTATTTTAGACTAAACTTAAAGCTAAAGCTTACTATAAATCTAGATTACTCATGGAAGCTTATTGCAAATCATTCTCACCACTACCTTGGAAGGATTATGGTAGCTTGTTGTCCTAATTAAGTAAAGATCCTTAGTTTACATAGCTCAATGCAAAGTATACATTTAAAAATAATCATTGAGGGACTTATGATCATTTGGATCAAGTTCATATATACATCAAACCATGCATTTTAGAGAGATTCTTTATGGAAAGACTTAAGTGAACAAAGAAGTTTGGTAAATGGTCCATGGTTGATTATGAGGGACTTTAATTGTAATGCTTGTTTAGCTGAATCTAAAGGCATAAGGTGTAACCTCGTGCCAAATAAGAAACTAATATCTTATCTATCTTTTATAGAGTTAATAGACTTAGACTTTAGTGGTTTCACTTCATATGGAGTAATATGTAAGATGGATGTTGACATATAAAAAGGAAACTAGATAGGACCCTTACTAATCAGGAATGACTTCTTAATTTTCCTACCTGTAAGGCTCATTTTTATGAGTACCTTTGCTTTTATCACTATCCTATCTTAGTATTAAGAATAAAGGAACTAAAGGCTAGGATAACTCCTTTTAAAATTTTTAATTGCTTAGCTAAAAAGGAAGGTTCAGTGAGGCCATTCGTCAGGGTCTTAGACTTTAAATACAAACAATTAAGTCCTTTTTACTTTTATAAGAAGATTATATCCATCAAAATGGAGCTAAAAAAGATAAATTGTTAATTCATTTCTATTACTAAGAAAAGCATCCGAAATGCTAATAAAAGTTTAATCGGTAGACAAAAGGAGAGCTATAATCATCCAGGGGATAAAACCTATAAGGCATTGGAGAAAGTTGCTTTATATACTTATTTAGATTCCCTTCACAACCATAACTTAATTTTGCGACATAATTCAAGATTAGTAGGGCAAAAAGAGGGTGATTTAAAAACTAGCTATTTGTATAAAATTTTGTTATCCAAAAGGAATAGGAACAATATCAACTATATCTAAGATGAATTAGGTAACATAATAACCAAGCAAAATGTCATTCTCTACCAAGCTAGAAATTATTTTACAGGTATATTAGGAACAAGAGCAAAATCTATTTTGTCCATATCCACATTAGATCTTAACTTCACTATGCTCTATCCCCCTAACGCTATGAGCAACTTGTTAAACCTATTTCTCTGAAAGAAATCTACAAGGTTGTCTTTAATATCAACTCAAACAAAGTTTTTCCCCTGATTAAAGAGGATGTTTATAGAGCTATTCAAAAATTCTTTTCCAATGTTAAGATGCTAAAAAAATGGAACAATATCCTCTTATGCTTAGTCCCAAAAGTTCCATACCTAACAACCATGAAAGACTATAGATCAATTTCATGTTACACTACCTTCTATAAGATTATATCTAAGCTCCTAGTTGGGAGACTCAAGTCCATTCTTCTTGACATCAATAGTTCTCCCCAAACTGCTTAGGATTTGTTTGAGTAATATAAAGTTAAGCAGTTTATAAAGAATGTTTAACTTAAAGTTGATATTCATAAGGCAATTGGTATCCTAGATTGGGATTTTTTTAAAACTTAAGTCCTTCATAAAATAGGATATCTTAAAATGTTTACCTCTTGGATTAATGCCTACATCTCCACCACTTCCTATTGTGCAATGATAAATGGAGAAACTTATGATATTTTTTAGGGAGCTAAAGGATTAAGGAAAGGGGCCTCTTTATCCCATTACCTCTTTACTATAGTTATAGAGGGCCTCACTTTGATAATAATGCAAAAGGGAATTAGGTAGAATGGATTTAGATTCCATAAAAAATGTATTCAATAGCAGATTACTCACCACTCAAACATGGATGATGTTTTACTTTTCTGTCATGGTAACAAGGCTTCCATTTAATAACTGATGGAATCTTTGTATCAATTCAACAAAGTTTTTGTCTTAGGAATTGAAAAGAAAAAAATACTCATCCTATCCTGAGATTATGATTACCTAAGGAGGGTATTGATGGAGATCACTAGCATCCCATATTCTCCTTTACCTATTAGATATCTTGGGGGTACCAATCACTTTTAGGAAGCTTTCTTATGAGGATCGCCATATGCTATTAGATAATGTTAGAGGTAAAATAGGGAGCTAGGAGTGTAAAGTCCTTTCATTTTCTAACAAACCTCAACTCATTTCCTCAATCCTATCTAACCTAGTTGCCTACTGGGATGCTCACTTTTTGTAACCTAAAAAGCTTATGAAGAATATAAAGAAGATGATGAGGAATTTCCTCTAGATAGCAGAACTATGTTTTAAGCCTTTCTCTAAGGTGAGTTGGTTGAAAGTGCAGCTACCTAAGGAGGTCTTAGGGTGATTTCTCCATAGGACATGAACACAACTCTACTAGAAAATTACTTACGGAGAATTGTCAGAGAAAAATTTTCACTTTGGGTTAAATGGGTTAATGGGTTCTATTTAAGAGGAAGGAACACTTAGAGTGCTAAAATTAGATATGATTCTTCCTGGCTAATGTTGCTAATAATAAAACTTAAATCCTCTATTCAAACATTCATCAAAATCTAGATTGAAAATGGTTTTACTTGTGATATCCTACCTCTTAAAATTGTTAAGAGATTAAACTGTTAGATTGAGTCATATGAATTATTTCATTTAAGAATTTACAAGGTACATTTCATTCGTATGCATACTATTCGTATATGCATAAGAATCATGATTTAGAAAACATTACAAGATAGTATATGCACTCAATTGATATATTCCGGGGTATGGAATGAAAATGAATGTGATGTGAATGCGCGTTCCCAATGTTTTGCATTTTGATTTACCAATAACATGAATTGATGGATTATAATTAGTGAATTGGGAATTCATTGTTACAATTGAGTAATTGATGAGGTGATATATGCATCTAGTCTAAGAAAAATGTTAAAGAGCAAGACAAATTGATACCTGAGAATTTAGGTTGATTAGGCCTATGAAATGGTGACATGTGGCATTGGGAATAAGTGATAAATGGATAAGTTAAATGGATGACAAGTGGCTTGAATACAATTGCGACAAGTGACTCTTTAAGTTTGTGACAAATGAAATTTTAGACTTGTGACATGTGGAGCAATAGATTGGCGACGTGTAGCTTTACAAATGGTGTAGCCTTACAAGTGGTGACATATGGAGGCTCATGTGGAGCCTAAATTAAGCAACACATGACCTAATAGAATAGTAACATATGGACCAACAGAAGGATAACATATGTACCAATATAATGGTGAAACATGGACCAATGGAATGGTGACACATGGATTAGTTTGACTTCTTTTGAATTTTCTAGAGAAAATGAATGAAAAAGGAAAATAGAAGTGAGAGTGAAGGCTGGCCTTAAGGTTAGAAGAGGGAGAAAAACAAAAATGAGAAGAGAAGGAGAGAAAAAAGGGAAGAGAAGAGGAGAAGGAAAGAAGTTCTCAAGGTAAGTTGAAATTCTGGTTTCAATTTCATCTTTCTTTTTTGATCTATCTTTCATATTCTTAAATCACGAATTTGAAGAAACTCAAAGAATGGGAACTGTAAATGTAGGTCTTAACTTGAACTCTGTGAAAATGGGTTGACAAAGTAGTGACTAGAGCTTGAATTATGTTTGTTTCCCTAATACTGCCTGTGATAGACCCTTGTGCAGGAACCTTGTATTATTTCTTGATTTTTGTGGACCTTAGAGTCCAGATTAGTGAAAGTATAAAACATGAAAAATGATTATTGATGTCTTATTAATGTTTATGTGAAATGGTTTTGTTATAAGATGTATTGATAATGATTTATTGAGGGTTGAGTGTTGGTTGCCAGTCTATTTCTTACCATAAGCAAGACATAATTTAGATGGAGATTATATTTTAAAGAGAGTTGCTTTTTATGTAATTTTTAGATATGTTAAAAGTAATGGAAGCCTAGTTTCAGGGGCCACAAGAATCAAGGCATTTGGAGTTCTATAGAGAGAGTTATGATTAAAAGAAGACAAATTGTTCATAAAGGAACATTAGGAATAAAAGGATGTAAACATTGCATATAAAGTTAGGTTAGCTTGATGGTTGAGGAGACATTGAGCTAAATTAGTCAGTGAATTATTGACCTATTGACATATGTTAGAATAACATCTATGATGAATGATTAGGGATGAATTTAGTTGTGGTGGTGTATGAATATGAGATAAATGTTTGAGTAGTAAATACATTGTATATTTGTATATATAAAGGATCGGGAGTTATCGATCATGGAAGCTTGTATCGAAGGTTGTTGAAGTCAAGGGAGTGTTCATCTTCTTTTGAGGTGAGTTAGGACACCATATCTCTCAAATGGGATTAGGACATCCTAAGACATGCATGATGACTTATATGTGAATTTTAAGCCTAGGTAATGCATAGTAGAATTGAATCTCAAATGGATGCTAGTATACTTGTGTATTTAATAAGAGACATTATTTTAAATAAATCTTTGTACTTGGAGTGAAACTGACATTTTTATCACGTATTTTGAGAAATGATAATGTTTTCAATAAACTTGCACTTAAAGGGCAAAGGACAAAGTTTTATTTTTTAAAACTACATTTTTCAACAACTTTGCACTTGGAGTGCAAAAGATGCCTTTTATTGCATGAAATAATGTTTTGGAAATTACATATGAATAATCGAGTCATGTATCCTAAATGTATGTGTTCTCTTTTGGCTTAGAGCCATGGCAAAATAATGAAAAATCTATGCAGACGTGAATTGATCCTGACCTCCATCTCTTACTCGAATGCAGTGTCTAAACTCTAATTTGTCTAACTGGAGATCTTCTCTAAGCCTGAAAAATGTTGCAAATTTGGGTTGAGATTTGCAAACTCAGTGAGTGGACCATCCTTGATGGCTCACTCAATCACATAACACGTCAATTCATATACTCACGAAATTCACATCGCTTTATAAATTCAACATGTTGAGTCACATACATTTTATAATCACTTAAATCATATTTCACATTCCGAAATAATTCAAACTATTTAAATCATACATGTCATATGTATATGCAGTGCTTATGAGACTCACTTTCAATTGTTATTGTTATGACATAATCCCTAATTACTAGCCCATATCCTTTGTGGATACTAGGCTTGTTTAAGATAATGTCCCATATCCTTTATGGATGTTGGGTACATTAACAACTGAGCTACAAGCTCTTATCATATTATGAGCTTTAAGCTCTTTTTCTGTGCCTACTCTGGTCCCAACAGCCTTTGTGTTGTCATGCATTCATGTAATGAAATACATCATATTCATATATTTCCAATCAGTCACATGATTTCAGTTTCACATTCGCATTCACATTTATCATCAGACCTTAGTCTGATATTTAACAAAAATGTTGAGCAATCACTTATTTCATTAAACTCACATTCAATGAGCACTTCCCATATGTATTTTATACATCAAAGCCTCACATTTAATATTTAGAATCAACACTTTCACATCGGATAATAATTCATTACAAAAATTTAAACAAAACAATCATTTAAAGTAAGACCATCTAGGTCAACTCACATTACGCTCTAGATTAGCATCAGCTTCCATGATCTGGAAATTTTTTGATGCAGAAATTTTATCCTACATATCAATATTATGCAATACACACATTGCACATACAATATTAATTGCACAATTACATAAACATGCAATTGTACATGTATGTTTATGTATCATGTACAATGCATGCTCAATTTGACTATTCTGGGTATGTTTCCTTAGTCATGTCTCTTGATCAATCAAACCTTATCATTATTGTGTGTCTAACTTATTCTTAAGTTTACACCTTAAGAACACTTGGTTATTCTTACTTTATAGTTCAATTACTCGTCATTTCTTTTCTAGCAATATATGCTCTCACAATATCCAATTCTCATTCACCTTTACTTAATACATATTGCTCATCTTCTTTGAATCACAACTAATATCATATTAAAAACTTCATTCCCATTATAATCATGCCTTTGGTACTTTGATATCAACAATTCATTTACTAAGTTATAACATCATCAATCGATTATTCCAGTTTTTTTCAAATTTTTGGATAAAATTGCATGACCATCTTGAAGGAAAATGAGGTATTTAGGTAAAAAAGTCTTCTAAACAAATGTTACTGTATGTATTAAGTTTCTAATGAACTAAATTTCATATAATTCAGTTCAGTATTCTGCAAGTTATACACAAAATACTTCAGACTATACTTAAACTGCAACAACGCTTAGTACTCAATTTCGAGCCAAAATTTGAAACTCCTAAAGACAGAACTAAAATTTGATTTCTTAATGAGATTTGTAGACATGTTTCTCTAGTTTAATATCAACTTAAAACCATTCCATTTTAATATCTATAGATCAATATATTGCCAAAATACAGATGCCTATTCAGTGAAAACATTCCATTTAACAAATTTTAGCACATTTCATTTTCATCCTAAACTCATCAATCAATCATTATCAATCCTTTCCTAGTGACTTAATATGACCATGAAATTTAGTTCAGAGTAAAACGCAATGTGTGAGGAGTCCGTGGTCCAAATTTGAAGTCAATCGGAGGTCCGGAGAAGAAGTTATGGTCAAAATAGTTGAGGGTTTCAAAAACTGTTTAAAAGCATAACACCTTTATTGTCAGGATCATGCTTGTGGATCGTGCACTGCCTATTGAATCCTCTCTATCATGATCATGTTTGTGCATTATCATTCATTTTCTGACGCATCCTTTCTATCATGATGGTGCTTGTGCACGATCGTACATTGCCTGATTTCTCCCTTCTATCATGATCGTGTTTGTGTACGATCGTGCAACTCCCATATAATCCTTTTTGTCACGATCGTGTGCCTACATGATCATGCAACCTCCTTGAGGGTTCCTCTATGTCATGATCGTGCTTCTACATGATTTTGTAGCTCCTATTAGGTTCCCTCTCTATCACGATCATGCTTGTGCATAATCGTGACAGATGAAACTTACCCAGATTTACGAAACTGCATATTTTTCATCACTTCTTCATCTCTTTTGCTTAATCTATCATTTCTAACTTATGTCTTCATTATTTCCTCTTCATTCCTACTTCTATTTTAGCTCAACTCATTCAAGCACAAATCAAAATCTATGATTGATCATAAACATAAAAAATTGAACATATCAAATACGCATATTCATCATGTTTTCTACACTTGTTCATCTTCACTAAACCTTCATTTCATCTATAACTTATAAAATTTAATTCTTCCCATTTCACGACATCAAATTACTCCTTTTTCCTTAACTCTAGACTCATTTTAGTTCATCTCTAAAACACCCAAAGAGATGCATGCTAATAACAGTGAAAATAGAGCATACGCAAATCATCTTTTCATGAAATTTCTACACTCTTTTTACATCATCATAACGATCATTCTAACGCAAATCATCTTTTTCCTAACGAGATTTCATTTATACATGTGATACTTTTTTGCTTTTATGTCATAGAATTAGAATCTATGTTCACTAGATGAGTGATTAATAGGCTAGACCTATGTGATTCCTATCCAATATATGTTGAGTCATAGGATAGGCCTACGTGTTTCTATGTCATGTATGTTCACTTTATAGGTGGTTATGAGCATGCTAGATGCGTAAAAAAATCATCCTGAGGTTATCTAGATTGTCTTAGTGTGTATCAGGTTCTGCTTGTGATATATGTTTTTCTTGCTCACTGAGTACATGGAGTACTCACCCCCTCCACTTTCCAACCATGTAGATTAATTTAGTGAACTTGAAACTCTGAGTGTATCGTGTTGTCTTTTGACATTTTTGGGACATTACCGCATGTGGGCAGTCTCTATTTTGTACTTTTGTTGTACAGTGGCTTATGAGCTATTTTTATTCAGATGGTTATGTTGATATTGTTGGACCCCATCTTCGGAGCCCAACTATCCAGAGTCATAAACCTTGAGCTTATAACCCTGCAGGGTTATACCAAAGAACTCTTTTTGGCCGTCATCTCACAAGGGTGGTGTGCCCACACTAGTCAATCACCAAAATCACAGTTTGACTTCCTCAAAATGATTGTATCTCTAAGTCTCTAGTTTATTTAAAACAAAAATCATCTCATTCAGAGCTCTACAGATCAAGATATCATCAAAATACCAAAGTATGTTCAGTAACATAACCAAGTCATGCTTTTCCAACCAATCCTTCACTTTCTTTAAATAAATATTTTTGTAATCAACATCAAAGGCTACCAATTTCTTTTGTAAAGGTAGTAAAATGTGTTAGGAACCTATCACTTCAAGAATCACCTCATTTGGAGGTCGACTGACAAAGTTATGGCCAAAAGAATCCAACATGTTTGTGTCCTTAATCATTTTGTACCTGTCTTGGCACAATTACCATAACTTTTGCTACAGATGTCTGATCGATGTCATTTGTGGATGGTTGGAAAGAAGACTTCGAGATATACAACTTTTATGAATACTTCAAAGCAATATTCTTCCTGTAAATGGCCAAAATTGTCATTTACTGTAGTTATCCCGTGAATGTCCGTTTAACAGACATAGACTAGCTTGGAAGCCATTTTCACCCGAGAAGGTCCGTTTAACGGACATTAATATCTGTTTAACGGACATTGGTGAGGAAGGGAGTCCTTTTCCACCTGAGAAGGTCCATTTAATGGACATCCATGTCCATTTAACGAACATTGGGGTTCCCCAGCTCCTCCAATGCCTCTCCAATGCTTCCAACATCCTTTCTAACACCATAATCACTCATAATCTCCCCAAATTCAACCCTTCTAGTGTAAAAC
>JAOSBK010000002.1:21915871-21926169 GCA_027568895.1 Erythroxylum shatona
TTATTATTATTATTATTATTATTATTATTATTATTATTATTATTATTATTATTATTATTATTATTATTATAATATTTTGTTAGAGTTATAAACTTAATTTTTGTATAATTAAATATCTAAAATATAAATTCTTATAAGAATATTCAACGAAATACTAAGATATATAATATTCATACTCTTATTTTTTAAAATCATGTCCTCATAAGTCATTTTATACATAAACAGCTAATTTTATCAAACATCAAATAACAAACAGCTAATGCAATATACTAGTCAAACAAGCTGATAGAATCAGCTATCAGCTAATAGATGATAGAATCAGCCAACAACTAATAGATGATAGAATTAGCCAATAATTAATTGCCAAACAAGGCCAAATAGTGGAAGCTGGTGGTAGTTGTTAAACTCTTGGGTCGACAGATTGGATACAAAGTTCTTTCTTTCTGCTTACGAACATTGTGGAAGCCTTCTAGGCCTATGAAAGTGATGGATTTGGATAACAATTTTTTTTTGGTTAATTTTATTGAAGAAGATGACTTCCTTCACGCTCTGACATAGGGTCCTCGGGTGATTCTAGGATATGTTCTCGCAGTTCAACGCTAACAACATCAATTCCATCCTTCACAAGGAATGGTATCCAGGGCAGTTCTTTGGATTCATTTCCCATAACTGCCTATTTCTCGATACCATCCCATGATTCTTACAGCCCTTGGTAACCTTGTTGGTCAAACTGTTAAGATTGATGATACCACCAAGAATGCCAAGCGAGGCAAGTTTGCAAGAGTGGAGGTGGATGTTGATATCAGTACTCCCCTTTTCTCTTGTGTGGAACTAGATGGAGAAGAGATTAAGGTGGTTTATGAGGGACTCCCATAGATTTGTTATTCATGTGGCATCGTGGGTTATGACTCAATGGCCTATTCAGCACGGCTTAACACCCAACAGGAGAAGCAATAATTTGCTAATACCACTGAGTAAGTTGAGTAGACAACCGATAGACATTATCAGGTAACTAATGAGCTCCCAATGAAGGATCTATCCAAAGAAGTCTACGGACCATAGATTAAGGTCCAAAGGCGCACACGCTACCCAAAAGCCAAGGACCTTGAACATAGAACTTCTCCTATCATTGGGAATACAACTGGGGCTAGCGGATCTCGATATTCGATCTTAAATACTAGCAACATCTAGGACATCAATAATGCTAAGCCTCCAGCTGGGGGGAATAAGAACCAGACAACACACACGAAAAACAACACAGCCTTAGGCAATCAAGTGGTGGAGGCTAGGCAATCTTATCATAGATAGGGTTCTACTTCTCAGGGACCCAAAGCTAAATAAAATCTAGCGAACCAAGAAACCTTGGCATTTCGGTCAGGATCGGACCAAAGGGCAATGAGCACCACAAATTGCATGACACTTTCTTTATGACCCTATTGTACGGGTGCAACCCATGCAACATAACCGAGACAACCATGCAGCAGTTACCATTTCTTCCCACAAAGAGGTCATATGCGATGAGACCTCTTTATGCTCTGAACTGCATATATTATAGACTGCGACGATCAGATGGAGGATTTGGCCAGGATCGTGAATTCTTCTCCAACTGAAGGCAATGCTACTTCCTATTGACCTCCTTCCAAACCACCAAATCATAAAAATTGGGAGGTTTGGATGGATGCAGATCATGGTGATTATGGTTTAGCAGAGGAAGTGATACCTCAGACTCTAGGCTGCAGTGTGACAGCCGAGCTCGTCGGACCCAAGGGAAACACCCATTGTTAAGGGAGTTCTTTTCCCAATGTCTTGCTCTATATTTGATGTTTATTCTTATTTGGAATTGTCAAAGGGTTGGAGGCGAGCAGTTCTAGCCTATATTAAAGAACCATATTTTAATGTATAATCCACCGATGGTGATGCTTGTTGAAACAAAAATTAGCGGATTGCGAGCTAATACAGTTATTGGTAACCTTGGGTTTGATTACTCATTTCGGGTAGAGGCAAATGGTTTTGCTGACGGGATTTGGATTATGTGGAGATCAATGATGGAGGTCACTATCTTGATAGCTCATCAACAATTCATACATACCAATATTAAGTTTGCCAGCTTAGATTTCCTCTTTACTGCTGTGTATGCTAGCCCTCAATATCCTCTCCAAAGGTACCTATGAAAAGGATTAAAACAAATAGTGAGACGTACATCAAAGGAATGGCTAGTAGGAGGAGATTTTAATGCCAAATTGGAGGGCTCTAATAAATGGGGAGGTTCTAAAACTACGCCTTTCATTAGTAAGGTATTTAAGGATTGTGTTTACTTATGTTATCTGCATGACCTTAGTTATGTGGGATCAAATTTTACTTGGCAGCAGGGAAATGTCCAAGCAAGACAGGATATGACACTGTGCTCGTCCTCATGGTTGACTTCCTTCCCAGACACAACAGTTTCTCACTTGCCATTTCTTGGATCAGATCATCGGCCTTTGCTTGTTAAATTTAATATGGCATCAGCGACAAATAGGGGTGACAGGAATTTCTGTTTTTAATCGATCTGATTGGCTAATGAGAACTTTCATCTATTCATGGAAGAAAATTGGCACCTAGATTGCTAGCTTTGTAGATAAGTTAAGAGAGTGGACCAAAACTGATTTTGGCAACATCTTCCACCATAAAAAGAGACATATGACTCGGCTGATAGGAATACAATAAGTGCTAGATAGTATCGACTCTAACTCTCTTTTAGACTTGGAAAGGAAGCTTCATGATGATCTCATCCAGGTCTTGTGTGAAGAGGAATTATTTTAGCATCAACAATCCCGTAGTATGTGGCTAGCTCAGGGAGACTGCAACATAAAATATTATCATACGGTAACTATGGCCAAGAGGAAGAGATTAAAGGTAGAAAAGCTAAAAGATAATAGTGGCAACATGATGAACGATCCTTTGGTTCCTTGTGACTTAGTTAAAGAATACTTTCACAAGCTTTTCTCAGATGATAACAATCGAATGCCCCCTTTCTTATTGTTGGCGCTTTTCTCAGGTTAACAGAAACTGCGTTGGATTCTCTCCGCCCCTTATAGTATACGAAGAAATTAAACAAGCTATTTTTGAGATGGATGCCAATAAAGCTCCTGGAATTGACGGATTCAATGCATTATTCTTCAAAAAGCAATAGCACGTAGTGGGCCAGTCGGTGTCTAACTTTATTCAAAAGGTTTTCAAGTATGAACAATGGGAGTCGGAGTTGAATCAAACTATCCTTGATTTACTCCCGAAGGTCCAATCCCTAGTGTCCCTCCCTCAATTCAGACCGATTAGCCTCTGTATGGTTTTATACTAGACTGTTACTAAGGTAGTCATGAATAGACTGAAACCTATCCTTGCCTCTCGAGTAGCTCACAACCAGTGTAGTTTTTTTCCTGGCCGATTCATTACAAAAAATATTATTATTGCTCAGGAGGTTATTCATGAGATGAGGATGAAACAAGGGAAATCTAGGGTTCTTTCAATCAATGTAAATCTAGAGAAAGCCTACGATCTCCTTCGGTGGGATTTCATCCTGAATAACTTAATAGATATTGGTCTACCAATGGACTTGATAAGTCTGATTATGAAGTGTGTTACCTCAGTATCAATGCAAGTTTACTATAATGGTGAACTATCTGCTTCATTCAGTCTAACTCGAGGTATCAGGCAAGGAGATCCTTTATCCTCATACCTATTTGTTTTGTGTATGGAGCGATTGAGACATCTTATTCAATCTACAGTTGCCCAGGAATCTTGGAAACCGATTAGGCTCAATAGGGGAGGTCCTCCCATCTCTCATCTGTTCTTTGCAGATGACCTTATTTTATTTGCTGAGGCTTCCATGGATTAGATACAGGTAATCTCTAGGGTTCTTGATACATTTTTTATGACATCCAGACAAAAAGTTAGCAAGGACAAGTCTAAAGGGTATTTCTCAAAGAACATTTCTCGACCGCGAGCTCGCGCCGTCAACAAGACTTTGGATTGCCAACTCACCACGAACCTTGGAAGGTATCATGGGGTACCATTAATTCATGAACGATCGACGAGGAGAACGTATCAATACATCCTTGACAAAGCTTAACATAAACTTGCAGGTTGGAGTGCTCGATTTCGTTCCCTTGCTGGTCAAGTCACCCTGACACAATCTGTTCTTGTGTCACTTTCCATATATACCATGCAAACAGTGCGATTACTACAACAGTTTTGTAATGATCTAGAGAAAATTTTGCGCGACTTCTTTTTGGGATCTAAGGAGGGTTAGTAGAAGGTTAATTTTGTGAGTTGGGAGGCAATGTGCAAACCAAAGAATTTTTCGAAGAATTCACTCTACTAATGATGCTTTGCTAACTAAACTTGGCTGGGGATTACTCTCTACTCCTTTTGCCTATTGGGTATAGATCCTTCGAGCTAAATATCACTTTGATCCTTTGAATCTTCCTGAGGTATTGGAGAGTAGATGAGCATCTTCGGTCTGGAGAGGTATTTCTACTACCTGGAAATTTGTCCATATAGGTACAAGGTGGCGAGTAGGAAATAGGAATTGTGTAAGATTTTGGATTGACAATTGGGTTGGTGATGGGGGGCCCCTAGCTCTCTTGGCCATTAATCCCATCCCTAAAAAGTATGTTATATACAAAGGTGAGAGAGTTTGTGCACACAAATGGGGATTGGTATTGGGAGCAGTTTCAGAACCTCCTTCCGTCATCCGCCTGCATGACTATTGCAAGCATTATGCCTCCAAGACCCGATTTTGATGATGATCACGTGGTGTGGGCTCTAAATCGAAATGGGTCCTTTTCAACGGCATTTGCATATAAGTTAATTGAAAATATCGGTGATGAAGGCAATAATAGATTATGGGCTTTGATTTGGAAATGGCCAAGTCTGCAATGTCTCAAATCTTTTTTATGGCTACTTACCAAAGGGAAACTCTTGACTAATCAATAGCGTACCTATAGACATATTTCCGCTGATGCCAGATGTCACTATTGTGGTAATCCGAAATCTTGTTTGCATGCTATTAGGGATTGTACTAAAGTGTGCCAATTTTAGACTGAATTTTCATCAGACATAGACCTTGAGCATTTCTTTAGTCTTACCACTCTAGAGTGGTTGATTTTGAATCTCTATAATCAAGTCGAGGTTAATGGTTTAAGGTGGTCAATTATTTGTGTTTCTTGCTGGTTCCTGTGGCTTTGGAGAAATAAAAGTTTATTAGAAAATGATTTCTCCTAACTAGTCACTAAAAAGGCTATTGTTCTAGATTATGCGAATCAGGTTGTGAAAGCAGGTATGGTTATTTCTCGAGCCACGATCGGACAAGCCACTAGTAGCATTAGGCATATAGGTTTAAGGGATAGATTAAGCTGAACACGGATGGAGCGAAGCGAATGTCAAGTCAGAATGCTTCGATCGGTGGTCTCCTTCGTGACAGTTCTAGTACTTGACTAGGAGGATTCATCTATCTTATTGGATTTTGCACACCACTAGATGCTGAATTATGGGGGTTTTATTTGGAGCTGAATCTAGCTTGGAATATGAGTTATCGGAGGATTGAACTAGAAGTAGATTCCTTAGAAGTCATTAATATTCTTTCCTCCTCAAGTTTGAGGATTTCATACAATACTTCACTGACACAAGCTATTAAGGTTTTATTAACTAAATCCTAGACGATTCATATCCGCAATGTGTTTCAAGAAGGAAATCCTTGCGTTAATTAGTTAGCTTTTAATGCAGAGTCTTTTAATTCCGGAGTTACTTATTTACAATCTCTTCCTTTAGAATGTTTTGCTATTAATCTCAGGGCACATATGAGTTGATAAGGGCTCTCTTGGCTTAAGTGAGATCACGGGTTCGAACCGTCCTCATGTATGCAGCCGTTTAAAATTTAGGGTCAGAGCTTTGCCTTTCGCAAGGAACCTACCCAACTTAAACGAGAATTAGTCTAGGTATGGATGGCTTAAAGGTACCTTTCCATAATTGGAAGGGCAACCAAAAAAAAAAAAAGTCTTTGCTATTCTCTTTGAGAATATGTGCGGAATTTTAACCTCAAAGGCCCCAATTTAGACTTTGCTTTTCTCCGTTCAAAAAAACAAAATTATGTATATGCCATGCGTATCGAAAATGCACAGGTTCTTTAGGAGCTAACGACTATGTGTCACAGGTTCTTTGGTCTGCGGAAGAGCAAGGAAATCGACGAAGATCCAGTCTTTAATTCAATCATGGTATGTCATTGCCATTTCTGCCTTCAAGTTCTCTACTTTTCCCTCATCTCCTCTTTATTGTTTCTCCCCGGCAACCTGAAGCTTGTTAGGGTTGTATTTACTTGTTTTTTCTTATTGCTTTTGTTTTCCGTTTTGAGCCTGTGCTATGCTTAATTACGTGGTAGCGAACTGATTTAAAAGGTTCAGAACTGTTATTGGTCCAATTATGTATACCCTTTTGTCTCACTGCTTCAATACCTTTTGGTTCAGAGATGAGAGATCTCTTCTTTTTTCCTTTTTCCTTTTCTTTGTTTTTTTTAGTTTTTGATTCGAACTTTCAATTATCTGCTTGTTGTATCATAAAAGGAGTACTTTTTTTGGGAGTATTTTCTTTTTTGAAATTGAAGAATTAAACTAAGATCTAAAATGGGAGTTTTGCTGTAAGGTGTTGGTGAAGGAAAGTGGCCGTAGCTATAAATCTTGATTTATACAGCAGCATTACCAAATGAGTTAAACTTATGTTATCTATTTGAGTGAATGCTGTGATTAGCTGCAGGAAGTAAGTGATCATCTTCGCATTGAATTTGATTGCAGTATCTGAACAATAGCCTAATTTTCTGAGATAAGGTTGCCATGTTTTAGGGGTTGATGATTAGCATCACCTGTAAGGACGACACAAAAGATGCTGGAAAGATATTCTTTTCCCTGTTCAGTTTTCTACTATCCTTTTTTATTTTGGTTTGATAAGAGTCACTTAAGCTTCTTCTATTCAAATCTCTGAGTGATATAAAAACTAACACGTCCAGATACTGAGTACATATGTCCATACGCAATTAAAGATTCTAATGTCATTTGGAATTTCATTTTTATTTACTTGTTTATATTATATTTCTTTGACCCTTTCTTTCTATTTTTCTTTCCTTTTCTAATGTCATAAGTTTCAGTGAATGTCATACGAGTTCAAGGATTTCCGGAAGCTCTAAAGTTTGATTCCTTTTATATTTGTTAGGATGATCCTGAGTTAGAAGCAATTAGACAAAGAAGAATGCAGGAACTCATGGCTCAGCGAGGCATGGTAATCTGTCACTGGGTTTTATTTGTATACAGGATTACTATTAATTAATTGTCACCAAGTATGATTGGTAGATGGCATCCTTAACACAAACTTTGTATTAACAGGGAAATCAGCAGAATGCTGAACAGCAGAAGGCTCAGGAAGATGCAAAGAGGTCAGCTTCTATATCTCATTCTTAGTAATGTTCTGCAAATTTCAGACTGATTTCCAAGTTATATAAAGAGGTTTTTCTTAGAAAATGAACAGAGTAAATTTTATTTCATTGTTACCTCACATTTTCATTGTCATGTTTTTTCCCCCTGAAATTGATATAATTGCTTTCTTGTTTCCAAAATGCCTGATGAAATATTGAGTCATACAGTTAGTTTCATGTGCAACAAGTTCCTGTTAATGAAACAGAAAATTACTTTTGGGACATGGTTACCAAATTTTCTTTTTATTGTGTTTCATTTGGAACTTGTGAGTAAAAGCTTTGTAACCTGTGCACTATATGATGTAGGGATGCTGAAGAGCGAAGACAAATGATGCTTAGTCAGATTCTATCCTCTGAAGCTCGAGAAAGACGTTAGTTCAAACTAAACTTCAAACGAGATGTTCTAGATTGGATTTGCACTTTGTTTCATGTTATTATCCTAAAACTGATACTGTCTAGTGGTAATGATGAAACTATCAAACCCATGGGTCTCATATTTATTATTAATTGACTTCTTTTCTTGGTGTTGTAGGCTAATTGTGAGCTTTTATGTGGTGCGATTTGTTCATGATGCTAAATATACAGAGTGGAATAGATTCTATTAGTTATAGTAGCCTTCATTTATCGGATGTAGAAGTGATTGATTAAAATATCACCCTTCTATAATTCAACAGCTGGCAATAATTGCTTCCTGCAGTTAAGAAGAATTTGGAGTGTTGGTTTCACTTTTCATTTCTTCCGAATGTTATATACATTAACCTGCTTTGATATCATCTACGCAGTTGCTCGAATTGCATTGGTGAAACCTGAGAAGGCAAGAGGAGTTGAAGATGTTATATTGAGGGCTGCTCAAATGGGTCAGATGGTTGAGAAGGTATATTAGTGTTTTTTCCTTTTTCCCTCCCTATTCTTATTGGCATTGCAGTTTTCTTGAAAAGTAGCATGCAATTTTTTTCTCTGCATCTTTATCCTTTGAAGGTTTCTGAGGAGAGGCTTATCTCACTGCTGGAACAAATCAACAATCAAACAACTAAACAGACAAAAGTCACGGTAACCCCTGAAACTACTATCTACAATCATGCAACAATGTTCACAAGATTCTGATATTTTACCATAATTACCTCTGATTCCTTAGATCCAAAGGCGGCGGAATGTTCTAGAGGATGATGATTAACTAGCTGTATCATGTGGTGCAATGTGTGCCAACACCTTGTTTGTGGAGAAGAGTGAGATAGTATGGCTCTTTCATGCAGTATTTCGTATTCTCGTATTGACCATTTATTCAGCTGTTCCTATTATTTTCATACACACATACATCTCTGTTTGATGATAAATGTGGATGACGTTGACAAAAAACTATCCCTCAATACTTGAACAGTGGCGTGAGAGTCGATTAATTAGAAGCACCAGATGGACTGGCAATGATCAGATTCAAAATTGAAATTAAGGCTGTCATTATCCTAACTGCTTGCAATTGGATGGTTCTGATTTTCTCCAAATTGCTCTTGTTGTGTTATAATGTGTGATCGTTTGGATTTGGTCTAAGCAGATTTCCCATAAATTTCCAGTTCTAATCTTCCCATCATAGCATAACTCTTCAGTATCCTAATGAGCATGTCAAGAATATAAATTTTCGGTGAAATTCTTATTGCTATCGGTGTTTTGGGATCTTGTTGCGGTTCATCGTCTTCTTTCGATGATTGCTGCAACAGACATATGCCCATAGCAGTCGTTTTGAAAAGAACAACCGAAAACAAATTTTGAAAGGTGGTTATCATGAAGATTCGCTTTTGTTTTCACAAAGAAAAACATCTATGCCTAATTGCCTATGCTTTCCGGACCATGACCATATATGTAATGACTTCCATGCGTTGCTAATTCATTCTCAACAGCTTGGCTTCGTGGGACACAAGCAGTTTTGTCTTTTTCAACAGGAATTGCTAAATAAGGACTTCGGGCTCAACCTTCAAAGTCCTAATAATTTTCATCCTTCATGCGGGGCCAAGAAGATGAACATAATCATTCAATTCAAGTACAAGTCCAGCTTCATTGTCTGGTGTGTCCAGTACGAAACATCATATTTCTAATGACAAATGACAACCAAACCAACCAATGAAATCATTTTAATATACCAGTATTAATAAGCAAGCACTCCTCTCCACGCCTTGTTAGCACAAAAAAAAAAATTATCATCCACTACTACGTATAGAATAAAGGAAGAGCTAGCGACCCCTCACGGGGTAGCCTAGCTGTAAAAAGGGGGAGAGGATTGTGGGAGGTTGTGGGTTCAAATCTTGGGAGGAGCAGTCTCTATTTGAGGTGATGTAATCCCTTTGGTAATGACGACCCATCCTTCGGAAGCAGGTACCTCTGATATTGACTAGGATCAGACCCGGATTTACCTATCTATGAGTCTGAGTGGGTGGCCCATAGGTCCCAGATAGTCGGGCCAAGCCCGAACCCTGAGTTATCAAAAAAAAAAAAAAAGGAAGAGCTAGCGGTAAAAAGGAGGAGAGGATTGTGTGACAGTTGTGAGTTCGAGCCTTAGGAGAAGTAACCTTTATTTAAGGTGATATAATCTCCTCGTGGTGACCCATCTGTTGGAGCAGGTACCTTTTTTTTTTTTTTGATATAAAGGGGAAAGTACATCAAGTAGTAATAAGACGGGGGAAACTACGCCCCGATCTATCGTCTAAAAGAAGAATGTGGCACCCTAGTGGTGTAACTGCAAAATAAGTGATCCCAATGTCTCCAGGACAGGCCTGTGTGGCAAGCCAATCCGCGCATCTGTTGCCCTCTC
>JAOSBK010000002.1:21928481-21939671 GCA_027568895.1 Erythroxylum shatona
TTAATTATTATATAATTTTAAATCATATGAAACATAAATGAAAATATATCTAACCAAATCTTTTATATGGATTATAATATAATTAAAACTAATATAAAAAATAAATATTAAAACATATAAAAAAGTTAAATAGTATTATATAAATCTCAAAATAAATGTGAAGATGTGTTTGTAGATATTGTGGGAATTATGTGTAAAAACATAAGGGTAAAAGGACTAAAAAATAAGGTCATTAATTGATCTGAAAAATCTACCTAAAAAGGTGCTTTTTTGGAAAGCTCCAAATTTGAGCTTCTCAAAAAGTTGTATTTCAACTTCCAAAAAAGTTATTTCTATGTGAAAAGTACTTTGAATTTTACAACCAAACACTCATTTTTCTTCAAAATAGTTTTTGTAGTGGAAAAAAGTGCTTATTCACTCTCCAAAAGCTGAAACAAACAAGCACTTAGCAAGGTATTAGGAGTTGGCTGGGAATCATAAGAGAAATGGGATCTCTCTTACGTGCTATTAAGTGGATCCGAACGGAATACAAAGGAGCTCTCATGAGATGCAAAGCAGCAAGAATAGCACTTCTATACACTATTTACATGATCTGGAAAACCAGAAATGTAGTTCAATTAGATGGTGCTACAATCACAAGGTTAGATGTGATCTCTAAAATTAAAACAGCCACTTATAAGATTTTGTATAGATTGTATTCGGCTGATCTCATTACTTTTTAATACTAAGATGGCCATTAACTGTTGTTTAGGAGTCCCTTTTTTCTGGTTGTGATTCGGATACTAAAACCTTTATTGCTGTAGTGGAGTACAGGGCAATTCGTATGTTGAGTTATTTAATCCTCCAAATGGGTGAATGGGGGTCTGCTTGGATGGAATTGACTCAGATGCTATGATTGATAGGTAGAAATAGTGGTGATATGATGATGCGAGCTGTTATAGGTGTATTGGGGCATATGGGATAGCATTTTCATTTTATAAAGAGCAGGCTGGTGTTTAGAAGCATATCATAGCTTCTACATGGTCAATGTATCCACGAGGGGAAAACTTGCTATTCATGCCTACCTGTAGGGGAACATGTTGAGGGGAGACTGGAGTGTATTATTGTGGCCGGGGGAGGGAAATGGGTCACTAATAATCCTGTTTGAGTATGGTGGATATTCTTTGCTCTTTATGCTTCAATTACCAAATTGGGTGTAATAGGCCAAATAGGATAGCATATCCATTTTTAAATAGTTGGCTGGTGTTTTTAGAAGCTTATCCTAGTTTTCTGCATGGTCAATGTCTACAAGAGGGGAAAAACTGCTATTCACGTCTGCCTTTAGGAAGACATGATGTTGGGAGATTGGAGATTTTTTGTAGTGACAAGGGGTGGGGAATGGGTTACTGATAACTGTGTTTTGGATATAGTGGCTATTTTTTTTGCTCTTGGTGCTTCAACAGCCAACATGGGTGTATTAGGGCTTATGGGAGAGTATATTCTTTTCTATAATTAGTTGGCTAGTATTTTAGAAGTAGCACCTAGAATTCTGCATGGTCAATGTATACAAGAGGGAAAAACCTATTGTTCACACCTACTTACGGGGGAACATGTTCTTATTGTAGTGGCAGGGGGTGGGGAATGGGCTCTTCATATAGTTGAGTCAAACTTTGAGGGAACTGGGGCCTCTGGGTTAAAGAGTGGAGCGACAAGCCTATTTGCATGTGGTCTAGTGTGGAGATCAACAGAACTTTGGATAAAATACTTGGATGTATTTGGGATAGTGGGGCTTTTGATTTACCAAGCTGGAAACTGTATATACTGAGGGAAAGTATGGTTAGAAGGAGAGAAAGTCAAAAAAAAAAGCCTCCTCTCTTTTGGTTGTATAAGGGTTGGGTAAACTAGCCTCTCTTTGGAGGAGGGGTGTGAAGACGTGAATCATCAAATTCGATCTGTACAATTTCTCAATCCTGACTACTGGCGGACTTAAACTATCGTCCGCAATCAACCTTACTTCGGTACAGAGGATTGATGTGTTATGTTGGGGAGCGGGGTGGGGGGTACTGAAGCATGCATAGTAGTAGATTACTAAAATGTACATGGGGTGGGTTAAATCTGTGGTAGTGAGTAGAAAGTCCAGAGGACTGGGCCTAGCAGGCTCCTATACATTCTGGTTAGGGCATGTTGCGGGCCCAACCTATGGATGTGAGACGGGAATGGGCCTCCAAGCTTGCAGACCAATCTTTTTTGGTTTAACCTATCTAAGGTTTGACTTCACCTTTTGAACGAGGAATGCCTCAGTAAACTCTGTACATACTTTTTTGATGAAATATACATTTTACCTTTCATAAAAGAAAAGAAAGAGCTATCAGTAAGAGAAGTAGTGGGCGTTAGTGAGAGGTTCTCACGTTGGGCGATTTGCGTCACCCAATCTCGTCCACGCTGCTTTTCAATTGCACATGAAGTTCTGCCTAATCTTGAGTATGTTTTAGCTTTAACAGAGGACGTGCTAGGTACTTGGAGTGGTTTTGCCCACTTGACTGTACTGTATTGAACAACTAAGTAAAGGGTTCGGTGGTATTTGAAGGTTCTGTATATCGCGTGACTAAGGTTTCGTCTACGTTGGCACCTGATAATATGTGGGAACCAGCGATTCCGACGTGGAGCCATTGGAAGGTAGGGTTCCCCTCCAACTTCTAACACCTGGTTCGGACTCGTCATTTTTTGGCTCCTAGAGTTTGAGCTATGGGGAAGAAGAAACACAAAGGAAGGGACATCACCGCTGAATGTGTCATGACTTATTGAGTTGAGACCCCACAAAGGCTACCTGGGGTGCAGGTTGACAATGTTGAAGCGCCGAAGAGACCAGCAGGTGTGGTAACTGCCTACCCAGTGGGAACCATGCCTGCGAAGCACACTGTTGGGACCCAACATCCTAAGGTGAGGGTTGTGTCATTGGCTGAGGGTGGAATTAGCATAGCGCCAGAGGGTCGGCCTCGCCAACCAGACTTACTGAATGTTGGGAACAAAAATGGTAAGCCATTGACTACTGAACAGGTTGTGTTTTCTGTGGAATTGAATGAAGAGCTAGGGGATGATGAAACATCCCCAGTTGATGATGAAATTGAATTGGGGAGTATTGATTTCATCTGAATCTGTTGAGTTAGAAGAGGTGGAATCTGCACACCAGCTACTTGATAAAATGTTATAACTGAAGACAGCTGCGCAGAAAGATGGGAACCCGAAACCTTCCTTTGTCAATTTGTTCAGGAATAATAGGGAGATGTCTCAAGGCAAGAAACTGGAGTATTTGGCAGTCGATGATGAGGTCTCTACAGACCCAAAAGATGTGGCCATGATTGAACAAACATGGGAGCATTGTTTAGTGGGATGCTTCACGGGTAAATTCCCTGGATTGAAGGCTATGGAAGGGATGATTACCAAATGGAATGTGCCTTGTTGACTCCTACCACACAGTCAGGGGTGGCTGATCTTTCAATTTGATACCAAGGAGGACTGCCACCACACTTTGGCTGGAGGTCCATACATTCTCTTCGGTCGAACTTTGCTACTGAAGAAGTTGACCCATAGCTTTGCTTTTGATTACAAGGACTTTATGGAAGTCCCCATATGGGTGCAACTTCCCAATGTGCCGTTAGAATTGTGGACTTATAGGGAACTATCCAAATTGGGCTCTTACATTGGCAAACCATTATATATTGATAAAGTTATTGGAATGAAATCTTGGATTGGGTATGCACGGATACTCATGAAGATGGATGTGTTCAAGTGTCTCGTGACTAACTTTGAGGTCAAATTGCCTATGGCCCATACGTATACACAAGGGATGATCTTTGAAACATTTCCTAGCTATTGTTACCAATGTTAGAAGTTTGGGCACAACCCATTTAATTGTAAAGAGAACTCAAAAACAACAGTTGATGAAATCCCCTGTGGTAGATAATCCCGGATTGGTATAGCACGCTAGTGAACCGAACCTATTTACCACGGATCAGGGGGAGGGGAAAGTACCTCAGGAAAATCATGTTGTAGGTGCCCCGGTTGATCATGACAAGACAAGTGAACCGCTTGTACATTATAAAGCTGGTAAGGCCAATTTTGAAAAGAGGGTGTCAGTAACTGAATTGAGAATACCTGTTGCACTGCCTCAGTTGGAAAAAAACATTCAGTCGAAAGGTGATGAGAATGAAGTCCTGAATCATAAAAGTGCCTTCAAGGGTAAGGCAATCACGCAAGCTAAAATAGATACTATCAAGAAGTCTCAACCTAGAACAGAATGTAGTTACTAAGTGGTTGTGCATACCATCTCTAAAATTCCAAAGGGTGTGGGAGGGAGCCGCCATCCCTAACCTAAACAATGACGGTGTTTTGTTGGAATATTCGAGGCCTAAATAGGGCCTCGAGAAAAACTAGTGTTGTTAAGCTACTTGGACAATACTAGTGTTATTTTGCTTGTTTATTAGAAACTAAGCTCACGGTTGGTAGCCTGAATAGGATGATGAGGACCAGATTTGGTGTGTGGGTCTGTGCCCATAATTTTCTCTTTGGCATCCAAACTTTTACCATTGTCAGATTTTGGCATCAGGGGATCAATTTCTACTTGCTAAAGTACAGTGTAGAACTATGAAACTCACTTTTGCAATCTCATTTGAATATGGATTATATACGATCATTAGTAGACGGGAACTTTGGCGGACACTCCGGATTTTGAATAGGGCTATTAGGAAGGCCTAGCTTATTATGGGTGATATCAATTATGTTTGTGATACAAGGGAGCGGATCGGTTGCCAGTCCCTATCTGCATACTTACTTAAGGACCTCCTGGACTTTCAAATAACCATGGGGTTAGAGGATGCTCCTAGTAAGAGGAATTCTATACGTGGCATAAAAATCAATTATGGGCCAAATGGGATCGAGTACTATTCAACCAAGCCTGGAATGACCTTAGAGTCTACTGTCTAGCCCACTTCTAGGAGATGCAGGCTGAATCTGATCACTACTTTGTGTTGGTGTATTTCAATCGAATACACAGCATAAACAAGCGGCCTTTCAAGTTCTTCAATATGTGGCTAAGGCATCCTCAGATACAGGAGACTATAGCCAATCAATGGGAGCAACTAGTAGATGGTTCAGCACAGTTTACCCTGTGTCGGAAACTGAATATGTTAAAATCTGACTTGAAGTCCCTGAACTCTGAGGTTTATGGGAATACTTCAATTAAGGCTTCACAAGCTTAGGAGGCTTTCTAATTCACCTATAAGGAGTCCCTCTCTACTCTCAAAGATTTGCCCTATGTCAAGTAGTGAAGGACAAAAGGAAATCGGCTGTTTTCTTAGCTGAAGCAAAATGACTCTTCTATCAACAAAAAGCAAAATGTACCCATCTTATTAAGGCTGACAAGAGTAGTAAGTATTTTCGTGCAGTGGTTAGAAAAAGGGTCAAGCATAATACTATCACGTATCTTATGAGGGATGATGGTACTCTAACTACCTCACTGGGAGAAGTAGTCAATTGTTGCTTGAACTTCTATCAAAATCTCCTTGGTACTTCCTCTCCTTCGGACAGGCTAACAGTTGAGGTGGTTCACAGTGGGCCGATGTTAGATGCATAGGCAGGGATCTTCCAGTTGCCCCCTTAGTGAGATGGAGATAAAGCAAGCTATGTTTGACATTGGTGATGAGAAAGCCCTTGGACTTGATGGATATACCTCTGCATTTTTCAAAAAGCAGTGGGCTAGAGTGGGAATGACTGTTATTGCTACAGTGCAGGAATTCTTTGCCACTGGACACCTATTGAAACAGCTTAATCATTGCATTCTCACCTTGATTTCAAAAAAGCAGACAGATCTTAAAGTCACTAACTTTCAGCTCATTGCCTGCTTGAATGTGGTTTACAAGGTGATTGTTGAAATCCTGAATGAACGCATGACTAAGGTGATTCGGCACTTAGTTGATCCAGCACACGTAGCCTTTATCCCTGGTAGGAACATGATGGATAATGTGTTCCTTGCTCAGGAATTAGAAAGGGGGTATACCCAGAAACAAATCTCACCCAGATGCATGATTAAAGTTGATACCACCAAAGCTCATAATAAGATTGAATGGGGTTTTCTGGAAGACATGATGAGGAGTTTGGGATTTCCCTCACAATTCATAGTTTGGGTTATGGAATGTGTGCAGACTACCTTTTATTCTATCTTTGTCAATGGCTCCATGTATGGTATGTTTCATGGTCGAAGAGGGTTAAGACAGGGGGATCCAATATCTCATACACTTTTCTTGCTCGGGTTGGAATATTTTTCACAGCTGCTCTGCATCCGAACCAATACTACTCAATTCCACTTCCATCTAAAGTGCAAGAAGCTTGGTATCACCCACTTTGATTTTGCCAATGATATAATGCTTTTCTCAAGAGGGGAGTATTCATCCATGGGCATATTAGAGGTTGTGTTGCATGAGTTGGGTAAGGTTACTAACCTCAAAGTAAGTGTGCAAAAGTTTAATGTTTATATTGTATGAGTGGATGGATATGAGAGGGAATAGTTACGACAAATGGTGGGCTACCCTCTTAGAGAGTTTCCCATCCACTATTTGGGCATCTCATTGGCGCTAATGAAAGTTTCAGTAGCCCAGTTCTCAATGTTGATTGCTTCGGTCGAGTCTTACCTCCATTCTTGGAAGGGGCAAACACTGTCATTTGCAGGCAAAATTGAACTCATCAATTCTGTTATCCAGGGTATGCTCCCCTTCTGGTTACATGCTTTCCTATCCCTGTTTTGGTCCTGGATAGGATAACCTCTCTTTGTCAACTATTTCTTTAGGGAGGAAGGCACTTTCGGGTGGCCTAGGATACTATTTGCACTCCAAAAGGAGGAGGGCTGGGACTGAAAAACTGCAAGACTTGGAATAAAGCATTGCTTGCTAAAGTCTTATGGAACATACATGCCAAGGAAGACTTGCTATGGGTTAGATGGATCCATGAAGAATACTTGAGGGCCCTCACAATTTGAGACTGGAGTCCACTTACCTAGGATTCACCTCTTTTGAAAAAGTTAGCTTGGATTAGGGATGAAATGATAGGCAAATTAGGAGGGCATAATGGAGTAGTCTATGGCATGTAGAAGCTATGTGTGAATGGTGTGCTCTCTTTTTAGAAAGCCTATGAATTAATTCCTCTTGCCTCTTTTGATCCTTTTATACAATAACAAAAATCTCACTCAATAGGGTTTTCAATTGAAAATTTCTCAAAGCACAATAACTAAAATTGGTTCTAGAATACTTAAACCCAAGTCTTTTCTAAACTCCATGAACTAAAATCCTTTCAAAAATTCAAAAGATTCAAAATAATCTTACCTTGATTCTTCAGATCTTTAGCTCAAATGAAAGCTCTTTTCTTCCTCTTCCTTTTTCTCTTCTTGGATAGCTTCAAAATCTTTCTTGAAGACTAAAAAGAATTAAACCCTAACTCATTCTCTTCTTTTCTCTCAAACCACCAAACTCTCTCTCTTTCTCTCTCATTTTCGTTGTTCTCTTCTACTTATCCTTCTATTCACGTTTTTCTTCTTCATTTATAAGCAAGACAACACTTCTTCTTCCAATTATGCCTTTAATGATTGAGAATTGTCATATTTGCCCTTCCATTCATGTCTTATGTCTTTTATACTTAAGTGTCTTTCCAAAAGCACCCTTGAATATTCTGACATAACTCTTTATTCTAGAAAAGTGTAATCCCTTGTCTTAAATTCCCAATGACACCAAAATCAGTCCATTTGTTTCAAAACTCTAAATGTATTGCCCTAAACATTTTAGACTATTGGTAGACTGAAACAATACACTATACCCAACTTCCATCCAGAATTGAAAGTCTTAGAGACTGAATTAGATTTTGATTTCTTCATATCATTTGTAGCTCCTTGTCTCTAGTTTATCTTGAAACTAAAATCATCTCATTTGGAGCTCTACTGATCCAGAAATCATCAAAATACTGAAGCATGTTTAGTAACATATCTAATTCCCACTCTTCCAATCAATACCCTTACTTGATTTAATACATCTTTTTCACATCAATTCCAAAATCTATAACCTTTCATGGAGATGTAAAAACAAAAGTGTTAAAAATCTAGGGGTTCAAGAATCACTTCATTTAGAGGTCAGATAGCAAAATTATGGCCGAAAGAATCAAACAAGATTTGGTCTTCAATCATATCAAACTTGTCTCGGGAAAAATGGCATAACTTTTACTAGAGATGTTGGATTAAGATCATCTTAGGATGATTTAAAAGAGAAATTTGAGATCTATAACTTTGAAGAAGACCTTGAGATTAGATTTTATTATCTGAAGGGTCAAAATGGACCAGATAATAGGATTAGACGAAACTAAATGAAAAAGCAAAAGAATGGAAAAAGACAGAAGAAGTGGAAAAATTGCTATAACTTTTCCTACAGATATCAGATTTGGGTGTTCTTTATATGGTTCAAAATAGGACTTCAATATTTTATAAAGATCTCAAAAATAGATTCTATCTTCTGAAGGGTCAAAAATAAAATAGAAAATAGGTACAAACGAAAACAGACTAATGGAAAAAGACAGAAGAAGTGGAAAAATTGCTATAACTTTCCCTAAAGATATTGGATAAAGGTGTTCTTTATATGGTTCGAAAAAGAACTTCAAGATATACAAATTTTATACAGACCTTGAAGACAGATTCTATCTTCTAAAGGGTCAAAAATGGAACAGAAGATAGGTATAGACGAAGTCAAATGAAAAACCAGAAGAATTGAAAAAGACAGAAGGAGTGGGAAAATTGCTATAACTTTCCCTAAAGATATCATATTAAGGTGTTCTTTATATGGTTCGAAAGAGAACTTCAAGATCTACAATTTTTATGAAGATCTTGAAGACAGATTCTATCTTCTAAAGAGTCAAAAATGAAACAGAAGATAGGTACAGATGAAAAGCAGTCTAATGAAAAAAGAAAGAAGAAGTGGGAAAATTGTTATAACTTTCCCTAAAGATATCGGATTAAGGTGTTCTTTATATGGTTAGAAAAAGAACTTCAAGATATACAACTTTAATAAAGACTTGAAGATAGATTCTATCTTCTAAAAGGTCAAAAATGAAATAGAAGATAGGTACAGAAGTCAAATGAAAAAGCAGACGAATGGAAAAAGATAGAAGGAGTGAAAAAATTGCTATAACTTTCCCTAAAGATATCGGATTAAGATGTTCTCTATATGGTTCAAAAGAGAAATTCAATATATACAACTTTCATGAAGACCTTGAAGACATATTCTATCTTCTGAAGGGTCAAAAATGAAATAGAAGATAGGTATAGATAAAAAGCAGTCTAATGGAAAAAGACAGAAGAAGTGAAAAAATTGCTATAACTTTCCCTACAGATATCGGATTAAGGTGTTCTTTATATGGTTCAAAAGAAAACTTCAAGATCTACAACTTTCATAAAGACTTTAAGATAGATTCTATCTTTTGAAGGGTCAAAAATGGAACAAAAGATAGGTACAGAAGAAGTCAAATGAAAAAGCAGACGAATGGAAAAAGACAGAAGGAGTGGGAAATTTTCTATAACTTTCCCTATAGATATCGTATTAAGGTGTTCTTTATATGGTTTGAAAGATAATTTCAAGATATACAACTTTCATGAAGGCTTTGAAGATAGATTCTATTTTTTGAAGGGTAAAAAATGGAACAGAAGATAAGTACAGATGAAAAGCAAACTAATGGAAAAAGACAGAAGAAGTGGGAAAATTGCTATAACTTTCCCTAAAGTTATCGGATTTGGGTGTTCTTTAGATGGTTCAAAAGAAGACTTCAGGAGCTACAACTTTCATGAAGACTTAAAGACAGATTCTATCGTTTAAAGGGTCGAAAATGAAACAGAAGATAGGTCAGGTGAAAAAATAGAAAAAGTAAAACATAGAAGAAGATGACATCATCACAGTAGAAACAAAAAGGCAAAAGAAGCAAAACACAGAAGAAGATGACGTCATCATAGAAGAAGCAAAACACAGAAGACGATGATGTCATCACAAAAGAAACACAGAAGAATGTGACGTCATCACAGAAGAAGCAAAAAGGCAGAAGAAGCAAGACACAAAAGAAACAAAACACAGAAGAAGATGACATCATCACAGAAGAAGCAAAACACAGAAGAAGCAAAAAGCAGAAAAAGCAAAATACAGAAGAAGCAAAACATAGAAGAAGCGAAAAAACAAAAGATATATCTTCCATTATAAGGACCATAACTTTCAGCCTAGAAATCCAAAAATTTCATACCATATACCGTTGGAAAGCTAAAAGAAAGACCTATAACTTCTAAGAAGACAACTTTCTCTAATATAGCCTAGATCGATCCAAAATTGCCCTCGAACATAGAACATGAATTTACATTCATCCACTGTACTGTACCCAATTCTCGAATTCATGACAAATTTTGAGATTATTAAAGATAGAATTTAAATTCGACGTCTTCATAAGAAAATGTAGCCATATGTTTCTAGTTTAATCCAAATCAAGAATCATCTCTTTTGGATAACTAGAGAAGAAGTTGTGACTAGAGGACTGAAACATTCTCCATAAACATTTTCCAGATCAACCATCCATTATGTTTCACAATCTTTCCTTAACACAAATCATACTAAGATCACCTTTTTCTACTTCATTTACTCCTCATTCTCAACTCCATCTCAAATCAATAGCATTCGAAGAAAATATATATAGTCCATGATAAATCATGAACACCAACAACAGAACATACACATATGTACATCTTTTTCATCAACGTGCTATATAAATGCAACTTCATTTTCGGCTTTCATTATGTTTCTAACTTTCACCTTAATTCTTCTCACTTCAAAATCTTTTATGCACCAGAAGCACCAAAGCAAAACTGGACATATCCACATTTCTCATTCACTACTTTAACCTTGCCTATTCTTTCTTGGTTCAAAAATTTTCATTCATTTGCTCTTTACTCTTGACTATTGGCCAAAATTTCTCCTTCAAATAGTTCTAACTTCTATGAATCATTCGGGGTCCAACATTTCTCCCCCCTTTAAAAAATTTCATCCTCAAAATTCCTCCCAGAGTAGTCAACCAAATGGAGGTAACATTGTCTTATGTTTTCCTCAGTCTCCCTAGTAACTTCTTCACTTGAATAATTTCTTTCAAATG
>JAOSBK010000002.1:21962790-21980886 GCA_027568895.1 Erythroxylum shatona
AATTCACATCATTTCAATCATAATCAAATAGCATCACAAATCATTTTGATCACTTATTTCACAATTCACATTCAGAGCAGTCACTAGTTCATTTTATTCATTTGAAAATATCAATTTTATATGCAATGCACGTGAGACTCACTTTCATTTATTATTTTGTTATGATCAAGTGCCTATAACTGTCTCGTATCCATTGTAAATACTGGGCTCATTGATAACTATCCCATATCTGTCGAAGATATTGGGCTTAGTGAGGCTTCGACTCTTATACACTTTCTGAGCTTGAAGCTCTTTTTCATAATTTCAGGTTTAAGCTCTTTTTCGGTGGCTACTTTGGTCATAATTGTGTTTATCTTTCATGCATTTATATAATGAAATGCATCAATCACATATGATCAATTATTCACTTTCACTTATCATCATACCTTAGTCCGACATTCAACATTAAAGTTGAGAATCACTTTTCTTTCATATGCAGATGTTTAACAATCAAATCATGTATCACTTATTTCATCAAGTTCACATACAAGTAGCACTTCAATATCTTTACATTTAGCAAACTCCTCGAACATTTACTACCTAGAATCAGAACAATCACATTCACGTCTCATTCATAATCACAAAATTCATAATATAAACAAACAAACAATAAAATAAGACCATCTAGGTCAACTCACAATATGCTTCAGATTAGCATTAGCTTCCATGATCTAGAAACGTCTGAATGCGAATGTTTAACCTACTCATCACAATTATGCAATAGGTACATTGCACACATATTAATAATTGCACAATCACATAACATTCAGTTTTACACATATGTATGTGTGTAATGCATAATGCATGCTCAATGACAATCCTGGGTATATTATCCAATTTCTTATCTTATTCTCATTTTCGTGTCACAATTCAAATACTCATAATTTATTTTCTAGCATTATTGACTCTCATAATAACAATTTCTCATTCACTTTAACTTGATACCCATTACTCCGCTCCTTTGTATCACAACTACAATCATATGAATATCTTTATTTCCATTATACACATGTCTTTGATGCTTTTATGCCAACAATTCATTCATTAGTGTTATTCTAACATTATATAATCATACAATATCCAAACTCTCATTCTTTCCTATATCACCTCCAAAATTCCAAACCTTCAGGTCAATTTTCCATGATCATTTTGATCAGATAAATGAAGCAATTTGGCAACACTTTCTTCTATAAAAGTGTTACCCATTGCCTTAAGTTTTTAATGACACCAAAATCATTCAATTTGGTTTAGAAATCTGAAAGTTATTCTCCCAACATTTTTTAATTGTTCTCATTCTAAAATAGTACACTAGATTCAAATTCCATCCATAAATTGAATGTCTTAGAGTCTGAATTACAATTTGACCTCTTCATATGATTTGTATCTCTGTGTCTCTAGTTTACTACCAATCAAAGATCATTTCATTTGGACGTCTAGAGAAGAAGTTATGGTAAAAAGAAACAGGACTACTCAGTTTGCATTTTCTCTTAGGTGTTTAGACCAAAATCAAGTCACGGTTACTATTGGAGAGCATAGTGACTTGATGTGACAAACAAAAATCAATCTAGCAATTAAAATTGTGTGGGAGAGGGGGGAAAATTCATGGGCATGAGTGACTCACTGGTGTGATTAAAAGTCACTGGTGTGATAGTTAAGGACAAAAATGTTGTGAACACACTCTGTCAAACCCATCCCACGTTTTTCACTCTGTCTCTCTTAATTGATTTCTGATTGCTATGATGTTTGGTTGAGAGATAGAGCAATGTGTTATAAATCCAATGGTTCAAGTCTCATGTCATTTGAAGTCAGACGAAGTAGATATAGCTAAAAGATCAAAGGATATTGCATCAGCCCTCATCCTTCAAAGTCACGATCGTGTAATTGGCTAACCAACTTGTAAAGTCGCAATCACGCTTTGTCACAATCGTGAAATTCAGTGAAAAACTGATCAAGGTCGCAATCATGATGAAGCATGATCGTGATTTTTGGTGAATAGTAGCAGGTTCGTGATCGTGTTTAAGCATGATTGGGACTTTCCCAGTCGCGCACCTTCTCTTCAAACCTCCCTCACTTCTAACCCACATAACTTTCAATCCAAAACTCCAAAAATTTCAAACTTTATGTCAATAAAAAACTTTAAAAAAATCTGTAACTTTTGTGAAGAAATTTCATCAAAATCTTTCTAGATCAATATAGTTTAATCATGAAATTTTCAGACCAAAACTAACTTCTCTAACTTATCTTCTTCATTCTCTTTGTTTTTTTCACTGTCATTTTCCTATATTTTCATTTTTTGCATGCTCTTAATCCTTTTCCTCTAACTATCATCTAAATAATCTTTATCATCTCAGATCATCATTTTACAACTATTCTTCAACTCTAAATTCCTTCTTTTGATCATCTTTGAAAACACTCTAAACTCACATATACGGTGAATACATAACAATAAAGAGAGCATTTATTTGTTCTTCTCTCCAAATTTTCTATACTTAATCTTACACATATCCTATGATCTTTCAACTTATAAGTCATTTCTACACTATCATAAGACATCTAGATCATCAATTATTTGAAATTCACACATCAAAAATTTTCATGTCATATACCCTCAGTGTTCATGAAAATGCCCATTTTTCTTAATGATCATACAATGACAAATAAATTACCATTTTGGTTTCATAAACCAACAACTCTAAAGGGTTTAAACAATACTTACTTGATTTTTCTCCAAAATTTGTGAAAGCTCAAGGAGCCCTAAACTTCATGCAACTTACATAATACACTTTAGGGGTAGGCAAGCTTCGGTATTTCTTAATGCAGAGAGAGGGAAATCGAAGTTGGGAGTAGAAGTGAACAAATGAAAACAAGGTTTAACTTAGGGGGAGTTTTGATGAAACAATCTATGTTACAGAAAGAAACAACTTTGGAGAAGAAACAATGATAAAGAGATGAAGACAAGAATAGTAACTTATCTTTCAAGGTTAAGGAAATTTAACTTAAAACTTGGATACTTGTCCACTTCTGAAGACATTAGCTAATTTCCCCAAACTAACTAGTTCTATTTGAACTAGTTCCATTAAATCCCCTCTTTTCATTACAATTTTCGATATCGTCTTCTTACTAATTCTAAGTCATCTCTGAAATTTACAAAGTCATTTTTTTAATTAAATCCCATCTTTTCATTACAACTTCAATATCATCTTCTTACAAATTCTAAGTCATCTCTGAAATTTACAAAGTCATTTTTTAACAATTCTCTAATATCATTTGGTTTCCTATCCCTATTTTCCATACATCAATTTACTTGCCAAGTGGCATTTTTCCTAGTACAAATATATCCAGATTTTTAGAAATAAATCCTAAAATCCACCAGAGTTCAAAATTAACAGCTACACTTTCCAATTAAAATTTTGAATACAACAATTTCACAATTCTCAATAATATCACATCACAATTCAATTATACCTAGAAGGTCAATGAATGCATGTACAGTCATTTTAATGTGTGCAAAAATTCAAATATACTTGCTTGTATGCTAACCATATGCATGAGCATGAAAATGCATTTTTTCTTAATCTCTCATTGATCTCACATGTATCATATTTTTGGGCTCTAACTCTTAATGTGGAAATGGAAGGTTACATTTCTCCCCTCCTTAATAAATTTCGTCCTCTAAATTCTTATCTGATTGATTAGGAAGGCAGGGTTATTGTTTCCTCAATTACTCCTCCATTTTCCATTTAACTTCATCACTTGAATAATTTCTTCTAGTTGACCATAGTCAATGTAATCAATCAATCCTCTAATTATTACTTCAGATATCACACTGTCTTAACTGTTTCCTCAATATAATTCAGGTTACTCAAAATTTTCACTTCGCAAGCTGACAATACATCTTTGTCAGATCATATCATTAGTTCTTAGCATATTCACATATCACATTATGAATATGAGGCATCTTTATTAATAATACAACTCACAAGTTATTATTCCTATGCTCTCAATAACTTCATGTGGACCAATACAATTTGAGCTTAGTTTATTTTTTTCCTAATCTGAGCACATATTGCTAAGGTGATACCCTCAAAAATATTTCATTTTTCACTTCTCTTCAATGTTGATACACATAATCTTAGGTCTATCTTACTGTATTCCATATCTTCAGTATTAATCCATCTAACTCATTTATCTTTCTTAAATCACTTAGTTTCAAATACATATTGATTTCACTTATCCTCAAAATCTCCCATCTATTCTAGTCTTTAACTATTTTAGGCCTCATTTAATTCAATATAAGGGCGAATGACTCTTTTTATCATATATCGCCTCATACAGTATTCTAATGATATCACTATGATAAAAAAATTTTTAGGCATGAAGTCAATTAGAACTTTACATCCATCTCATGTTCCTATGAACTCTAAAATATAAGCTTTAAGCATATCTCCAATAGTTAAGACTGTAGGCAATCCAAATATTTAGTCACTTGATTCTATATTCTTAGCCGGTAAATGTTGTTTCAGCACATTCCTACTAGGATATATAACTGAGGTTGCTATTTGCTTTCACTAATAATCTATTTGCTTGATCATGTTTTTCGTGTACACATACTTTTCACCAAATATCATTTTCTAATTAAAACTTAAAATTTGGTTTCGTTTTTTTCCCTCAATTTAGGCCTTGCCAATTTTTTCATATGAATTTGATCTTAAATTCTATGTAACTAATAACACTTCATTTTACCCTAATGCACCTGTACATTTCTACATGCACTAGATTTGGTAACCTTAATATCTGAATTTGTATTATTCTGTTGTTGAATTTTCTACTCAATGCATTGGATTGCAACATTAGCTTTACTGGGAAATATTCATTTGCACAATCCTTTCAAACTCAATATTTACCTCAATCTTTACTGATCTGTATATTCATATATATCCAAAATGTTTTTGTACATATAATTTCTCTAATTTTTCAAAGCAATTACAATTGCAGCAAGTTCTAAATCATATCCCAAATAATTCAATTTATGAAACTTTAACTATCTCCATGCATATAAAATCACTTTCTTATGCTGCATTAGATTTCATCCTAATCTCTGATGTGAAATCTCATTATGTACTATATAATCTCCAATTCCAAATGATATTATTATCATTGGTTTTATCTTTCCTCAAAATTCTTTTTACATTCATCACTCATATAGTTGACACATTTTTCCTCAAACATTTTTATCAAGGGGTAAGGTCCGTATAAACCCCTTAACAGTCTTTGGTAATATCTAACATACAACTAGTTTTAAAGAACTCCGAATCTCTCACATATTCCTTATAGTTTCTCACTTTATCATCACCTCTACTTTCTTTGGGTCTCCCAATATGCCATGTTCAGGTATTAACAATCCACATTTTATTTGATTAAACAAAAATTCACTCTCACTATACTTGGCATATTTTTTTTCTACCTTCATGATATATAAGATTTACCTCAAGTGTTCAAAAATATTCTCTTCACTTTTCGAATACACTCAAAATATCATCTTTGATCATAGTCACTAATTGGTACAATTTTGCTAGGGTCACGTTAATCTTTAATACCATAATACTGTCAGGGCATTTTTAACTCCAACAGATATAACCTAAATTTCCTTATGCCTATGATTTGTTCTCGTAGTTCTTTAAGTATCTAATTCCTCAATGAGGTAGTATTATCTCATGTTAATTTTGATTTTCCCAATTGACTTCTTCTCTTGAATGATTTTATCAATTCATTCAATTTCCTCTTATTTCACATTAACGTATTCTATTGTTTATTTATTCATACTAGTTTGCCTCCATATTTCAATTTATTTACAGTCTTAACTTTATGTGGCTGGTAACACATTCATCAAATCTGATTTGTATCTCTTATACTTAATGCCAACTCAAATTCAAGAATCCAATCACTAGTTAGACACTTTACATCTAACAAAATGCATACACTTTTAGTAGCATATTCTATATCTTATGCTTAAGTCTCCATTAGGATTAGGATTCCAATATCATTTCTGATTTATTCCTTCATTGATCATTCTTAGGAATAAACTATCTAGTCTGCTTAATCTAATTCGGTGAAATTCTTCTTCGAAAAAAGATTTCTTATTTCTATCATCTATATTATTTCTGTAACCTTTATCAATCCACTGTTTCCATCACTAATTATCAGACATTCTTGGTACCTTAAGAAGGTCAATTTTTTATTGTTTCTTACAAGGTCATAATGTTCTAGGTACCAAAACCCGATGAAGTAGTAGACATGTTTATTGTCAAATATGCTTAGGTGTGTATCATCAAGATCATTCAATTTTTTCCAAGGATTTATTTTTGATAGATCGCCAATTTTCTTACAATAGTAATACTTTAATCTCAATTGATCCTAGATAATATTTTTGTCTTTATCCTTGCCATGATCGGGGTTTCCTCGCATTGACATGTACTAACATCAACTTTACCCCAATTTTCTCCAATTTACCTCTTCTAGGGTTACATCATGTCATAATGATTCAACTACCATATTGGATGCTTTAACTCTTCTCAATTGATTCATCATTTTTTTTATCTCTTCTCTATCTCGTCATCCTACTGTCATTTATTGCATATCCCATATGTACATTCTCAGTCAATTCATAATTATAGAAGCATAAACATTATGAAATTCTAGTCTCAATCCTATAAACATATTCTTATACTAAATTATTAACTCTTATCATGATAATCACGTAGCCGTTCTATGTCCAAGCTTAACCTTTAAAGGTCATAGAAAAATTTATTGTCTTTCAACTTGGTTTATACATTTTAATCTCATCATTTCTACTTATATCCTTATTTTCCTTGAAAAATCTACAACAATGCATTTTCATTTAGCTCACATTCGAGGGTATATCATCACAGTACAATATTGATAGCATATTCATAATACATTCACCAATGCAAGTGATAGATAGCATATTCATAGCCATATACTATTTCTCATCTCTATATATCCACAAACTTTCATTTTCTCACATTCTGATAGATCATCATTCTTCTTAATGCTTTTAACAACTCAAACTTTTAAGGAATACTCATGCATGTGACTCATATAAGTGCGACTCAAATTGGGGATTAGTTGCTACTATCTGCTATGACATGAAAAAAATGTATGTATCTTGACATATATTTTGAAAAAGCCCATGTAAGATACTAATTTTGGGTTCTAATACCAAATTATAACAACCAAGACCACCTGCTTGCAGATATTGTCCGCTTTGGGCCAAGGCCTTCGTGCCAAGCACTCGCACGGTTTTACTTTTCTAGCATGTAAGCCTCTTTAGGACACTACTCCTGCAGAACTTCCCAAAAGGTCACCCATCATGGTACTACTCTTGCCCTAACACATTTAATTTCATAGTTCTGATGGGATCCGGTGTGTTGGGGTATGGAAAACGCATCTGCAAGGGGAAGGCATCCATAACCTTATAAGGTATGTTTCGTTCTCCTTCCTAACCAATGTGGGATAGAGCCTATAGCCTTAGTGATACCGGGATATCCTCTCCCTCCTCCCGTTTCCATATTAAGAGTTAGAAACCAAAAATATTGTACATGTGAGATCAATGAGAGATTAATAAAAAATGCATTTCTATGCTCATGCATATTGTTAGCGTACACGCACGTATATTTAAATTTTTTCACACATTAAAATGATTGTACATGCATTCATTGACCTTCCAAGTATAATTGAATTATGATGTGATATTATTGAGAATTGTTAAATTGTTGTATTGAAATCTTAATTAGTAAGTGTAGCTGTTAATTTTGAACTCTAGTGAATTTTAGGATTTATTTCTAAAAATGTGGATATAATTGTATTAGGAAAAATGCCACTTGGCAAGTAAATTGATGTATGGAAAATAGAGATAGGAAACCACATCATATTGGAGAATTGTTAAAAGATGACTTTGTAAATTTTAGAGATGACTTAGAATTTGTAAGAAGATGATAATGAAAATTATAATGAAAAGATGGGACTTGATGGAACTAGTTCAAATAGAACTAGTTAGTTTGGGAATGTCTTCAGAAGTGGACAAGTGTCTAAGTTTTAAGTTAAATTTCCTTAACCTTGAAAGACAAATTATTGTTCTTGTCTTCATCTCTCTCTCATAGTTTCTTCTCCAAAGTTGTTTCTTTCTATAACATGGAGTTTTTCATCAAAACTATTCCAAGTTAAACCTTCTTTTCATCTGTTCACTTCTACCCCCAACTCCAATTTCCCTCTCTTTGCATTAAGAAATACTAAGGCTTGACGACCCTTAAAATGGTATTACGTGAGTTGCGTGAAGTTTAGGGCTCCTTCAGGTTTTGCAAATTTTGGAGAAAAATCAAGTAAGTATTGTTTAAACCCTTTAGAGTTGTTGGCTTATGAAACAAAAATGGTGATTTATTTGTCATTGCATGATCTTGAAGAAACATGGGTGTTTCCATGAACACTGAGGGTATATGATATGAAAATTTTTAATGTGTGATTTTCAAATAATTGATGATCTAGATGCCTTAAGATGATGTAGAAATTATTTATAAGTTGAAAGATCATAGGAAATGTGTATAATTAGTATAGAAAAATTTGGAGAGAAGAACAAGTAAATGCTCTATTTATGGTTGTCTATCCACTATATTTGTGAGTTTAGAGTGTTTTCAAAGATGATCAAAAGAAGGAATTTAGAGTTGAAGAATAGTTGTAAGATGATGATCTTAGATGAGAAAGATTGTTTAGATGATAGTTAGAGGAAAAGGATTACGAGAATGCAAAAAATGAAAATATAGGAAAATGACAGTGAAGGAAGCACAGAGAAAAAAAATAAGATAAGTTAGAGAAGTTAGTTTTGGTCTGAAACTTCCATGATTAAATTGTATTGATCTAGAAATATTTTGACAAAATTTGTTCATGAAATTTATAGAGCTTTCTTTTAGCTTTTTATTGATAAAAATTTAGAAATTTTTGGAGTTTTGGATTGAAAGTTATATGGGTTAGAAGTGAGGGAGGTTTGAAGAGAAGGTGAGTGACTAGGAAAGTCGCGATCGTGCTTAAGCATGATCACGAACCTGCTACTATTCACCAAAGTCATGATCATACTTCATCATGATCACAACCTCGATGTTTTTCACTAAATGTCACGATCGCGACTTCACAAGTTGGTCATCCAACTGCACGATCGTGATTTTGAAGGATGAGGGCTGATGCAACATCCTTCGATCTTTTAGCTATATCTCCTTCGTCCGAGCTCCAAATGACATGATACTTCAACAATTGGGCTCGTAGCACATTTCTCTACCTCTCAACCAAAAATCATAGAAAATCCTAAATCAATTGTGAGATATATAGTGAAAAATGTGGGACGGGTCTGATAGAGAGTGTTCACAACATTTTTTTCCTTATCTGTCACACGCGTGACTTTTCCTCACACCTATGAGTCACTCATGCCCATGAATTTTTCTCCCTCACCACCATGAGTTTAATTGCTATAATGATGTTTATTTTTCAAATCAAGTCACTGTGCTCTCAAATAGTAACAGTGACTTGATCTTGGTCTGAACACCCGAGAGAAATTGCAAACTGAATAGTCCTGTTTCTTTTGACCATAACTTCTTCTCTGGATGTCCAAATGACATTTTCTTTTACTTGTAGTAAATTAGAGACATAGGGATACAAATCATATGAGAAGTTGAATTGTAATTCAGACTTTAAAACTTTCAATTTATGGATGGAAGTTGAATCTAGTGTATTGTTTTAGAATGAGAACAATCCGAAAATATTGGGAGAATAACTTTCAGATTTCTAAACCAAATTGAATGATTTTTATGTTATTGAAAACTTAAGACAATGAGTAACACTTTTCTAGAAGAAAGTGTTGCTAAATTACTTCATTTATCTAATCAAACTAATCATGGAAAATTGACCCAAAGGTTTGGAATTTTGGAGGTGATATAGGAAAGAATGAGAGTTTTGATATTGTATGATTATATAATGTTAGAATAACATTAGTAAATGAATTGTTGGTATTAAAGCATCAAATACATATGTATAATGGAAATAAAGATATTCATATGATTGTAGTTGTGATACAAAGGAGCGGAGTAATGGGTATCAAGTTAAAGTGAATGAGAAATTGTTATTATGAGAGTAAATAATGCTAGAAAATAAATGATGAGTATTTGAATTGTGAAACGAAAATGAGAATAAGATAAGAAATTGGATAATATACCTAGGATTGTCATTGAGCATGCATTATACATTACACACATACATATGTGTAAAACTGAATGTTATGTGATTGTGCAATTATTAATATGCGCGCAATGTACCTATTGCATAATTGTGATGAATAGGTTAAACATTCGCATTCAGACGTTTCCAGATCATGGAAGCTAATGCTAATCTGAAGTATATTGTGAGTAGACCTAGATGGTTTAATTTTATTGTTTGTTTGTTTATATTATGACTTTTGTGATTATGAATGAGATGTAAACGTGATTGTTCTGATTCTGGGTAGTAAATGTCCGAGGAGTTTGCTAAATGTAAAGATTTTGAAGTGCTTACTTGTATGTGAATTTGATGAAATAAGTGATACATGATTTGATTGTTAAACATCTGCATATGAAAGAATAAATGGTTAAGAAGACACCTCATATAGGCAAGAAGAAGACACCTCATAAGGGCAAAAGCTTTATAGTAAAACGTGTCATGGGTTTACAAGCAGCCCGAGAGCTATCTATGAGAAACCTAAACATTGCTAATGATGAAGTGCAGGAAGTGTGAAGTGTTATCCTCTGATGAAATAGGATAATATGCATAATATAGTGGGAGGTGACAAGGAAACGAACATGACTTCGGGAGTAAGCAGAGGAGGAGCAACAAAAGCAATACAACAAGGAAGAATTTAAGGCAATGTGGAGGCGAAGAAAAATAATCAATTGATAATGAAAGCAGTGGATGAGTCCAATGTCGGTGTCTGTAAAAAGGAACAAGCGAGAGGAAATAGAGAAAAGAGGGAAAAGCATCCGCAGTGGAGAAAGCTAGGACGGATTGTTGACTGATAAGAATAATGGAGTAGGTTTGCGAAGGAAAAGTGAAAATATGAGTACTAGTGGGGGGAAGGACTGTGGAATTGATAATGATGATGAGTCAACTACATCTGAGGACAATTCAGATGGGTAAAATGAAAATTCTGAAACGTCAAAGTTAGAGAAAGAAGAACCTACCTTGAAGGTGCTCGACAAAATGCCAGAACCAACTTTAGACAAGCATGATGAAGGCAAGACTAAACTTTCTTATGTTAGTCTATTCAGGAACAACAGAGATATAAAACAAGGGATGCAACTTGACTTTGTCCAAGTAGATGAGGAAGTTACTATGGAGGAAGAGGATGTAACAGAAATTGAGCAAGCATAGGGATACTACCTTGTGGCTTGCTTCATATGAAGGTTCCCAGGGATAAAGACTCTTGAAGGGCAAATAGCAAAATGGAATGTACTGTGTAAGATTTTGCCTCATGCTCAGGGTTGGATGATTTTCCAATTTGTTACAGAAGAGGATTGTGCCAATGTATTGGCAGTAGGTCCGTATGTAGTATATGGGAGAACTCTAATGCTAAAGAAACTTTCCCAAGGTTTTGCATTTGACTACAAAGATTTCAAAGTTCCCATTTGGTTGCAACTTCCAAATATACCTTTGGAGCTATGGAGTGAAAGGGGGTGGTCAAAGCTTGGTTCCCGAATTGGAAAGCCTTTGTGCATAGATAAGATTACCAACAATAAGTCACGTATAGGTTATGCAAGATTGTTAGGTGAAGTTGATGTCTCCAAACTGCCTGTGACAAATTTTAAAGTGAAAATGCCTGGAGGTGCTAGATACACTCAATTAATACTTTGTGAGACCTTCCCTAAATACTACTATCACTGTAAGAAATTCAAACACAACCCCCTTATTTGTAAGGGAAAAACAAGAAGAAACAAATGAGGGATGCTACAATTGTAGCTGATGCTGAAACTGTTGAGGAAGATAGGGAAACAAACCATCCTAACTAGGAGATGGGAGGAGGTATACAAGAACAATCAGTAGCTCAAGAGGAAGTAGCTCAAGAAGGAATTAATACTAATGAGGGAGTACAACAATTACAAAAGGAAGTTTGTATTAAAGGAATGGGATGTAGGGAAGAGATCACTAGAATAAAGGGACAGAAGAGTCAACCTCGAATGGGTTCTAAAAATGTATATGAGGGAGAATGGTAGAAAGTACAAAATTACAGGACTGTCAATAAGGGGAAGGTAGTCATGACACATCCAAATAGGATAGTGAGTGACAAGAGGAATTTAAGGCAAGAGGACAGCAATAGGGAGGATATGGGTAAGAGTAATATTGAAGCTTCAAAGAGGATAGGAGGGGGGCAGCCTCCCTTAGCTAAAAAATGAAGTTACTATCCTAGAATGTCGAGGCCTAAATAAGGCCTGGAGACAACATAATGTTGTTAACCTCCTTAGGCAACACAACTGTAAGTTTGCTTGTCTACTTAAAACAAAATTATCCAATGATAGTTTGAGCAAGATGATGAGAAATAGATTTAGAGGTTAGGAATGTTGTCATAATTTTGGTTCCATTATAGGAGGAATAATATGTATTATCTAGAATCCCACTTTCTCTACATGTCAGGTTTTGGAGATAGGAGAGCAATACATTCATGTTGGGATTCAGTGATGCATATAACAATTCACTTGTACAGTTTCATTTGTCTATGGTTTATATAGTGTCACAAAAGGAAGGGAGCTATGGTAGAAACTTAAGGAAGTGAATGTGGATCCAATGGGGCCTTGGATCATAATGGGCGATTTCAATTATGTTTGTACTACAAGTGAAAGTCTAAGATACTAGCCTCCCTCGGATTACTTACTTAAAGACTTATTAGATTTCATATTGGCTTTAAGGCTAGAAGATGCTCCAAGTAGGGTGAGTATTACACTTAGAACAAAAATCACTTATAGGCTAAACTTGACAGGGTCCTACTAAACTTAGCATGGGACTCTCTGGGATATAATTGCTAAGCTCACTTCTTGGAAATGAAGGCAAAATCATACCATTGCCCAGTTTTAATGGATATCAACCATATGGAGCTGCTATGTAAGAAACCATTTAATTTTTTTAATATATGGCTAAAACATCCTCAGATTCAAGACATTATGGACAGTAGTTGGGAGATGGTAGTGGAGGGGCCAACCCAACATACCCTGTGCAGGAAACTAAAGGAGTTAAAATAGCCCCTGAATTTATTGAACTTTGAGGCTTTTAGGAACATCTCTAGCAAGGTCAAGGAAACCCAAAAGGTTTTTCAAGAAGTAAATAAGGCCTCCCTCAATATGCCTAATGATATTGTGATAAATCAAGAAGTGAAGACCAAGAGGAAGCATGTTGAACTTCTACTGGATGTAGAAAGGCATTTTTTCAACAAAAAGCTAAGTGTATACATCTCATTGAGGCTGATAAAAACACCAAATACTTCCATGCAGTAGTTAGGAAAAGAGGAAAACAAAACACTATCTCCCACCTCATAAGGGAAGATGGAACCGTAACCACTTCAATGAAAGAAGTGGTAAGCTGCTGCCTAAGGTATTACCAAGGCCTCCTTGGTTCAACATCTCCTCCGTACAGGCTACATTTTAGAGTTGTAAGAAATGGAATGGTCCTGGATGAGCAGACACATGAATCTTTAGTTGCTCCAATTAGTGATGAGGAGATCAAGAGGGCCATGATTGACATAGGTAATGACAAAGCCTCAGGTCTAGATGGATGCAATTTAGCCTTCTTTAAAAAGCAATGGGAAACAGCTAGGACAAATGTAAGTTTAGATGCACAATAATTGTTTGCCACTAGAAAATTGTTGAAATAGATTAACCACACCATTATCACCCTCATTCCTAAGGCTAAGGTTGCACCAAAAGTAACTGACTTCAGACCCATTACTTGCTTGAATGTGGTGTACAAAGTGATTACCAAAATACTAAATGAGCATATGGTGAAGGTTGTGGGGGAAATTATTGATCCAGCTCAGATTGCTTTTATGCCAGGGGGAAACATGCTTGATAATGTGTTTCTGGTCCAGGAACTTGTAAGGGGTTATATAAGAAAAAGGATATCACCAAGATGCTTGATAAAACTAGATATTACGAAAGCCTACAATACGGTTGCATGGGAGTTTTTTGAGAACATGATGATAGGTTTGGGGTTCCCTACTAAATTTACATGGTGGGTCATGGAAGTGTGCAAACTACTTCCTACTCGATCTCAATAAATCTTCAATTTCATAGGATGTTCAACGACCGAAGAGGACTAAGACAAGGGGATCCAATGTCACCCACACTATTCATATTGGGACTGGAGTATTTTTCAAGGTTGTTAAAAAGTAGAACAACAACTTCTCAATTTCATTTCCACCTAAAGTGTAAACAACTTGGAATTACCTATTTTTCTTTTGCAGATGATCTTATGCTCGTTTATAGAGGTGATCAAGCTTCCATAGGCATACTAATAGATGTGCTGGATGAATTGCAAAGGGTGGTAGGACTGAAGGTGAACATGTCAAAGTCTAACATATACCTAGCAGATGTGTATGGATATGAGAGGGGGAACATAAGGCAGATGGTGGAGTACCCTTTAGGGGAATTTCTTGTATGATATTTGGGAGTCCCATTGGCACCTATAAAGGTTTCAATAGCCCAGTTTTCTATGCTTATAGAATCTGTAGATGCTTATTACACTTCACGGAAAGGTCAATCCCTTTCATATGCAGGCAGAATTGAACTCATAAATTTAGTCATCCAAGGAATGCTTTCCTTTTGGCTCCAAGCATTTCTTGTCCCTTCAACTATCCTAGAGAGGCTAACCTCCATTTGTAGTCTGTTCCTATAAGGTAGTTGACATTTTAAAGTGGCATGGGAAAATATATGTACTCCAAAAATGAAGGTGATCTTGGATTGAAAAATTGCAAGCAATGGAACTCGGCCTTATTAGCCAAAGTACTATGAAATATTCATGCTAAAGTAGACTAATTATGGATAAGATGGATACATGAAGTGCATTTGAAGGGTATATCCATTTAGGATTGGAATCCACACAACCGTGACTCACTATTGCTGAAAAAACTAGCATGGATTTGGGATGAATTGGTGGAAAAACTGGGAGGTCGAAGGGAAGTAGTCCATGGCATGCAAAAGTTGTGTGTAAATGGAACCCCTTCATCACAAAAAATTTATGAACTCTTGAGAGTCAAACATACATGAAGACCATGGATGGCTTTTATATGGAAGTAGTACATACCCTCAAAATTCTCCTTCATTGCATGACTTAGTGTTCGGAATAGTCTACCGACTAAGGATAATCTACAATTTTTGGAGATAGATCAAACATGTGACTTTTGTAATGTTGAACTAGAAACTGTTGACCACTTATTTTTTAAGTGCTCTTTTACAGGTGAAGTTTGTAATGCAATCCGGGTATGGCTAAGATTGACTCGAACCATGTCCAAGCTAGCTAGTGCCATCAAATGTATTTGGAAAGACTACACTAGAGCACGTCATAGAAGCAAAGTCGCTAGACTTGCATTCATGTATACCATATACATAATATGGAAGATAAGTAATCTTATACAACCAGAGTCAGCTTCTACAACGAGCATAGATGTAGTTCTCAAAATTAAGATAGTTATGTATAGAATCTTATATAGATTGTACCCCATGGATCTTATTACTTTTTGATACTTCAGATGTATTAGGGAGCTTGATGTATTTTTGGCTATAGTCTCTTTTCAAATGTATTGGGGAATGTGTTGTATTTTTTGGATTACTGTCTTAATCAGGGTATGCTTCAAAGATCATTGTATATATGATTTTGTTCAATATATTATTTACCTTTCATAAAAAAAGTGCTTCAAAAATGTTTTCATGTGCTTTGCTCGAGTGTGGATCACAAAAATTGGAAGTTAAAAGGTGACATGATTCTTCTCCGTCTTCTTAAACCTTGAAAACTAATTCTTTCTTTACATATCCTTGTTGCCCACAAGTGCTTATTACCAGAAATTGAACATGAAACCTTTTGTTTATGCCAGGTGTCCAATTTTTTGGTGGCTTCACTGGAATACCAAGATGGAGAAAGAGCCTCTGCTATCATATCTGTGTCCGAGAAAGAAACCATCTTTACCACCTAAGGTACTGTGCCCTCTACCTAAACACGATGAAATTTATTTGCCTGTTCCAATTGCTATGTCAGAGCTTAAGGACCACCTTATTTTTGGACCATCTTACCATCTGATTGCGATTCTTCACCTCTAACTGAGGCCTTGACTCTCTCTCTCACCTCACCAAAGCCATCCTATTCTAATCCAGAATTTGGTGTCATTGTTCAGGAGCTACCATACTCACAGCAACATTTCTTGCAACAATAGCCTTGGTTCATTGATTCCATATGTAAATGGACCAAGACTAATCTTCACAGCTCTAAAACAACACCTGTTATAGCTGTCATTAATGATTTTAAGTGCCGTATAGTCCCAAGGCCTCAATTTGGCACCCAATCTATTATTTGTCGAGTTGTAATCCTATTAATGTTATATTTGGCCTTTGGCGTGCTCATATATTCTCATCACAAAGATGATTTCTCTGCTATTGAAATGCACCCAATTGTTGTTACGTTGTATTTTTGTACCGTCACAATGTGCACCATTGGTTATGGAGATATTACCCCGAACAACACTTCTACTAAATTATTTTTGATTTTGTTTGTTGGTCGGTTTTGGTTTTGTTGACATTTTACTTTTTAGGATGGTAAGTTATGTGCTTAATTTGCAAGAGGAATATCTATTGAGGAATGTTAGAGAGGTGGTGAAAAAGGAATATGGGTTCTTATCTTATTGATGTGAAAAAGGGGAGGATGAGGATAAGAATGATGGTGGCGTTGGCATTAGGTGCAGTGGTTCTTTGTATTGGAAATGGTGGCGGCGTTACGCATCTGGTGGAGAAACTTGGATGGTTGGATTTGTTTTATCTCTCTGTTATGTCAGTTACTACTATAGGTTATGGTGATGGGGCATTCAAGTCAATGTCAGGTCGTATTTTCACTTCCATTTGGTTGCTTGTGTCGATAATTGTTGTAGCTCATACATTCTTGTACTTGGTTGAGGCAAGGGTGATAAGTGCCATGGGAGAATGGCTAAATGGATGCTTATGCACCATATGATAGTCTTTGAATATCTTGCTGCTGACATTGACCAAAATGGCTTGTGAGGTACAACTCTGCTTCTAATTAAGGATGTGCTTGTTTAATGGGTATGAGGAAAGAGGAATAGGTATAGAATGAAAATTAAAGTTTGGTAAAGAACTATGATTGGATAGCTTATATTTTAATTCCTTTTTTATTATTATTCTATTCCTCTCATAATCTAGAGGAATGAGAGCCATTGCTCTTTATTTTTGATGCGTGTTTTGCCCAACTCTTAATGTTTTCTCCTTCACTCTCTACTCGCATTCTCTCTCTAAGCAAGTAACAGCAATAATAGCCATCTTCACTTTTATTTGCCTTTATTAAAGTTTCCTTTTCTGACAAGCCACATTCTCTCTTCGATCTGGTTTCTTACAAATCCTGTGTTTTAATATAACACTCCTTCCTTTTTTGACATTGATTTCTGGTTTGAAGACTACTTCTGTTAAGACTTTTGGTGTTTGATCGTAGTCTTTGCTAATGGGTTTTTTGATTTTTTATATTGGATCTTTCTGTTGCTTTGATTAAAGTTTTCATTTTTCATATTTATGTTCTTTGTTGGTATTTAGTTATGTCTATTTGAAGACATTCATTTATGTCTATTTGAAGACGTTCATTCTCTCTTTTTGAATCACTTCCTTTATGGCTTTTGTTGGACCCCGATTTATAAGTGGAATTTAGAAATAATACATGATATAAAATAAGTGTTTTATATATGTATTGTGAAATAGATGTATGAATGCT